>CAUYUJ010019336.1:37500-40000 GCA_963575745.1 Prorocentrum cordatum | reverse complement strand
GGCCTCTCCGGCCCTCTAGGCTCCCTGTCATTCTTGCGAACAATATTGGCTATAGTGTGCAGAAACTCCTAGAAGCCTTGGGTGCACTCAACTTCGCGCCTCGAGGCACGGTGGCGGATCATGCGTGCACGGATAGTTTTCACATGCGCACACATGTAATACATTAGATGTGTACAAGCATATTCGGTCTAGGAGGGTGTGCGATGTGTATGCATCTATTTGTATATATATATATATATATAGATATGTATATACATATGTGCATACATATATAGACAGAGAGAGAGCTACGGATACACACATGCTCATACGTTAACACACATGTGTGCATATATGGATGTCTATAACATATCATGTACACGCAAATGTATAATTACCATGATCTACACGCATAGATACATGCATATCCATATACGCATCGAGTCAGAGAGAGAGAGAGAAGAAGAGGGAGAGAGAGAGAGAGAGTAGGAGTAAGAGGAGCAGGAGGATGAGGAGGATGAGGAGGAGGTTGAGGATGCGGAGGAGGATGATGAGAAGAAGAGGGAGGAGGAGGAGGAGGAGGAGGAGGAGGAGGAGGAGGATAAAAAGGATGAATACTATTAATCGGACGAGGATGAGGATGAGGAGGCGATCAGATGGAACCTTCCACATCTGCTTCTCCTCTTTCCTCACACTCTCCCTCCTCTTGCACCTTCCCGAGTTGCTGCTGCTTGTCCCGCTGCTGCTGCTTCTCCTCCTCCTCCTCCTCCTCCTCCTCCCCTCCTCGTCCCTCCCTTCTCCCGCCCCTGTCGCTCGTCCTCCCTCTCTCCACTCGTGGCGGCCGCACAGGTGATCCACATCCTAGGCGAGATGCAGCGCCTGGCTCTCAAGGTCGGATCCTCAGACGCCCGCGCCTCCTCTCGGCCCTCCTTCTCCTCCGCAGGCGCAGGCGCCGCCTTGGCCCTTCGCGAACTTTTTTGTCTCTTTCTGCTCCTAGAGTGGGCTCGAGACCGTTTCGTGCATCCGTGCATCCGAGGAGGAGGAGGAGGAGAAACAGGAGGGGCGCCAGGCACGGTGAAGACCTGGGCGGTTTTGGCGTTTTCGAGCACCTCGGCGAAAGCGGCACCAGCACCCCACCACACCCACACCATTTGAAAACACAGAAGACCACGACAACCACGCGAGATGGTGCCGGGAGAATTTCGGCGGACATTTGCCGGAATTTTTGCCAATTGACTTGGGTTTTCGACAAGTTCTGACACCCCCATGGTTTCCGTCCCACTGCGGGGGTCCTACCCTTTCTCGTCCCCCTCCACATTCTCCTGTGGCAGGAGGGGCCTTGACGAAGTATCCTAAGTGAGGAGTCCGTATTGGTGAGTTCTGAGTGAGGTATCCTTAGTATCAAATCGTTAGTGATAATTCCTTAGTGAGGAATCCTCGGTGAGGAACCCTTAGTAAGGAGCCCTTAGTGGGGAACCCTTCGGGAGGATTCCTAAGTGAGGAATTATTATCGGAGAACCGTCATCGAGGCGCCCTTGGTAAGGAATCCGCAGTGGGGAGTCTCGAGAGGAATTCCTCGCGATGAGTCCTGAGTAAGGGACCCTCACGAAGGAGGGAGTCCTTACTTGAGGATTCCTTGGTCAAGGACCCTTACTAAGGAGTCCCCGAAACCGAGGCCTCAGTAAGGAATCTTTAGTATGGAGTCGTTTTACACGGGGTCCTTAGTGCGGAATCCATAAACATGTGTTTTTTGTTTTTTTCCCCCCCTCCGTGCGGAACACTTCGTGAGGAACACGCATGACGGAAGCTGAACATGGCATCTTTACTAGGGGATCAATAAGGATCCTTTCTTACGCAATCTTTAGTAAGTAATCCTGAGAGAGAGAGAGAGAGAGAGAGAGAGAGAGAGAGAAAGAGAGCCTTAGTAACGAATCCTTGATACGGAACCCTTAATCCACATCTTTGAATAAGAAAATCCTCAGTGAGGAGTCTTGCGTGCAGAACTCTTGGTCAGGATTCCTTAATAAGCAATCCTCTATAATGAACATTTCGTAAGGAGTCATCATTTCCGAATTCTTGGTAAGGAATCCACCATGAGGAAGGAATACTTATTGCGAAACCAATCGAAGTCCTGAACCATCTATAGTTGCTAAGGGTCCCGTAGAGAGGAACGCAGAGTCAGGAATCCTTAGTGCGGAATCCTTACTCATGAATCTTTTGTAACGAATCCTGCTTAGGGAACCCTCGCCAAAGAATTCTGATTTACTTCCGTGTGAGACACCCTCAATGCAAGGATCCCGTAGAAAGTCCGTGGTATGGAACACGAAATACAAAGGTTCTTTAGTACGGGACTCTTCGTACGGAATCCGTAACACGGGCTCCCTAGTGGAGAACCCTGAGTGAGAAGTCCTTAGTGGAGAACCCTTACTTGAAATTTCTTGGTAAGGGCTCGTTCGTAAGGAACCCTGGGTTCATAATGCGTATTTCTGGGTCCTTACTAAAGGCCCCTCGTAAAGAATCC
>CAUYUJ010019336.1:0-32500 GCA_963575745.1 Prorocentrum cordatum | reverse complement strand
GAGGATGATGATGACGACGATTATCGTGATACTTATGATGATGCTGATGATGTTTATTATGACGATGGTGACGATTTCGAAGTGGCTGATGATGCTGACGAAGATGTTGCTGTTGCTGATGCTGCTAATGCTGATGATGCTGATGGGGAGGATCTCTATAATGATTACGAACACGATCACGATGACAACGAGAACTACGAGGAGGACGACAGCGTCGACGACGACGATGATGCTGATGCTGCTGCTGATGATGATGGTGGTGGTGACGATGATGCTGATGATGCTGCTGATGATGCTGACGAGGATGCTGATGCTGATGATGATGGTGATGCTGCTTATGATACGGCTGACGACGACGATGATAGTTGTGATGATGATGTCGTGGATGGTTGTGCTGATGAGGTGTGGTGGTGGTGCTGGTCGTGGTGATGGCGAGGAACATGATGCTGGTACTCGTTCTGATGATGCTGTTCATACTGATGCTGATTGACGATGATGCTGTTGCTGATGTTGTTGTTATTGTTGTTCGTGATGGTGATGCTGATGACGACATATGACGATGGTGGGGGTGCTGCTGCTAACGATGCCGATGACGATGACGACGATGACGACGATGAGGATGATGCTGATGATGATTATGATGATGAGGATGATGATTTCGATGACGATGCCAATGATGATGATGCTGATGCCGATGATGATGCTGCTGCTGATACTGATGCTGCTGATGATGATGGTGATGTTGATGATAACGACGATGATCATCATGATGATTCTGATGAGTATGGTGACGATGGTGATGGCGATTATGATGGTGACGCTGATGCTGATGATGATGACGATGATGATGACGATGCTGATGGTGGTTGTGGTGGTGGTGATGCTGCTGATGATGCCGATAATGATGATGGCGATTCGGATGATGATGATGATGATGATGATGATGATGATGATGATGATGACGCAGATGAAATTGATGCTGACGTTGATGATGCTGATGATGATGATGGTGATGTTGCTGCTGATGATGATGCTGATGCTGATGCTACTGCTGCTGATGCTGAGGACGACGACGACGATGATGATGATGCTGATGATGATGTTGTTGTTGATACTCAGGTTGTTGACAGGGCTGCTGCTGCTTCTGCTGCTGCTGATGATGATGATGAGGATGATGATGGTGGGTGGTGGTGGTGGTGATGGTGATGATGATGATGATGATGATGATGATGATGATTATGACGATGATGATGATTCTGATGATGATGATGGTGATGATGATGATGATGATGCTGATGCTGATGCTGATGCTGATGCTGATGCTGATGATGATGATGATGATGATGATGATGATGATGATGATGATGATGATGATGATGATGATGATGATGATGATGATGATGATGATGAGCAGGAGGAGATATGGTAAGATGAAGAGGCGGGTGCGTGCATAATCACGAACTTTGGTCTCGATTGATCCAGCTGATTTCCCTCCTCCCCCGTCCCCTCCTCGCCCAGCCCAGCCCTTTTCGTTTTCTCCTTCCCTTTCCGTTTCTTAACCACCTGATCTTGCCCTTGTTGCTGCTTTTCCCCTCTCCCTTCCTATCCTCCTCCCCCACTTTCCCCCGCTCCGCCGGAGGAGGGTGAGGGTGAGGAGGGGATGGGTACCACTCTCCAGCGGAGAGGAGAATCCACGCTGTAGGGTGCGTCAGAGACAGGGGTTTAAGGAACTCCCTCTCGCGAGCAGGGGACGGACCCGGTGAGCTGCGCGATCAAGCCTTCACCAAGTTCGTCTAGCCTTTACTGCCTGGCAGGCCCCTTTCCGATGTGCCCCTCCAGGATCGCCCTCCCTCCTCCTCCTCCTCCTCCTCCCCCTCCTCCTCCTCCTCCTCCTCCTCCTCCACTGTTTCCTCCTCCTCCACTCTTTCGTCTCCCTCCTCCTCCTCCTCCTCCTCCTCCTCCGCCTCCTCCTCCTCCCCCTCCACTCTTTCCTCCCCTCTCCTCCATTCCTCCTCTCCTCCCTTCCCCCGTCCCCCTCGATCCTCCGTCCCTCCCTTCCTCCCTCCTTCCCGTCGTCCCTCCTCCCTGCCCTCCTGCTCGCTGTGCGCTCCCCCCCGGGCTCTGGGCCACGGCGCCCGGCCCTGCCGCCTCTCCCCCCCCGTGTCCTTGCCGTGGCCACGGGGCTCTGGGCCGCGGCAGGCCTCACGGAGGAGCCGCCGCTGCCGACGGAGCCGGCCGTGACGGAGCGGGCGCGGAACGTGCGGGAGCAGATCTGGGGCGCCAAGGCTCGGCCATGCGCAGGAGGAGGAGGAAGAGGAGGAGGAGGAGGAGGAGGAGGAGGGGGAGGAGGAGGAGGAGGAGGAGGAGGAGGAGGAGGAGGGGGGGAGGGAGGAGGAGGAGGAAGAGGAGGATGAGGATGAGGAGGAGGAGGGGGAGGGGGAGGGGGAGGGGGAGGGGGAGGGGGAGGGGGGAGAGGGAGGGGGGCGGAGAAGGCTGGGGGAGGAGGAGGAGAAGGGGGAAGAGGAGGAGGAGGAGGAGGAGGAGGAGGAGGAGGAGGAGGAGGAGGAGGAAAAGGAGGAGGAGGAGGATCTGGTGGAGGAGGAGGAGGAGGAGGAGGAGGAGGAGGAGGAGGAGGATTTTGGGAAACGGTCGAGGATCGAGGATCGAGGATCGATCCTCGCTCCTCCCTCCCCTTCTCGCTGCCGCCGCCGCTGCTCACATTGCGCGGGGGTCTCCCGATCGCGCGGAGCCCCGCCCTCCGCCGCTCCGCGCACCGCCCAGATGGAACACCGCAACCGCCCCCCTACCCCTACCCCTACCCCCTGCCCCTCCTTAGAAGCACCCTGCCTTTCAGAAGGCGCGGGCCTTATCTGTATGTAGATGTATGGGCGGCGCCCTCTGCGGGCCAGCCTTCTTCCAAGCAGCCTTCCCCCCTCCCCTGCCCGGCTGTGCGCGCCGCCAGAGGGCGCAGGCGGTCCCCAGGGGCAGCATCAGGGGGGGACAGTCTAGGCCTCGGAGATGGTGTCGAAGCGTATGGGGTCGGAGGATCGCGCCGCGTGGCCGATGCATCGGCGATGCGGCTCGACGTGGAGCCCGAGCTTCTCCGCGCTGGCGTCGCCGATGCGCCGCCGACGTCGCCGATGCATCGGCCGGCGGTGCGGCGCGACCTTTCCGACCCCATCCGCTCTTTTCAGCTAGGATGCCTCTACAGTGCCGTTTTTAATACATGCTCCGCGTGCGGATCATGTATTAAACATGCAGGGATTCAGTACTGAAAACTACGAGGAGTTCATGCATAACTTTATTCATATATTAATCGTGTGTTTTATAAATCCTATATTGAAAAGCAATCCCATGTCTTAAAAACCTGCCCTGTAGATATGTCGGCGGCGCGCCCGGGTGGGAAGCGAGAGGGGGCAGGCCCTCTTGGCGGGCGGCGGGGCTCCTCGGCAGCCCCCGCGCCTCCCGAGCGGCGCCCTCTGGCGCCGGGCCGTGCTCGGCACGCCTCAAACGCCTCACTGGAAGGCCGGAGGCCTCCCGAGCCTCCCGTGAGCGCCCGTCCCTGGCCGGCCCTCTGCGGAGGCCCGCCCCGCCTCACACTTAATTCGATGCTCGTTTCGGGGACCGTCCTGGAGCCCACCTGACGAATCTGTTCGACCCCAGTTCGACCCCAGTTCGGCTCAAGTTCGACTCGAGTTCGACTCTGGTTCGACTCAGGGTCGGACCCAACTCGACTGACGTTCGACGCAGCTTCGACGCACGAGTGGAGCGAGTGGCTCCAGGAAGGTCCCCAGAACGAGCATCCAACACTTCCCCCCCCAAGCGCGCCGCCGAGGACAGGCGCACATGTCGGTATCGTTTAACCGATCCCCATCCCCATCCCCATCCCCATCCCCATCCCCTGCGAGACCCCCAGTTGGGGGAGACACCCCTCGAAGCCCGAAGGGGACGACCCAATTACAACCCCATCCAGGGGGGTTCAGTCGGCCAGTGGGGCCCCTGCCACGCCGCTGGGGATGGGGGTCGGTCAAACGATGCTCCACATGGGGGGGAGCACCGACCCGCAAGACCGCCCACGGGTCGCCGGTGCGGGCCCGGGAGGCCCGCCCGCCCCGGAACAGCGTGCGGAGGCGCCGGCGGGGGCCGGGCCCGTCGCCGGCGCAGTCCGGCGGCCTCGTCGCGGAGGCCAGGGCGGCGGCGGGGTCCGAGCCTGTAGGGGGCCACACGCGAGCCCTACAGTGAGCGGCTTGAGTAAGGAGCACTTTCTTTTCAAAAGGGGCTCGGCCGTTCCTTAAGGCTTGCATGCGTTACGTATCCTTCCTTTTGCGTTTTTGTATTATTTATTGTTCCTTATGCTTTTTCCTTGGAGAACAGGGGCTTCGTTCCTTATTTATCGTTCCTTAGGTCAGGCCGATGACTGTACCCCTGCCCCCCCTGGATTTCTGAGGGGGAGGGTGGGGTTCACTTCGCTCGGGAGCTCCCGAACGAGGTGAACCCCACCCACCCCCTCAGACGTCGTGGGTGGCAGGGGTAGGGTTTGCATGTGGCCCCCTCTCGTTGCGGATGTCGCCACCTGCAGTCGAAGCCGACGGCAAGGATGGGTAATCTTCCCCAGGGGTGTCCTTGCGTCCGTGCCTCTTCGCTCCATCCTCGACCACTTTCGATTGGCCGCCGCGCATGGAAACGCTCCAGCACGGGCGTCCAAGGGGCCTGTATCCTCATCGCGCATCCTTGCCCATCAGTTTTGGCTGCAGCATCGCCGCCCGATTCCAGGTCGATGGTTCCCCCCCCCTTGAGCTGGCCCCCCCCTTCGACGTTCCCCCTCAAAAAGGGGCCCCGCGGGAGAGAGGGATCCCACAGGTCTGGTGTCGTTTCCGGGCATCCAGGGCCCCTCCCAGGCCCCGGGGCCGTCCACAGAACGGCTCGCGGGATGAAGAGCTGCTTGCGTCACAGCACGGCCAGAATGACCAGGACTCTCACTTTGGAGAACTACATGGCCAGGCTCCCACCTCGGTGAGGCACTTAAACAGAAGGCGAAGCTGTGGGGAGTTAGTCGAAGCAAGGGTGAGCTAACCATACGCCTCCCATATACTTGCGTCGCTTCTCCTGTCACCTTAAGAGGTTCCCCATGACAAGAGGATGAAGAACCGTTTGCAAGATGGGGCGCCCCGCCACTCGTTTCTGTGCGAGCCACCTGCGTGGCCACCCTTGAGCAGTCAGCTCTTGTCACACACCCTGCATGTCGCGTCTTGTACCATAAGTTCAAGCTAGCCGAGGATAGTTTGTTCTTCGCCGTTGTCTCTTTGGAGGAGCTTTCGCCAGTATCTGGCTCGGGGGCCCGCTGTCGGTCCATCTCAAGTCTGCCGCCACTGGATGTGGTCTGGAAAGAAGATGCAAGTCGTTTGAGTCTAGAACCAGACTAATCGACTGACTGGTGCACCTGCAGTTGATGGCCCGAGTTCCCCTCCACGTCGCCCAAGCCGTGTGGAAAACGTCAGCAGGAGCTTGCACGACCGCTAAGCGTGTGCAGAAGGATTCCGCCCCGAACACGTGCATCCTTGGCCGTGTGGCCATGACAACTCTCAGCGCTGTTTCTCCACTGGTCACAAACTCAAGCCCCACTGGTGTGCCATTGTTTGTTGTGATTCAGGCCTCGGAAGAACTTAGCGAACATCCATGTCGAATTCATCCGTCAACGCCCCCTTCCCCCATGCTCCATGTTGGCGGCGGGTCTGATGGCCTGTACTTCGACCGCTGCCTTCCCCGCGAATGCCAGCTTTAAATTTGAGGGCAAGGGGGGTGTCCACTGATTGTTTCCCTCTACCGCTCTGCTGACGGTCCCATCGCTATCTCTGGCCTTTTCGCTGCTTCACCTCGGCCCCAGCGTGGGAGGAGGAGGAGGAGGAGGAGGAGGAGGAGGAGGAGGAGGAGGGGAGGAGGAGGAGGAGGAGGAAGGGAGGAGGAGGAGGAGGAGGAGGAGGAGGAGGAGGAGGAGGAGGAGGAGGAGGAGGAGGAAGAAGAAGAAGAAGAAGCAGAATAATAATAATAATAATAATAATAAGAATAATAAGAATAATACTAATAAGAATAATACTAAGAAGAAGAATAAGAAGAAGACGAAGAAGACGAATAATAATAATAAGAAGAATAAGAATAAGAATAATAAGAATAATAATAATAAGAAGAATAAGAAGAAAAAGAATAATACGAATAATACTAAGAAGAAGAAGAATAATAATAATAAGACGAATAATAATAAGACGAAGAATAAGAAGAATAATAATAATAATAAGAAGAAACAACATAAGAAGCAGACTAATAAGACGAATAAGAATAATAATAATAAGACGAATAATAATAAGAATACGAAGAATAATACGAATAAGACGAAGAATAAGAAGAATACTACTAATAATAAGAAGAAGACGAATAATAATAATAATAATAATAAGAAGACGAATAATAAGAAGACTAATAATAATAATAATAATAATAATAATAAGACGAAGAAGAATACTAATAATAAGAATAATAATAATACTAATAAGAATAAGACGAATAAGAAGAAGACTAAGAAGAATAATACGACGAATAATAATAAGAATAATAATAAGCAGAATAAGAAGAAGACGAATAAGAAGAAGAATAAGACGACGAATAAGAATAATAATAATAAGGAGAAGAAGAAGAATAATACGACGAAGAAGAAGAAACATACGAGTAAGAAGAATACTACGAATAAGAAGAATAATAATACTAAGACGAATAATAATAATAATAATAATAATAATAATAATAATAATAAAAAGAATAAGAAGAATAATAAGAAGACGAAGACGAATAATAATAACAATAATAAGAAGAAGAATAATACTAATAAGAAGAATAAGAAGAATAATAATAAGAATAATAATAAGAAGAAGAATAAGAATAAGAAGAAGAAGACTAAGACTAATAATAATAATAATAATAATAATAAGAAGAAGAAGAAGAAGAATAATAAGAGGAGGAGGAGGAGGAGGAGGAGGAGGAGGAGGAGGAGTGAGGGCGGAGGAGGAGGAGGAGGCGGAGGAGGTAGGAGGAGGCGGAGGAGGAGGGAGGAGGAGGAGGAGAGGAGGAGAGAGGGAGGAGGAGGAGGCGGAGGCGGAGGCCCGGCGGCGGCGGCGGCGGCGGCGGCGCGGGGCGGAGGCGGAGGCGGCGGCGGAGGCGGCATGCGAGGCGAGGCGGAGGCGGAGGCTGGGGAGGCGGAGGAGGAGGCGGAGGCGGAGGCTGGAGGCCGGAGGCGAGCGGAGGCGGAGGCGGAGGCGGGGTGGAGGCGGAGGCGGAGCGCGGGGAGGCCGGAGGCGGAGTAGGAGGAGGAGGAGGATGAGGAGGAGGAGGCCTCGGTAGCGGAGGAGGTAGTGAGGAGGGGAGGAGAGGAGGGAGAGGAGGAGGAATGGAGGAGGGTGAGGGGAGGGGGGAGGGGGAGGGGGAGGGTGAGGGGGGAGGAGGAGGAGAGGAGGAGGAGGAGTGAGGAGGAGGAGGGGAGGAGGAGGAGGAGGAGGAGGAAGGAGGAGGAGGAGGAGGGGAGGAGGAGGAGGCGGCGGAGGAGGAGGAGGAGGAGGAGGAGGAGTAGGGGAGGAGGAGGGAGGGAGGAGGGAGGGAGGAGGGAGGGAGGGAGGGAGGGAGGCGGGAGGAGGGAGGAGGAGGGGGGGAGGCGGAGGAGGAGGAGGAGGAGGAGGAGGAGGAGGGGGAGGAGGGGGAGGAGGGGGAGGGAGGAGGAGGAAGGGAAGGAGAAAGAGGACCAGTGTAAACCCAAGACTCGTCGACCATACTGGAATGCACCCTCCCTGGGAGCTCCCTCTCCTCAGGCCCCCCAAAGGGTTTATTTCCTCCAGGGGAAGTGCCCCGTTTGGGGACAACCGTGTGAAAATCCCGAAGCTTGCCAAAACACCGTTCTCAGGAGTTCAACGCCACGAGTCAATCTGACTGTTGCGTCTTGACGATCCTCAATCGTGTCAGAAAACCAGTCCTCGGACTTCAATCAACGCGAATTAACGTAACTGTTGCGCCCTCACAATCCTGAATCGTTTCGAAACGCCGTTCCTGGTACGTTAGCCATGAGAGCTAGTGAAATCTCTAGCTAACTTTGAAGGCGCGCGGCGCTAAGGCAAGAACCACATTTTGAAAAGGAACCGCTCTCACTCCGTGCAGCTCTTGTGAATGTTTGAAAACAATGTGCGCGGCGTTCAGGCGAGAGCCATTTTTAGTACCACCCGCCCTCGATCCGTGAAGCTCGTGGTGCAGTTAAAAGAAACGAGTGCACGCGGCGCTAACGCGAGAGATGCATTTTGAACACGACTTGCCCTCAATCCGGGAAGCTCTTGCAAATTTTGAAACGAATGTGCTCGGTGCCAAGGCGAGAGCCAGATTTTGAAAACCACCCGCCCTGAATCCGTGAAGTTCTTGCAAATGTTTAACGAGTATGCGCGGCGCTAAGGCGAGAGACCCATTTTGAAAGCGACCCGCTGCCAGTTTTTCAGCTTCAGGCTCATAAGTGGCGAGGAAGTCTCAGGCGAGACGCCCGGCCCGCCCTTCCGACTGGCCTCAGGGTGCGACAGGGAGAGCTACTCAGAAGCCAAAGAACTTGCGGACGAGGAGGAGGAGCAGGAGGAGGAGGAGGACGAGGAGAAGGAGGCGAGGACGAGGAGGACGACGAGGCCCTTCGACCCGGGGCGCTCTGGGCGCGCGCGCGCGTGCGCACCTCTCGGAGAGGCTGCCCCGGCGCCGGCGCCGCGGGGCAGCGCCGCAGCGGCTGCCTTCGGGGCCGCGCGTCCGCCGCGCGCCCCCGCCCCCCTGCGCCCAAAGTCTTGAAGAGGAGGAGGAGGAGGGAGGAGGGAGGGGGAGGAGGGAGGGGGAGGAGGAGGAGGAGGAGGAGGAGGAGGAGGAGGAGGAGGAGGAGGAGGAGGAGGAGGAGGAAGAGGCTCAGGTCGGCGTTCTTCGCAGTTCTGGGCTGCTGGGGGCCTCTGCCGGGCCCCGGGGACGTCGGGAACGGCTCGGGATCGAGAGCCGGCCCTGGGGCAGGCGTTGGGTTCGGGGCCATGGGGCACCCACGGTGCAGGTAAGAAAACGGCGTCGACGGTCTCGGTCCTCCGTGGCGCGGGCCGCCCCCGAGACGAGGTCTTTCTGCATTGGGCCAACGGGCCAGTGCGGGGACACCTTCGCGTGGCGCCAGCGCTGCTGCCAGGAAGCTCACTCCAGGCGTGCCCTCTCGCCCCACCAGGCCGCACCCGCGGCCTGCTCCCGGCTCGCCCAGACGGAGCTGCCCGCGGACTGCGCCATCGTCGCCTCCCCGCGCCGTCGTCGGCCAGAGGGGGCTGCGCGTTCGGTACGTCTCGCCTCATGAGGGGACCCGGCGGGAAGAACGCGCCTCGGCTACGGCTCCCTGTAATGGGGGAGCGTTCTGGCGCTGCCCCCGTCGTCGTCGTTGTCGTCGTCGTCGTCGTCGTCGTCGTCGTCGTCGTCCTTCCCCTCTTCCCTCCACGTGCTTCACAATTACACAATATGAATACTATTCTCCTCTCACCCCTGGTGGCGTCCAGGGAATGGCCGGCCCCCCTCCGCGTATTGTTTTTTCCGAGAAGATAATTCTTTACGCTTCGCGTATCCCCACCAGCCCATCTCACAGCAGCAACTCTCGCGAAGCATGCCGACAGTCGTGTTTTTCAGGCATGTGTCCGCAGGGCCCCGCATATCTCCCCTGTTCCTCCTTCCTCCCGCCTCCTTGTACATCCTCCTTGTGGGGGGAGCGGGAGAAGGACGAGGCGAAGGAGGAGGGAGAGAAAACGCTCCTCGTGGTTTGAGTCGTTTGGGGTTTCTCGTCCTGGTCTGAGTCGTTCGGGCCCTTCTTCCTGGTGTGAGTCGTTCGGGCTCTTCGTGGTGTGAGTCGTTCGGGCTCTTCGTCCTGGTGTGAGTCGTTCGGGCTTCTCGTGGTGTGAGTTGTTCGGGCCCGTCGTCCTGGTGTGAGTCGTTCGGGCCCCTCCTCCTGGTGTGACTCGTTCGGGCTCCTCGTGGTGTGAGTCGTTCGGGGCCCGCGTCGTGGTGTGAGTCCTTCGGGCTCCTCGTGGTGTGAGTCGTTCGGGCGCCTCGTCCTGGTGTGAGTTGTTCGGGCCCCTCCTTGTGGTGCCAGTCGTTCGGCCTCTTCGTGGTGTGAGTCGTTCGGGCCCCTCGTCCTGATGTGAGTCGTTCGGGCTCCTCGTGGGGCCCCTTGGGGGCCTCTTGGAGCCTCGTGTGGCCTCTTGGGGGCCTCTTGGGGGCCTCTTGGGGGCCTCTTGGGGGCCTCTTGGGGCGTCGTGGGCCTCTTGGGGGCCTCTTGGGGGCCTCTTGGGGGCCTCTTGGGGCCTCGTGGGGCATCTTGGGGGCCTCTTGGGGTCCTCTTGGGGGCCTCTTCTGGCCGCTTGGGGGCCTCTGGGGGGCCTCTTGGAGGCCTCTTGGGAGCCTCCTGGGGGCCTCTGGGGGCCATCTTGGGGCCTTTTGCGACCTCTGCAGAAGCGCAAAGGAGAGCTGCCCCCTGAGAAGGACAAAAGGAGCCCAAAACCTTCGTAAAATCAATGATTTTGAGAAGAGGGAAGAGGAGCGCTGCCCCCTCAGAAGGCCAAAATGGGGCCGAAACCGTAGTAAAATCAATGATTTTGGCTTCACAGAAGAGGAGAGGGTTTTTTTGGCGCCCCCCCGTCGGGGGCAGAATCCTCTTGAGGGGTGTCGTTTTTTAGCCCTCCCAGGAGTCGAAAAAGACTCCCCTGACCACCCGCGGCCCGCCCTCTCCAGGCCCAGGGGGAGGGGGTAGGGGGAGGGGTAAACCCCTCCCCGAAGGGGAAGAAGGGGGGTTGAGGACAGAGCGGGCTCTCTAAACCACTCACGCCCAAAGGGCTGGTGGGATTATGAAAAGTTATGCTCTCGCTGAGGCGCTGGCTTCATTTTAGGGCCACCGCTCGTTCCGAATCGTGCTCCCGCTGCAACGCTGGCCTCATTTCCGCGCTTCCGCTCGTTCGGAATCGTGCTCCCGCAGCAGCGCTGGCGTCATTGTTTCCAGCGCCATGCCACGGCATGGTTTTCGGTCCTGCCAAATAGGCCCCCAAATATAGAACATGCCCCCCCGAAAAAACCATCGGAAGTGGTTATACATTCGGTGTCGATTCGTTGGTTTTTCAGGCTGCAGAAGCCTCCTCCCCACTTTGGGGCGTCGCTACGCCATGCCCTGTCAGGCTACGCGTTGCTCTTCAACACCATGCTATGCCATGTAATGCTATGCCACGCTACTACATGCGACTGTGCGAATCGAGAGGAGATCTACGCCATGGTAAGGGATGGATGGGGAGGGGTAGGACGTCAGATATGACGCGAGCGCACCTAGCTTGCCTCCCTCCCCCTTCCCTCCTCTTCCCTGCTGCCTCCTCCCTTCTCCCTCTGTTCGCCCTTCTCCCTCCTTCCTCAGCCCTCTTCTTTCCTTCCTGCTCGCTCCCCCAACCCTCCTGCCCTCCCCCTTCAGTCTCCTCCTGCCCATTTCAAGCAGGCTTTCGACTGCGTCGACCGCCTGTGTTCATGGGAAGCCCTGAGTATGGAAACGAGATGTGCCAGAGCCCTACATCACCTTGCTGCACAAGTTCCGCAGCGATCAGATGGTCACGGCAAGGATCGATGTCAGAAGTAGACAATTCAACATCGAGCGCGGCGTCAAGCAAGAGGACCCACTCAGCTTCTGTTTGTTCAACGGGGCACTCGAACACATATTCAGGCATATGAAACCAATCATTGCACGAAAAGGCATCGGCATACAGTTGGTAAATACACAAACGTTTCGCCTGACTAACATTGTATTTGCCGACGACGTCATTTTGCCATCACTAACATTGCATCCCGGCAGCACGAAACTCACAAATCTTAGCAGGCGACAGGGCCGATGTATTGCACACGCGGACGTTGGCGACGACAAGTTCGAAATTCTCAATGCAGAGGAGAGCACCAAGTATCTGGGTCGCAAACTCACGTTGGATGTGCCAACTTGGGATGTCTTGGACTGCCTGGAAGCCATTCAGGATAGTCTTGGAGCGATTGTCGGGCTTCCTGGGCGGTCTCGGACGCCCGGAAGACCGAAGAACAGATCATCCCCCAGATCATGCACCAAGCATTGCACATCAATGCTTTTCTGCGTTTCGAAAGCGTCTTGGGGTCGTCTTTGGGTCGTCTCCGGGCGTTTGCTGGGTGTCTGGGGCCTCTTGGGGCCTTTGGGGGGCCGTTCGGCCACCCTCCTGACCGATTTGGGCCCGCTGCCCAGGACCAGCAGGGGGTTTCAGGAGCTGCAGAAAGCTGGGAGAGGGGAGGATGAGGAGGTCCTCCTCCTGCTGCTGCTGCTGCTGCTCCTCCTCCTCCTCCTCCTCCTCCTCCTCCTCCTCCTCCCCCCAGCCTCCTCCTCCTCCTCCTCCTCCTCCTCCCCCTCCTCCTGCTCCTCCCCCTCCTCCTGCAGGGGCGTCCAGGGCCTCTCTGGGGCCACGGAGCCGGGGGGGTCCCGTGTTTTTATTGGGGGGGGTCCCGTCCCTTTTGGTTTGAAAGTTTGATAGAGTAGAGAGCAGAAATACATACATACATACATCCATCCATACATGCATACATACATATATGTAATATAAGCAACCAGTTAAACGCATACATAAATTAATCCATCAACACGTAAGCACTGAGTCATCCAATCTTGAAGTACATACATAATGCATTGACGAATATTCAGGACATTGATAATGATTTTTTGAACACATGCTTCAACACTTCCATACAAAAAGGAAACACGGACACTTGTGAATGAGGAAATATGAAAAAAACGTACATTACGAAATCAATGAATGATATCGTTTGATACAGGAATGAAGCGTCATTAATGCGTAGATAAGTATAAATATGTATGTCTTTATGTTTATATATACACACCTATACACAGCCCCTCGACGCGCCACTAAGCGCCGGTAGTTTGGGCGGGCCGGGCGTTTCGCCTGAATCAGATGTCCCCGGAATTTCTGGACCTAACGTTTGGTGTTTCCAACGGATGGGGGTGGGCCGTTTTCGAACAAAGGCTCTCGCCATAGCCCCGCGCACTCACTTCTTCACAGCTAGAAGCAGTTGCGCGTAATGCGACCAAACAGTGGAGAAATGCTGGGAGGGGCCGCAGCCGTCGCAGCGTCCGACTGGGAAGCGGGCAATGAAGACGACATTCCCGGTTCGTCGTCGTCGTCGCCGCGGTCGTCGCCGTCGACGCCGCCAGGCCGCAGCAACCAAATATCCAGACGAGAAATATTTAGTTGTTTTTCAATCGTCCCTACCCGATTTGTTTTTTGATCGTTTGGTCGCACCATGGAGGGCGGGTGGTTGTCAACATGTAAGTAATTTTCGCCTAAGCGCCGCCATCATTCGTCTTGACCGTTTTCAACATGTAATGCAGCATCAGTGGTGTGTGTGTGTGCTTGGTTTTGTACAAGCCCCTTTCCTCTCCCTTCTTTACTCCTCTGTCCTCATCCTCATTCTCCCCATCATTCCTCCTCCTCCTTTCTCCTTCCCCTTCGGTTCCCTCTGTGTCCCCCTCGATCTCATCGTCCTTCTTCATCGTCCCGTTCCTGGAGAAGATGAGGTACGCTTCCCGCTTGCCAAGCATATGTGTGCGAGCAGTTAACATCGGCCCGTTACTGATGATGATGCTGATGATGCTGCTGATGATGATGGCAATAATGGTGGTGATGGTGATGGTGATGGTGATGGTGATGGTAATGATGATGGTGATAATGAGTGTGCTAATTATGATGATGATGATGATGATGCTGATGATGATGATGATGATGATGATGATGATGATGATGATGACGATGACGATGCTGATGATGATGCTGCTGCTGATGATGATGATGACGACGGTGATGGTGACGTTGATGGTGATGGTGATGGTGTTGATGATGAGGGTGAGGATGAGGACTGTGATGACGATGGTGATGACGATGACGATGATGATGACGATGGTGTTGATGATGATGATGATGATGATGATGATGATGATGATGATGATGAGGAGGAGGAGGAGGAGGTGGAGGAGGAGGAGGAGGAGGAGGAAGAGGAGGATCATTTTAAACCCAAAACTTATCAACGATATTGCAGTACACCCTCCCGCCAAGCTCCCCATTTTTACAGAAGGAAGTCTCCCGTTTTTTGAGCATCCTGAGCCGTGCCAGAAAACCATTCCTGGGGATTCAACGCCGCGAATTACCATTACTGTTACGTCTTGACGACCCTGCATCTTGCCAGAACACAATTACATGGACTTCAACACCACGAGTCAACGTAACTCTTGCGCCCTGACAGTCCGACATCGTGCCCAAACGCTATTTCGGGGACGTTCTCCATGATAATCCTTGAAACTGTTGTAAACTCTTCAAACGAATGTGCGCGGCGCCAAGTCGAGAACCACATTCGGAAAAGGAGCCGCGCGGCGCCGAGGCGAGAGCCACGTTTTGAAAACCACCAGGCCTCCTTCCGTGAAGCTCTTGCAATTGTGTAAGCTTCAGGAACATGATTAGTGAGGACGTCTCTGGCGAAACGCCTGGCCCGCCCTTCCGATTGGCCTGGGGGTGCGACAGGGAGGAGTCATTCATAAGGAAAAAGAGCGGAGGAGGAGGAGCAGGATGAGGCGGAGGCGGAGGCGGAGGAGGACGAAGAGTAGGAGTAGGAGTAGGAGTAGGAGTAGGAGTAGGAGTAGGAGTAGGAGGAGGATGAGGAGGAGGAGGAGGAGGAGGAGGAGGAAGAAGAGGATGAGGAGGATGAGTGGCAGGAGGAGGAAGAGGAGGAGGAGGAGGAGGAGAAGGAAACGGAGGAGGAGGACGACATGGAGGAGGAGGTGGAGGAGGAGGAGGAGGAGGAGCACGAGACGGATGAGGAGGGCGAGTAGGATCATGGGGGCATGGAGGAGGTGGAGAAGATGGAGAGGGGCAGGGGCATCTCGCTCCCCTCCTCACCTACCCCCCACCCCGCGTCTCCTCCTCCCCCCGAGGAGGGGGGGGAGGAGTGGCGCGAGGCTGTCCCGGTGGTGCCGCAGCAGCTGCAGCTGCTCGCACTGCCCGCCCCGCTGTCCATGCCACCGCCCCCAGGCGGCCTCCTCCCCGTTATTTTCCTCCTCCCACACCTTCTCCCTACCCTCCTCTTCTTTCTCCTGTTCTTCCCAGGCCCAAGTGGTCACACAACGTACGTAAAATCAATGATTTTTCCCTTCTCGCCGAGGCCATCTTCGACGCTCCAATGGGTCGCGAACCTACCCCGTCCGGGTCCATGGGGGAGGGGGTAGGGCAAGCTAGGTGCGCTCGCGTCGTATCTGACGTCCTGCCCCTCCCTCCCATCCCTTACCATGGCGTAGATATCCTCTCCATTCGCACAGCCGGCTGTCGAGCAGGGCAATGATCGCGAGAGGGTACGCGATACATGGTAGAGCACGGCATGGCATGGCGTAGAAGAGCACGGCCGAGCGTAGCCTACTATAGCATGGCGTGGCATTGCGCAGTGAAGCATTGCATCACAAAGCATTGCAACGCAAAGCATGGCATCGCACATCGGCGCATAACACAACACCGCACATAATGTCATGGCATGGCGCCGGTTTCCTTGGAGGGTAAGTGGGTCGTCTTCGAGAGGTCTGGGCCGGTCTTGAGTCGTGGCTCCATGTCTAGCTCCTTGGGCTCCCCGAAAAGCTCCACACAGGGCGGGGCTGATGGAGAGCACCCGCTGGCTCTGCTTTCGACATCGCCTTCTCAAAGCAGAAACGGGGCTCCCGCTTGATACTTCCTGAAAGTGACGACGCCCCAAAGTGGGGGGGGCTTATGCGGCCCAAAAAATCAACGAGTCGGCACCGAACGTGTAATCACTTCTGAAGTCTTTTCCGGGGGGGCATCTTCTAGATTTTGGGGCCCATTTGGAAGGACCGAAAACGCCCGCGCTGCAGCGGGAGCACGATTTGGAATAACCAGAGGCGCAGAAATGGGCCCAACGCTTTAGCGTGAACAACATTTTGGAAAACAAAAACCAAGCGAAAACCCAGTTCCCGGAAATCCTGTGTGTAAAAAACTGGTGCGGAGGGTGGCCAGATGTCTTCCGGACGCCATCAGGGGAGAGGAGAGTTGTGATTTCATATTGTGCATTTGTGGAGGGGTGAAGACAACCTCCCCGTCTGCAAGCTGTCTCGCTCACTCCCACCGGCCCTCCCAACACATAGTAGCACTTGGGCCTCAGCATGTTCAGCGGTCGCCTTTGGATGGGCAGCTAATGAGAACCGAAACATATTCCATGTGCGCAACGCTGGGGCGAGGTGCGCCAGGCGCGTCAGGCGCGCCACGCGCGTCAGGTGCGCCAGGCACCCCTGCGGTCCAAGCGTGCCAGGCACGCCTGGTGCGCCAGATGCACTATTTGATCCACGTACGCCATGTGTGCCGCATGTTCCAACCGCGCCAGGTGCGCCACGTTCGGGGCACGCGCAGAATGTGCCAGATGCGCATGCGCGCGTGGAGGTACACATCGGGAAACGTGTCGGCCCCCACCACCCTCGTTGAAAACAAGTGCGCAGTCCCGGCTAGGTGGCCACCATAGCGTCTGGTAGGCCTGCACATAGCAGGCAATATGCCAGCACCCCCGCCGTCCCAGTCAAAAAGCAATACACAGTGATCGTGGGGTGGCCGCGCATGTTTTTTTTGTTCGAAGTGCATTATGTATTATTTTTGGCAGGGATGCTGGCCCTGTGCGTAGCAGGCAATATGCGGGCACCCCTGCCGTCCCTGTCAACAAAACAATTCAAAGAGCTCGCGGCCCTCCCGATCATGACCCGAGCTTTTGCCCCGAAGTGGACTTCACATTGTTTTTTGGCAGGGATTATGTGTTGGGGGGTCCTCCTAGATCCTGGTTGGCGGCTGGTCGCCTGTGGGAGGGGGTGTTTATTACCACGGAGCAGCGGTCAACCCCTCTCCGAAGGGGAAGAAGGGGTCGGAAGAAGAAACCCGCTACACCACGCTCCGTGGGGGGCTAGGGGAATTTCGTTTATCCCTCCGCCCACGCCTTGTTCTCCTGTCTCACTTACCACGCTGGCGCGGGACAACGATGAGGACACATCCCCTCAGAGCTTTGAATGCTCTCGGAGCGTTCCGGATCTCTCGGAAACGGCCATGGAGCCCGATACGCATCCTCCAGACCCGACGATTCTCAGGGATACTCGACTTATCTTCATTCGAACTTATATTCATCCTGGTTTCGCCTCGCTTCCCTCGCGGGTCGGACGCGCGAGCGAGCCATGCACTGCCGACTGCAGATCCTCACTGACACCACTTGTTGCGATTGGGCATGCCACATCCTCGTCGTCATGTCCCCTCTACCCTCCGTCTCACCCTGGCGTGCTTCGTACTTTCGCGTTGCACACTGGAGCTGCACGGCGCGTTTGGCTGACATCGCAGCTCTTCCGCTGGTGCCAGCCGCTTCATTTTCCCGCCCACTTCCCGTCTCGCTCCCAACGCCCGCATCACCTGTGAGCTCTGAAGCTCAAGCATCAGCTACCGAACGAAGCCTGTGTGTGTGTCTCCGCTTGCGCTTCCGCGTGCTGCCCGCCTTCGCTTCACGTGTCGGCCGCGCGTAGCCACCGTGCACCTTACTTCGCATCTCTCGGTTTCTCTTGGTGTCGTTTTGGGCTGGCTCGGGCCACTCGTGCCCCTGCACCGCCGCCTGCCTCTGGGGCCCCTGCTGGGGCCGGCGCCGTTTTTGGCTTGGCCGCCCAGCTTCTCCCTGTCTGCGTCCCCCTCGCTCCCCAGCCGCGCGTTCGGTCGGCGTCCGGCTTGCTTATCTGCCTCTTCTCGCGCTGCGTCCGTCTGGCTTTGCCGCTCGGCGGTCGGCTTCGCCCGCTTTGTCCACTTGCTTGAGCGTAGCCCGTTCCGAATCCGCTGACTGCATCCATCAGCGCATCACAGTGGCAAGTGCTTGTATATATCAGAGTGAGGGGGCCGAAGGGTCATTCACTGTCCCTGGGTGCCTGGCTGAAGCGGGGTTCCGCGGTGCGGATTGTTGTTGCGCTGTTGATGTTGCGGTGTTGATGTTGCGCTGTTGTTGTTGGTGGTGTTGTCGTCGTCGTCGTCGTCGTTATTGTTGTTGTTGCTGCTGTGGTTGTGGTTGTTGTTATTGTTGTTGTGGTTGTTGTTGTTGTTGTTGTTGTTGTTGTTGTTGTTGTTGTTGTTGTTGTTGTTGTTGTGGTTGTTGTTGTTGTTGGTGTTGATGTCGGTGTTGATGTTGGTGTAAGTGTTGTTGTTGTTGTTGTTGTTGCTGCTGTTGTTGTTGTTGTTGTTGTTGTTGTTGTTGTTGTTGCAGTTGTTGTTGTTGTTGTTGTTGTTGTTGTTGTTGTTGTTGTTGAATTTGCTGTTCTCGTCGTCCTCGTCCGCGACCTGCCCACGACCCACCCCGCGACCCACCCCTCGACCCTCTTCGTGACCCACCCCGCGACCCACACCGCGACCCACACCGCGACCCACCCGCGACCAACCCCGCGCCCCGCCCCGCGACCCGCCCCGCGACCCTCCTCGTGACCCACGCGCGACCCACCCCGCGACCCACCCGCGACCCACCTGCGACACACCCGCGACCCACCCACATTGCTTTGACGAAAATTCTGCGCCTGCGGCGGGCTCGTTGTACAATGTGTGAAAAGATCGGAGCCTGTAGCGGGCTTATTCAGAGTGGCACAGACTGCTGACGACCCCGCCGCCCCCTCACTCGTATCCGCATCGACGGGGTACTACTACTACTACGTGTGTGTGTGTGTGTGTGTGTGTGTGTGTGTGTGTGTCTCTCTCTCTCTCTCTCTCTTTCTATCTCTTCTCCCTCCCACCTCCACCCTCTCTCCTGCATCCCCCCATCGTTCCTCCCTTCAGAAGCCCCCCCATTCCCCCTGCTCCCTACCTCCGCCCTCCCTCCTCCCCGCCTCCTCTCCCCTTCGATCCTCTTCCCTCCCACTCCTTCCCCCTTATGCTGATCCTTCACCTCCCTTCTCCTTTCTCTCTCCTCCTTTCCTCTCCTGCCGCTTTTGGGGTGTGGGGCTACCTATAGCTCCTCCCGCCCCTGCTGTCAAGCTCGTGCACCTTGCTTTCGCGGAAGGCCGATCCGATCCGATCCTCCCGCTCTGCCTCCCTCTCATCCCCCCTCCCCTGCTTACCCTTGCCCTCTGGCCGCCTCCGCCGCCCCTGAGCGGCCTCCCTGCGGGCGCCTCCCCCTCGTCGGCCTCTGCTTGAGGTCGGGCTCGGCGGCCTCGGGTTAGGAGAACGGGTCCTCCTTGTCTGCCTCCCCCGTCGCGGAGACCTGCCTTGCCAGACGCAGCGGTCCGGTTTGCGGCGGTGCTCCTCCTCGTGCTTCTCTTAACCCGGTTCCTCCAGTTTCCCTCCTGACAGCAACGCGCAGCAGGGATAGCGCATCATGCCGGTCTCCCAGCGAAGCGTACCGTGTTCTTGGCAGCACGTATTACATTTGGCACGATGCTTAACAACCTTAGTTTGGAAGGGCACACTAGCGTCGAAGGTACGGCGATGACACAGCTATCACATGGCACCGAATGCTACAGCATATCGCAGTGGAATCTTGTAACGTAGCATTACGTACTACTATCGAGTTGCCGCATGACATGCTATACCGTTGCGCAGCAGCTCAGGCCGTACGGGTCCTCTACCGTTTTGCACAGCACCGCCACGGGGAATGCACGCCACGGGGAAGACACATCACAGTTCGCCGTATGACATAGTGCAGTGCTCGCCACGGGCAATACACATCACAGCTCGCCGTGTGACAGAGCACCACCGTGCAACATGATAGCACGGCAGCCATCAAACCATACCACATCAATGCCGCTGCAGCTTCACACAGCACAGCGCAATCGCAGCAGTGCGTGGCACAGAGTTGCGTTGCATGATGCTGTCCAGTGGCTTCCAGTGGCCCACGCGTCCCCTCTGGCCGCCGTTCCGTTGAGGCCTCTTGAGGTCCCTAGTTTTTTGTTTGTTTGTTTTGTTTCGTTTTTTTTCATTTGTTTTTTTTGTTGTCTCTCACTTTTTTTGGGGGGGGGAGCCTCTTCCGGGGAGCCCCTTGAGGCCTCTGGGGCCGCAAGGGGGCTCCCAGGAGCAAAAAACAACAAAATGCAAAACAGCAAACAAAAACAAGTCGCGGCCTCTTGGCTGTGCCTTGGGCTGTTCTCAGGCCGTTTTCCTGGGCGGGGGACGTGCTGGGCACCTGGCCCGGCGCATCCGGGGTGACCAAGTATGAACCATTCTTTGTTTCGGTTGTCTTGGGCGTCAGGGGCTGACAAACCAGGCCACGCCGCTGCAGGGCGCAGGAATGTTGGCAAGTCGGGTGTCCTGGGAATCTTGAGAGACCTGCAGTCTTTCTTCCGCTCACAACTGCGAGGCTTGGGGCGTTCCGCTACGGGCCAAGGCGCGGTGGCGGAAAGCTAATTTGATATTCAGCATAACATCCCGTCGCACAACATAGCGTAGCACAGCATAACACAGCATACGAATCCACGGAGCTCAGTGGAGCCCAAGGAGCCAGAGAAGCCTCCTGGGGGGTCTCAGGAAGAACCCGAGCGACCGTAGCTGGAACATGCTAGAGCCTTCAGACCTCCTGCGCACAGACACTGGACCATGTTTCCTCAAACGGTGCTTGCATTCGGAGGTTCTTACTTCTGGAATGAGGAACTGGGCCTGGCTGGCGGTCTGGCGGCTATGTGGCCGCCGTCGCCGCCCCGTCGTCGCCTTGTCCCCGCCCGTCGTCTGGGCCTGGCTGGCGGTCTGGCGGCTATGTGGCCGCCGTCGCCGCCCCGTCGTCGCCTCGTCGCCGCCTAGATTGCCCAACATAGATTGCACCACAGGTTGCACTGCATAAGTTGCACCCATTGATTGCACCACGGCGATTGCATCGCGCAGCTGGTACCGTATACATACATATATATATATGTACACATGTATATATATATATATGTATATATTTGTATATTGCGCTGCACAGTTAGCACCACATATTTTGCACAACATCGATTGCGCATCATATGCTGTACCACATAGTTTGTACCCCATAGGTTGTACCACGTACGTTGAAATACGTTGATTGCGCAGCAAATATCGCACAGCATGCTCAGCACTAGCCATATTGCGAAACATTTCTTGCACACTATGTATTGCATCATCTATATAGGTATGCATACACTGTGCACATCTGTTACACAAACAAAGCTTGCAGCAAATCATTTGCGCTAAGTAGTTTGCACCACATAAGTTGCACAATATTCTTTGCACTGCGCAGATTGCCATATCATAATGCGCACCATGAATTTCACAACATCTGTCATACATAACCCATTGCACAACACATATGGCACAACATCATTTGCACACAACATACATTTTGCACGCAGTACGCTGCACATCATATATTGCACACAATAGCTTGTTCACCATATATTGTACAACATAGACTGCGCCACATCTATTGCACAACGTATACTGCACAACATCGATTTCTATAAACACTATTTCGGGCCCAGGCTGGCTAAGATTGAGTCGTTCCGGTATTTTGAATGTATAATATTCGATGCCAGCATGTCGCTGAATCGGTTATGGCATGTGAGGCCCGTCGATGGCAGAACGTACGTCAACGCTCCAGGTCCATTTCTCAGACAGTGCTTGCACTTCGTGGTTCAGCCTCGTCTCCCTCAGGCATTGGTTGGGTCTGGCCAGGTTTCGCCACCTCGCCGCCCGTTGCCGCCTCGTTGTTCCCTTGCGCGCCAGGTGAGCCCAGCGCGGTTGCGCCACGTCGCCCCCCGCTGCCGCCTCGTGGCCTCGTGGCCGCCTCGTGCGCTGGGCGGGTCCAGCGAGGTTTCGCCGCCCGTTGCCGCCTCGCAGCCGCCTCGTAGTCGCCTCGTGCGCTGGGTGGGTCTGGCGAGGTTTCGCCGCAGTGCCGCCTCGCAGCCGCCTCGTTGCCGCCGCGTGCGCTGGGTGGGTTTGGCGAGTTTTTTCGACGATTCCGCCCGTTGCCGCTTCGTTGCCTTCTCTTGCTTGCCCCACGTATGCTGCACTACGTAGCTTACATCACGAAGTTTGCATCACATAGCCTGCAAATCCATAGTGCAATGACTTACATTTTGGGGTCCGCGCTGTCCAGCATGTGTGCACAAGTTTACATGAAAGGTCAGCGTGCGGACACATATATCCGTAAGGGCTTCGCCCCCTGCCGCCGGCCCCATCTCTCGGAGAATGGGCCATGGAAGAGCTAAGTCATGAGGCCTTGGCGCTGTTGTGAAGCAGTATCGAAACTTCATGCGAAGCCGAACGCAATCAGCAAAACCAACTGATCACAAGAGGGGTTAGCACACCTGGCGATTGGTAAGACGTGTATGGTGTACGGGCTTGGTTACCACACCTTGCGATTAAAGGGCCGAGGGAGTTCTCGCAGTTTGGGTTACCACGCCTTGCGATGGATGTGCGTGAAGGGTGGCACCGAATTTCAGAAATGTGCCAAATCCCTTGTGTTTTTGGACCCTGACCCCGCGGATCTGCGTAAGGGGTGGCGCCGAATGTCAGAAATGTGGCAAATCCCCTGTGTTTTTGGACCCTGACCCCGCGGATCTGCGTGAGGGGTGGCACCGAATTTCAGAAATGTGGCAAATCCCTGTGTTTTTGGACCCTGACCCCGCGGATCTGCGTGAGGGGTGGCACCGAATTTCAGAAATGTGGCAAATCCCCTGTGTTTTTGGACCCTGACCCCGCGGATCTGCGTGAGGGGTGGCACCGAATTTCAGAAATGTGGCAAATCCCCTGTGTTTTTGGACCCTGACCCCGCGGATCTGCGTGAGGGGTGTCGATTTCGAGCCCCCCCAGCAATTCAGACAACGCGCCCAGGGGGTGCTAAAAATCCCGTTTGGGCCTCCCCCCCCCTCGCGCGGTCAATCAACTAGTTACAGTAACCAGCAAGAAGTCAACTAGTTACAGTAACCAGCAAGAAGCAGAACTGTAACACTGGAAACTACAAACTACAACTGGTACAGGAAACTGCGAATCACGCGCCTCGCAGCCTGGTGGCCCCACAAGGGGGCCGGCGGATATATATATATATATATATATATATATATAGATAGTTGGTTTGGCTCGAGGCTCGATCTCGCTCGTCCCAGTACGCTGCGTGTCTGCATTATCTATATAGCTCGACCTCGGCAGCCCCGCTGTCTGCACGCACCATCGACGATGACCTTCACTTGCGAAGTGTGCTTCGAGAGCAAGGAAAACCGGCTCCCGCTTGGCAAGCTGGCGACGGGGAATGGTGACGTCATTCGTGGCAGTGACTGCGGGCATAACGTCTGCATCGAGTGCACGTCCGCCTTCGTGAAAGCGCGCGTGGAAGAGCAGCTCGTCTTTGGCATACGCTGCCCTCACGATGGCTGCAGGAACGAGCTGTACGAGAAAGACATAGAGCAGCTGGCGCGGGACGGGCTGCTCGAGGACGCCGTCCGCGAGCGTTTCTGTGAGCTGCGCAGCAGGGACTACGCTGCCCGGGCCAGCAGCTTCTCCGAGGACGTGCATGGTGATAATCCCGACTACAGCACGATTCGCCGTCTGTATGAGTCCACACGCCTCTGCCCGCGGTGCAAGCTCGTAATCGAGAAGTCTCACGGTTGCAACAGCTTCTTCTGCATATGCGGCTTCCATTTCAACTACCAGAGCGCTCCCAGGATTGTCGGCAACGGTATCAGCCGGTACGACAAGGTGCTCGATTTCGCTGAGAAGCACGGGCTGGCGCTGAGAGAGGTAGAGAAGGCCGTGGGAAGCGGCGACAGGGCTTGCAGGGTGCTCGACTTCGCTGAGAGGCACGGGCTGGCGCTGAGCGTGGTGAGGGGCCTCAGCGGTCACCTCGGCCTGTACGAAAAAGCGCAGCACCTCGCCTGCCAGGTGGGCGTGGCTTTTGAGGATCCGGGCGCCGACGAACACCTCAGAGAAGTGGAGCTGCGGCCTCCCCGCTCCCCCCCCTCTTCCCTTCCCTCCTCCCTGCTCCTCTCCCCGGCTGGTTCCTCCAAAGAGGAAGCCCTCGACCTGCAGATCCGCGCGTTCCACGGCGACTCGGCTGCTCGCGAGGAGGTGCGCGCGATGCGGGCGGCGGCGCGCGTGGTGGCAGCAGCAGAGGTTGGCCCGTGGTCGGTTCTCAACCCCGAACTCCAGGGGCCCCAGGCAGATCCATTCATACCCCCCAGGCGCAGCAAATGATCAAGTTCGTCCAGGCTCGGCTGGTTCTGGTTGATTGGTTGGCTTGGGGAGGGTGCATTTTTTTGAGCCTGGGCCACGTGGCCCTGAGCGTAGCAAGTCGACCACCAGTTCAGCAGCAAGGAGGCCCCAGACAAGCCAGGACGAGATCAGGCACTCCGCCTCATGGGCTCTGCCCTCGATCCCCCCCCTCGGGCGAGGCCTGGATCGCCCGTTCTCTCACGGCCCGGTAGGGCTTTCCCGGGCCCCTGCGAGGGGGAGCGGGAGCTGTTCGAGCTGCCCGCACTGGACTTCCTCGCCGGCACAGAGGCGGAAGACGTCGTGCCCCAGGACTCGGCCACACGCAAGAGTGGGCCTTTGCTGGAGTGACCCTACAGTCGGGGCCCTGAAGAAGGAACCCTTTTCGTTGGCGAGGGGCTCCGCGTTCCTTAAGTGTTTCACAGCTCGCCTCAGGTTGTCCTTAGGTTTTCGATGGGAAATCGAAGGTTAACTTATAGAAAAAGGGGCCTCGTTCCTTTTTGGAGAGGCCTGACGGCCGGTGCCGCCGACCCTGATCGAAAGGGCTAGGAGTGGGAGGAGGAGGAGGAGGAGGAGGAGGAGGAGGAGGAGGAGGAGGAGGAGGAGGAGGAGGAGGAGGAGGAGGAGGAGGAGGGGGAGGGGGAGGAGGAAAAAGGGGCCTCGTTCCTTATTTAGGGTTCTTTGGGTCAACGCCCCGACTGTCGTCTCGGTGCGCGGTCCTGGGGGGCGCGGGGGGGTGGGCGACCCGAGCATGCAGGCCGCTATGCTGTCGCATATCGCACGCCACGGGCGGCCAGCCGCGCACCGAGGCCCTCTCCTGCCCAGGGCCGCTCCTTTCTGGGGGGGAAAAAAAACACAGACACAATGCATCGTCGATTCCCCAGAAAATATAGGAAAAGATGGGAAGTGGGCGGGAAGACAAAAACCTGGAAGATATGGGAAAATATGGGGAATCGTGTTATTTGTGTGTGTTTATTTGTGTGTCCCAGGGCCCCTTCATTCCTGCCCGTGGCCCGAGGACGAGCTGCCGGCGGGGACGGAGGTACCGCCCTCGGCGCCGCCGGTGCCGGAAGTCCCCGCGCCTCCCGTGCTGGTGAGGGCCCTGTCCGACGGCCGCGAGGGCAAGAGGCGCCCCGTGCGCCTCCAGCGTGCGGCCTCGTGCGCGGTCTGACCGGCGACGGGAGGGGGTGCAGAGCGGTGGCGGAAGCCCCCCCTGTGTCTCGCCCGCCCGACGGCGAGGGGAAGGGGGAGGAGCAGGATGACGAGGGGGGAGGGGGAGGGGGGAGGGGGAGGGGGGAGGGGAGGAGGGATGGAGGAGGGAGGGAAGAGTGAAGGGGGAGGAAGGGATGGAAGAGGGGAGGGAGGGATGGCGGAGGGGAGGGGGAGGGGGAAGCAGGAAGAGACGGCGGAGGGGAGGGACGAAGGAGGAGGAGGAGCAGGAGGGGGAGAAGCAGAACAGGCAGCGGCAGCGGGGGGAGCGGGGGGAGGGCACCGTTTCGGGCCGCAGGCAGCCACTCTGGCCTGCAAGTTAGTCGCGTGTGCAATTGGACCGTCGCTGAGCTCCAGAGCTGCCGAGAGGAGAAACATTGATCCTCTCTTTTGGGGAGCCCGGCTGCCGAGCCCGTGCCAGGCTGGCCAGGCTAATCGTGGAGACAAGGAAGGCCAGAGAGCTTTCGCGTGCGATGGCTCTGTGCGGCTTGGCAGCGAAGGTGCGTGTCAAAGATTCAAGAGGCTTATGCCATTCCGCCGACCCCCAGAGGAGGAAATGTGCTGCCTCCGATGTCGTATTCTGGATGTTGTTTACCACGTCCCGTCGTGCTGCCTGCGTGTGCTTTTTTATCTGGCTTTTCCCCTCTGTTTCTCCGCGTCTGCTCGGGGCTTCTTGAGGGTCTCTTCCCCTTGTTCCTGCGCGTCTGTTGGGGGCTTCTTGAGGGTCCTCTTAGAGGCCTCGGTGGCGGCGTCTTGAACGCCCTTCCAGTATTCCCGTGTGCTTTTGGAGGCTTCTGCTGGGGGGCGGGTGGCTTTGGCCCGTATTGGGCCAATCTGAGGGGTTTCTCGGGCCGTCTCTTAGTCCAGAACGCCCAAGTATCGGGAAGGGGAAATCATTGAATTACCCTGTGACGTACCCAACCCATCTGCATCGAGTGACAAGAGGAGTCGGCCCAAAGTTGCCAGAACAATGACAGTGCAGGCGCCGTTTTATCTTGTGCAAGCTAGCTACCTGGGATGCGCTCGCGGCACGATTCACAGGAAAACCACAGCGACGAGGAGCGATGGTTCAGGCTTGAGGAGGACATGGGGGCGGGAACGAAGGGCAGGCAAGGGACGCGCGGGGGGCCGAACCGTCAGCGCGGTAATAGCAGAAACAAGACGGCATGGGGCAGAGGACGACGACGAAAGTGACGGGAGGAGACCGAAGAGTGTTGCTTTTGTCGGTTTTACGCCAAAGATGCAGCGCTGCCTGCGCCATGTCACCTCGGCGGCGTTCGAAAACCTGATTAAACCTGTTTGTAGTTAGTGCGAGAAGCGAGCGAAGCCTAGCTCGCCAACCAGGTTCGCAGCCCCCCAGGGATGGCGAGGTCACCTGGTGGTCCGCGTAGGAGGGCATTCCGCTGGACCCCGCAGCAGCACGCGAAAGTGGCGACAGTTTCACAGATCGCAGCCCCTCAGGGATGGCGGGGTCTCATCTGAATCTGGGTAAGGCGTCACTCTGCGGGGCCCCCCAGCAGCTCTCGAACGTGGCGACAGTTTCGCAGATCGCAACCCCCGAGCCATGGCGAGGTGTCATCTGAGCCTGGGTAAGACGTCACTGTGCTGGACCCCTTCAACAACCCTCGAACGTGTCGACAGTTTCGCAGACCGCACCCCCCCGAGGGACGGCGAGGTTTCATTTGAATCTCGGTAGGACGTCAGTCCGCTAGAAGCCCCAGCAGCTCTCGAACGTGGCGACAGTTTTGCAGATCGCAGCTCGCTCATCAGGGATGGCGAGGTCTCATCTGGGCCTGGGTAAGACGTCGCTCCGCTGGACCCCTTCAACAGCTCTCGAGCGTGGCGACACTTTCGCAGATCGCAGTCCACAGGGATGGCGAGGTCTCATATGAGTCTGGGTGAGGCGTCACGCGGTTGGACCCCCCAGCGGCCCTCGAAAGTGGCGACGGTTTCGCTGATCGCAGCTCCACAGGGACGGCGATGTTTCTTTCATTTGAGTTTGTGTAAGACGTCACTCCGCTGGACCCCGCAGCAGCCTTCGAAAGCGGCGGCAGCTTCGCAAATCACAGCTCCACAAGGATGGCGATGTCTCCATCGAGTCTGGGTAAGGCGTCATTCCGGTGGACCCCCCAGCAGTGGCGACAGTGTGGCAAATCGCAGCCCCACATGGATGGCGAGGTTTCATTTGAGTTTGGGTAAGGCATCGCTCCGATGGACCCCCCCGCAGCCTTCGAAAGCGGCGACAGTTTCGCAGATCGCAGCCCCACAGGGATGGCGAGGTTTCATTTGAGTTGGGGTAGCGCGTCATTCCGCTGGACGCCCCAGTAGCCCTCGAAAGTGGCGACGGTTTCGCACATCGCAGCCCTCCCAGAGATGGCAAGGTTTCATTTGAGTCTGGGTAAGGCGTCACTCCACTAACCTCCCCAGCAGCCTTCGAAAGTGGCGGCGCTTTCGCATATCGCAACCCCACAGGGATGGCGAGTTGTCATTTGACAGTGGGTAAGGCGTCACTCCGCTGCACCAACCCTCGAAAGTGGCGACAGTGCCGCACATCGCAGCCCCCCCACAGATGGCGATGCTTCATTTGAGTCTGGGTAAAGCGTCATTCTGCTGGGCCCCCCCCGGCATCCGTCGAAAGTGGCGACGTTTTCGCAGATCACAGTCCCACAGGGATGGCAAGGTTTCATTTGAGTTTGGGTAACGCGTCACTCCGCTGCACCCCCAGCAACCGTCGAAAGGTGCGCTAGTTTTGCAGATCGCACCCTCCGAGGGATGGCGATGTTTCGCTGGAGGATAGGTAGGGCGTCATTCCGCTAGACCCCGCAGCACCCTTCGAAAGTGGCGACGTTTTCGCAGACCGCAGCCCCGCAGGGATTGCCACCTCTCATTTGAAGCTGTGTAGGACGTCGCCCCGCTGGACCCCCCATGAGCTCTCGAAAGTTGCAATAGTTTCGCACATTGCAGCTCGCCAGACATGGCGAGATCTCATTTGAATAATGGTGAAACGTCATTCCGCTGCACCCCCAAGCAACCCTCGAAATTTGCGACAGTTTCGCAGGTAGCAGCCCCCAGGGATGGCCAGGTTTGATTCGAATTTGGGTCGGGCGTCGCTCCGCTGGACCCCCCCCCCAGCAGCCCTCGAAGGTTCGCATATCGCAGCCCCCCAGGGATGGCCAGGCACGAGGCAAGCTGGCACGCAGGAAGGAGCAAGCTGGGAGGCAGGCGAAACGGAAGAGAGGAAAAGGGAGGCGGAAGGAGGCGGGAGACGCGGGGGCAGTGCTTCATTCAAAACGAGCACCCAACGCAGGAGTGTTGGGAAGAACGTAGGAAATCCACGGTTTTGGCATCTTGCGGTCATCGTGTGGGTCCTTTTGGCTCCCTTTTGGGCGTTTTCCAAACTTTTTGGGCCGTCTTGAGCTAATCTTGGGTGTTCTGGAGGCTTCTCTGGCGCGTGCCCTTCTTGAGTCATCTTAAAAGGGCGTATCGGACATTTTGGAGGCCGCAGTGGGTGGATTTGGCGGCTCCGAGGGTTAGGGAAGTGCGCGCCCCCCACCTCTAACAGTACTTTAGCCCTCAGGGGAGGGGGCAAGGGGAATGGGGACCAGGCAACTGTCTCACACGCCTTGTCACCCCCGGCGAGCTGGGGTCGTCGGATTCTCCTCTCAACTATGTACAGGGCGCTGGAGTCGTGTACAGAGACGGCGGTTCAATGACTGGAGGAAAACAGGCGCGTGTCCCTCCTCATTGTCCCTCCTCCCAATTCCGCCTTATCCCTCCTGCTCCCCCCGTCTGCTGGCTCGACTCAGGCCCCCTAGTGCCTGACCCTGATCCGGATCCCCTTGATTATCCGTCGTTCTTCTCATCCTCCGTGCTCTCCCTCCCAGAAGGAGTCGTGCCGTGGCTGCCGCAGTTCGGGCCATGAGGCTGCTGCTGCTGACGACGACGACGATGATGATGATGATGATGATGATGATGATGATGATGATGATGATGACGCTGATGATGATGATGCTGATGATGATGATGATGATGATGCTGATGCAGATGCTGATGATCATGATGATGATGCTGCCGACGATGGTGATCATGATGTCGACGATAATGATTATGATGATGGTGGTGGTGATGATGATGATGATGATGGGGGTGATGATAATGTTGATGTTGAGGTGGCTCTTGTTGTGGTTGTGGATGAGGTTGTGGTTGTTGTTTCGATGGTTGTTCTATTGCGATAGTGGTGGTGGGTGGTGATGCGTTGCTGTTGCTGCTGCTGGTGCTGCTTTTGGTTGTTGTTGCTGCTGCTGTTTTTGTTGTTCTTGCCATTGTCGCTGTTGTTGTTGCTGCTGCTGTTGTTGTTTCTCTTGTTGTTGTTGTTGTTGTTGTTGTCGTTGTCATTGTCGTTGTTGTTGTTGTTGTTGTTGTTGTTGAAGAATTCTCATTTCTGAAAAATAATTAATGTTGATCTCCCCCGTCCGGTGCACATTGTTTTTTTTTCGGTTGAAGTGCCCTTCCAAGGGTTCGCACCCCGTTTTTTATCAGGAAAAGTCTTGAGGGTCAAACTGTGTCGTTGGCCCCCGGTTTACAACAACAACGGCTCCCGCCTGATACTTTCTCGCAATTTATTCAAGAATCGCGCTCTCGCTTAGGACTTCCTTGCAGTTTACCACCGGATCGCGGCTCCCGCTTGATACTTCCGCACAATTGATTGAAGAATCGCGCTCTCGCTTTGGAATTCTTCGCAACTTACCACCGAATCGCGGCTCCCGCCTGATACTTCCTCACAATTTATTCAAATGCCGCTCCTCGACACTCAGGAATCACGCTCCCGCTACATATTGCCTGGCGGTTCAAGCAGAATTTACGTTTCAACGACCCGCCCGGTCGACCCGCCCGTCTGGGCCTGCCCGCCCGACCAGCCCGTTAGGGACTGCAGTCGCCGCTCGCTGCCCTTCGCCCGCCTTCGATGCCCCTCGCTGCCCGTACTGGTTCCGCGGTCGCCTTCGCTCGCTGCCCTTCGTGGCCCCGTTGCTGCCCTCAGTGGCCCCGTCGCTGCCCATTGTGCCCCCGCATTGCATGCCCTTCGTGGCCCCCGCTCGCAGTCGTCCGTCGTGGCCCCATACGCATGCCCTTCGTAGCCCCGCTGTCGCCCTTCGTGGCCCCCTCGCTGCCCTTCGTGGCCCCTGTGCTGCCCTCAGTGGCCCCGCTGTCGCCCTCTGTGGCCCCATATACGAATGCCCTTCGTGGCCCCCGCTCGTTCGCGCCCGTCGTGGCCCCATATGCATGCCCTTCGTGGCCCCGCTGTCGCCCTTCGTGGCCCCCTCTCTGCCGTTCGTGGCCCCGTTTCTGCCCTCAGCGGCCCCGTCGCTGCCCTCTGTGGCCCCGGATTAATTGCCCTTCGTGACCCCCGCTCGCTCGCGCCCTTCGTGGTCCCATACGCATGCGTTTCGTCGCCCCGCTGTTGCCATTCGTGGCCCCCTCGCTGCCCTTCGTGGCCCACTTTCTGCGCTCAGTGGCTCCGCTGTCGCCCTTTCTGGCCCCATATATGTATGCCCTTCGTGGCCCCCGCTCGTTCGCGCCCGTCGTGGCCCCATATGCATGCCCTTCGTGGCCCCGCTGTCGCCCTTCGTGGCCCCCTCTCTGCCCTTCGTGGCCCCGTTTCTGCCCTCAGCGGCTCCGTCGCTGCCTTCTGCGGCCCCCTATACGTATGCCCTTCGGGGCCCCCGCTCGTTCGCGTACGTCGTGGCCCGCGCCAACAACGGCTCCCGCCTGATACTTCCTTACTTCTCTACTCTTTTCCTTTATCTTAATTTTCATGTCGTTCGTACTCCATTGTGCTATTCTTCAGTTCTACGCATTCCGCCCACTCTTGCCCAGGCCACCCCATCCCACCCCAACAATCTCCACCCCTTCCCGCTCGCATCTTGCATTTCCCCCAAATTATTCCCAGTCCCTCCTCCAGATTCCTCCGTGCGCCCCCCGCTCTTCCGCACTCCTCCCGGTTCCTCTTGTCCACTCCTTGCCGCTCCTCCTCCTGAGACCCTACTCTTGTCCACTCCATCCCAATCCACTCCACATCCCCGCGCTCCTGTCGACGCGGTTGCAGTTCTCATTTTCCTTCCTCCCCATTCTCCCAACATCCCGCTTCTCTTCAGGGTTCCACGGGATTTGTTCCTGACACCAGTTCGCAGCTGTACGTCCCCCCCGTGGGGGTATCCACGATATGTCTTTTCAAGGGGCTGGTACGTGGCGCTGTTTATGGCGCGACCCATGGCGAAACTCATTGTTAACCTGTGTTGGGGTGGCTGGCGCAAGCCATGGCGCAAGCTTAATCGCCACTCGCAGCGCAAATCATCGTCCTCCCTCCCTCCTGCCCCTCCCCTCCCTCCGATCCCTTCGTCTTCATTCTCCCCCGTTATCTGTTACCCTTCGTTTTTAAGGGTTTCACCAGCCACGCGTGGCAGGGAGTGAATGTACCCCCCAAAAGGGGGTACGATCGTAGACGAAGAGGGCGTATGTCGAGGGTTTGGGATATGCAGATTAAATGGCAAGCGGGCGAATAAGAGCGAACCGTCTCAAAATGATTGTTGTTGCTGTTGTTGTTGTTGCTGTTGTGGTGGCGGCGGTGGTGCTTGTGGCTATCGTTTATGTTGTTGTTGCTGCTGCAATTGCCTCTGCTGCTGTTGCTGATGTTGGTGCTGGAATAAAAGTAGTAGTAGTAGTAGTAGTAGTAGTAGTAGTAGTAGTAGTAGTAGTAGTAGTAGTAGTAGTAGTAGTCGTAGTAGTAGTAGTAGTAGTAGTAGTAGGAGTAGTATTTATTATTATTTATTATTATTATTATTAGTAGTAGTAGTCGTCGTAGTAGTCGTAGTAGTGGTGGTGGTGGTGGTGGTGGTAGTAGTAGTAGTAGTAGTAGTAGTAGTAGTAGTAGTAGTAGTAGTAGTAGTAGCAGTAGTCGT
>CAUYUJ010019335.1:172675-182110 GCA_963575745.1 Prorocentrum cordatum | reverse complement strand
TCGGACGTGTGCAGTTCTCCTTCGGCGAGGACCATCGAGGAGCGTCCTTGATCATTTGGCGAAAAAGCCACGCACGAAACCGACAAACAGCACAGGGAATGGACGTCCGAGCGATGGCCAGTATGCCTATTCAGGATGCAAGGCCAGTCCCGGGGAATGGGCCGAGACATCTGGGACTCTGGGATTCGGCGTTGTAACAAAATCCTTCACGTCTGGGGGTCTGGGACTCGCCGGCCTCCCCTCCTTGACATTCGCCGATTTGGTGTTTGCTTCAATCCGCGGCCCCAGAGGTCCCGACCGCTTCCCCAGGGCCAGTGTTTTCGCCTCGGGTCCGTTTCTGGCGGGCCGGACCGGAGGCAGCCCCGAAGGCCGAGATGTAGGAAAAACGTTGTTTGAACAAAAAACATGTCGTCAGAGATCTGGGCTTCACTGACCACTCCGCTAGACCACCGACGTCATGATTTTCTCACGACGTGGGCACCTAGAGGTCTGGACCCCATTCCAGATACCAGTTTTTCATCCTAAGTAGTTTTTTACGGTCCTCGAGCCTGGTAAGCCCTCAGGTCCGACGTTGCGAAAAAATGAAACACCGCGAAAATTCACAACTGGAGTTCTAGACTCCATCTTTCTGCGGCACGTTCCGAGCCGCATCAATCTGGGATGGTCCTGGGGCCCGAAAACACACACACACACAGCCGCCCGTTGTGGAAAAAATGCGACGCCAGGATCTCAGGGGGGGGCCCAGAAGAAGCGAGTTGCCAGAATCCTCCCGTCGTGATTTTTGTCACGACGCGCCCCCGAGCCTCCTCCTCCTCCTCCTCCTCCTCCTCCTCCTCCTCCTCCCCCTCCTCCTCCTCCTCCTCCTCCTCCTCCTGCTCCTCCTCCTCCCCCTCCCCCTCCCCCTCCTCCTCATCCTCCCCCTCCTCCTCCTCCTCCTCTCCTCCCCCTCCTCCTCCTCCTCCTCCTCCTCCTCCCTCCTGCCCGCCCCTCTCCTCCTCCTCCTCCTCACATCCTCCTCCTCCTCCTCCTCCTCCTCTCCTACCTCTCCTCCTCCTCCTCCTCCTCCTCCTCCTCCCCCTCCTCCTCCTCCTGCCCCTCCGGCCCCTTCCCCTCGCGGGGAGGGGGAGAGGCGGGTGCCACCTGAGCGGGGTCGTCTGCACGGACTTTGGCGTGCGAGCTGCCCGCGCCCAGGCCGCGCGTGAGCGCTCGCCTCCAACGTGGCGTGCCGCGCCGGCGCCCCGCGCAGGCCACCGCGCACGGCCGCCACGGCTCCTCGCGTCAGCCCCGCGCCTTCTCGTCGCTCACCTCGGCGCGTGCTTTGGTCAAACTCTCCTTCCTTCCTCTTCGTCGCTCGCCCCGTTCCTCTTCCGCGCTCCCCTCGTCGCCAGCCCCGTTCCCCTTCGTCGCTCACCTCGCCGCGTGCCTGGTCAAACTCTCCTTCGTTCCTCCTCGCCGCTCACCTCGTTCCCTTTCGCGCTCCCCTCGTCGCCAGCCCCGCTCCTCCTCGTCGCTCGCCTCGGTGCGTTCCTCTTCTGGCCCGGCGCGCGCCTGGGCAGACTCTTTCGTTCCTTCTCCTCGCTCGCCTCGCTCCTTTCCGCGCTCACCTCGTCGCCAGCCCCGTTCCTCTTCGTCGCTCGCCTCGGTGCGTTCCTCCTCTGGTCCGGCGCGTGCCTGGGCCCTCGGGCAGCCCTCGGCCCCCGTGCTCCGTGGGCGCGGCCCCCGCCGTGGCAGCCCGCCGATGATCGACCGAGGATTCGCTGCCGCGGCGGTCGGTCGACGCCGTCGAGGCGGTCGAGCCGAGGGATATCGCCTCCATCGGGAGGCCGAGCGATCGATCGTCGGCCGACGACCCCTCGATCCGCGCCTCTCGGCTGCCCCGATGCGCCCCTCCTTGGAGGCGCAGCACGTGCCGTGTGCAGGGCGGCCGTGTCGGCGCGCCGCGCGTGGGCTCCGCGCGTGGAGCCCACGTCTCGGCGAGCGTGCGGCGCCGGGCGTGCGCTCTCAGCCTGCGTGTGGAGCTCCGTGGCAGCACGCGGCGGGTTGCGCGCTGCGCACCGGGGGCGGCTGAGATCCGTGGCTTGAGGGCGAACTTCGCCGATGAGATTTCCGATACGTGATCCTTATCCTCATCCTCCTCCTCATCATCATCCTCATCCTCCTCCACATCATCCTCATCATCCTCATCAGCATCAGCATCCTCATCAGCAGCAGCATCATCATCATCATCATCATCATCATCATCATCAGCAGCATCCTCATCATCATCATCATCATCATCATCAGCAGCATCATCATCAGCATCATCATCATCCTCATCAGCAGCAGCAGCATCATCATCAGCATCATCATCTTCGCCCCCTCGACCGAGATGCCCCCAAGATCGGTGGCGCGCCAGACGTCGAGGGCGCGGGCGGCCCTCTGAGGAGGGCCCCCCCCGCCCCTCGGCGGGTGCGGGGCGCACGGGCTCCGAGGGGCCGGCCCCTTCCGCGAAGATCCGCGCAAGCTAATCAGCACCATTCAGGAGGGAACAAAAACACACAGACACAATGAATCGTCGACTCCCAGGAAGAGATGGGAAGCTATGGGACGCGGGAGGGGGAGACAGAGACCCAGAGGATGTGGGGAAATATTTGGGGATCCTGTTGTTTGCGTGTGTGTATTTATTTGTGTGTCCCAGGGCCCCTTCAATCACGCCACGAGCTTGTGCACACAGACTCCTTCCGACGATCTGTCGTCGGGTCAAATGCCGATCGATCGATGGAGGCAGCCTTCGATCCCGGACCGAGGCGTCGAGGCCGACAAACATATCGGCAGTTGCGTGCCAGGGCATTTTCTTTTGCGGGGGCTGGGCGCCCTGGCGCGGGCGGCCGAACGACCCCTGCAGCGGGACAGCCCGGCAGCACGGCTGCCGCCGCAAGAGCTGCTCGTTCGACGCTGGTGCCGCGCAAAGGGCGGCGCCGCACAGACTGCGCCGCGCACGGGCTGGGGCAGGGGCGAGGTCGTCGGGTCAACTGCCGGCCGGTCGATGGAGGCAGCCTCCGATGCCGCACCGAGGCGTCGAGGCCGGGCTGGGGCAGGGGCGAGGCGCCGAGTGCCGAGGCATCGAGCGAGCGATCGATGGATCCACCGACGGCCGATCGATCGAGCGGCCGAGGGCCGATCGGCCGCGGGCGCCCCCCGGGAGGAGCGGCGGCGGAGCGCCCTGGAGGCGGAGCGGCGGCGCGCGGGCGAGCGCGAGGCGGCGGAGCGGCGGCTCCGGCAGGCGGAGTTCATCCAGAGGGCGCCCGGGCGGGAGCCCTCGTCCTCCTCTTCGGCCGCCTCCTGGGCCTGCTCGTCCTCCTCCGCCCCCCCCCCCTCCTCCTCGACCTCCTCCTCCTCTGAGATCCTCCTCCTCCTCCTCCTCCTCCTCCTCCTCCTCCTCCTCCTCCTCTGCCTCCTCCCTTGCTTCCTCCTCTTCCTGCTCTCCCCGTTTCTCCCTCCTCCTCCTCCTCCGCCTTCTCCTCCTCCTTCTCCTCCTCCTCCTCCTCATCCTCCTCCTCTTGACTTCACCCCCCTTACGCTCGTCTCCTCGTCCTCCTCCCCCTTCATCCGGAGGGTGCTCGGGCAGTGCCAGGGAGGGGGGTCACCACTCCCGGCTCCCCTGCGTCGTGAAGCAAACACGATGGGGGGTGCTTGCCGGTTTCGGCCTCGGGAGCCGTTTTTGTCAGCCTCGGGGTGCGTTCCTAGCGGCTGCGCCTCGCCGAGAGCGTTCCTTGGGTGCCCCGGGACCTTCACAACATGATTCGGAATGCAGAGATGGTCCTGCGGGCGGGCCCGGGGGGCCAGGGCCCGGTTCCCCCAGGACCATTTCGCAGTCGTGGTAAAGTGCCAGGGCAGGTCACCACTACCAGACCCCCTCGCGCCGTGGAAAGATCACGACGGGAGGCTTTTGCTTCGTCTCGGCCTCTGGAGCGCCTTTTGCGTTCCGGGGCGGTGCCTCGCCGAGAGCTCTCCAGAGGTGCCAGCATCGCCCCCGAACGGCCGCCAGAGAGCCGAGCTGGGACCCGGGAGCTGAGGAGGAGGAAGAAGAGGAGGAGGAGGGGAGGAGGAGGAGGAGGAGGGGGAGGAGGAGGAGGAGGAGGAGGAGGAGGAGGAGGAGGAGGAGGAGGAGGAGGAGGAGGAGGGGAGGGAGGAGGAGGAGGAGGAGGAAGAGGAGAGGGAAGAGGAGGAGGTCGTCACGACGGGAGGTTTTTGGGCGGTTTCCGGCCTCGGGGTGCCCTCGCCGGGCCGCGCGACCGTCGGGAAGCATTTCGGGATGAGAGGCTCGCCCCCCCCTGGGAAGGAGTCGCGACTTCTGGGGGTCGACGTCATGACACTTGTCGAAGGCGCAGGCCTGGGCGATGCTCCTTCTGGGAGTCGAGGCTCCAGGGTCCAAGCTGGACGAGGTCTTCTGGACGTCTGAGGTCGTTTCGGAAGGCCCTGGGGAGTTCCTGGGGGGCCCACCTTCTCGAGGCAACGGCGTTTCCCTCGGCATCGCTCGGGCGTGTGCGCATTCTTCGTCGGCGAGGGCCATCGAGGAGCATCCTGGGCTCAGCAGGCTAGCAGAAACACGCGCGCGAGACCGACACGACAAATGCACGAGGAACTGACGTCCGAGCGATGGCAAGTGCCTCGAGGCGGTGGCGAGCCCCTGGTGGTGGCCCCTCTTGGCACGGCCCCTCCTCCTCCTCCTCCTCCATCTCCTCCTCCTCCTCCTCCTCCTCCTCCTCCTCCTCCTCCTCCCTCCTCCTCCTTTCGCCTCTTCCTCCTCCTCTCCTCCTCCTCCTCCTCCTCCTCTCCCTCTTCGCATTTCATCATGCTCCTCCTCTTCCTCCTCCTCCTCCTCCTCCTCCTCCTCCTTCGCATCTTCATCATGCTCCTCCTCTTCCTCCTCCTCTTCTTCTTCCTTCTCCTCTTCTTCCTTCTCCTCCTCCTCCTCCTCCTCCTCCTAATCCTCCCAGGTGCGGGCGATCCACGACAGGCGCCGGGCGAGTGAGGCCGCGGAGAAGGCCTCGGGGGCAACTCTGGGAGGGGGCAGGCTCCCGAGACCCCCTCGGGTCACGAAGCAATCACGACGGAGGACGCCTTGCCATTTTTTTCAGCCTCTGGGAGCCCTCGCAGGACCTCGGGAGCGTCAAAACACGACTCCGGATGAGAACCTGGTCCCCGGGAGTGGGTCGAGGCCTTTGGGTGTCCACGTCGTGAACACATAATCCCGTCATGGTCCTCTCGCCTTCCGCCCGTCCATCGACCCCCCATCGCTTACTGATCGCCGCGATAATGCGCGGCACATGCCCGCCCCGCCCGAGGAGCGTGGCGGGGTCGCTGGCGAGGGCCCACCGCCGATCCATCGTCATGCAATCCGCCGATTCCCAGGTCGGTGCTGCTTCACCCCTGAGCTGGTCCGCCGTCCCCCATACCCGGACCTTCGGCGTCACGATTTTTTCACAGCGTCGACACCCATAGTCTCGACCCATCCCCGGGACGCGGCTTTTTTAAATCCTGAGCCGTTTTTCACGGCCCCGAGGCATGTTTGAAGGCCCCCCGAGCCAAGAATACGAGAAGCGTTCGGTCGCATTCTCTCCGCATTCCCCCAGACCCGACGTCATGATTTTTTCATGACGCGACCCCAAGAGGTCTGGACCCCTTCCCTGGGACCGGTTTTTCGTTCTGAGTCGTTGTTTGACGGTCCCGAGGCCCGGTAAGGGCCCCTGGAGGCCAAAAATAGCGAAAAACCTCCCGTCGTGTTTTTTTCACAGCGCGAGGGGGTCTGGGTTTCGGGCGTCCAGAGCACCGCTCCCCCTCAAGGCCCAGCAGCGCGTCAGCCTGTCGCGGAGGGGCTCGGCGGGCACGGCTGGGTCGGCCCGGGCACAGGCGCGCACCGATCGGCCCCGATCGGGGCGGGTGCGGGGAGAAGGGGGGGGGGGGCGAAGACCGACCCCCTCCTCCTCCTCCTCACTCCTCCTCCTCCCCTCCTCCTCCTCCTCCTCCTCCTCCTCCTCCTCCTCCTCCTCCTCCTCCTCTCCTCCTCCTCCTCCCCCTCCCACCCTCCTCCTCCTCTCCTCCTCCTCCCCTCCTCACTTCCATCCTCCTCCCCCCTCCTCCTCCTCCTCCTCCTCCTCCTCCTCCTCCTCCTCCTCCTCCCTCGAGTCGTGACAAAACTACGACGGAACACCTTTCGCTATTTTTGGCTGCCGGGGGCCCTAACCGGGGCTCGGGGCCTTCGAAAGCGACTCCGCAGGAGGAGTTGGTCCCTGGGAATGGGTCGAGACCTCTGGGTATCGACGTGACGAAACAAACATGGCGTCGGGTGTCTGGGAACAGGGCTCGCTGCCGTTGTTGCCGCGGACGTGGTTCGGGGCCAGCGACGCTTGTCCAACGGCGGCCGCCGTTGATGTTTGACAACGTCTGCGGTTGTACATCGTCCACGCGTCCACGTGCTTGTCCGTCCCCACGTCCGTAGACACGCTTACGGCGATGCAGACAGCGGCGATGTAGGCTTCGGCACTGTAGGTGGGGGTGGTTCGTGGCCGACCCGATTGTAGGAAAGCGTGGTTCGCGGCTTCCTGTAACTATTCTCCGTGCCGTCTCTGCTCGATACCTCCACGTGTTTGAGTTGCAGGGAGGAGGAGGAGGAGGAGGAGGAGGAGGAGGAGGAGGAGGAGGCGGAGGAGGAGGAGGAGGAGGAGGAGGAGGAGGACGAGGAGGAGGAGCGTGTGGCTCGTGATGTCCTGCACGTCGCTCTGCGCGAGAGCGGCGCCACGGAGACCAGCCTCCCGGCACCGCCGTCCTCCGGCACCTGCCGGGCACCGCTCCGAGAACGCGTCCGCTCCTCCTCGGCGAGGGCCTTCGAGAGGCGCACCCTCGACCCCTGCGGCCCCCCAAAGGAGCGCGCACGGCACCGGCAAACCGCACGACGACGAGGACGACGACGACGGACGACGACGACGGACGACGACGACGACGACGACGACGACGACGACGACGACGACGACGACGACGACGACGACGACGACGACGACGAGGACGACGACAATGGACGACGACGGCGACGACGACGACGACGGCGACGACGACAGCGGCCGTGCACCGGCATCGCCGCTGGCGCGAGGGCCTCGGCGCGCCGGCCGCCGCCCAGCCGAGGCGTGCAGCCAGCTCGACGCCTCCTCGGCGCACAGCACGCCGAGGGGGCCGCCGCCGCCGCCGAGGGGAGGCGACGCCGCCTCGGCGCACGGCACGCCGAGGGGGCCGCCGCCGCCGGGGAGGGGCCGGGCCGCCGCGGCGCACGGCACGCCGGCGCAGACGCCGCCGAGGAGGGGCGGCGCCGCCTCGGCGCACAGCACGCCGAGGGGGCCGCCGCCGCCGAGGGGGGGCGCCGCCGACGCCGAGGCGAGGCTCCGCCCCGCCAGCTGGCTCCTCGAGCCTCCGGAGGAGGCGGCAGCCGAGGAGCCCCGGCACCCCCCCTCCCCCCGCGCGAAAGGTGGCCCCTCGACCTATCCTCGCCCCGAGGAGCCCCCCCCCCCCGCGCGAAAGGTGGCCCCTCGACCTATCCTGGAGCGCGGCGTGGCCGGCCAGGACATCGACGCGGGCCCAGCCGTGGCGGCGAGGGGCTTCGCAGAAGCGGCGCGGCCAGCTCCTACGTTTCCCCCGTTTTCCCCCGCCCCCTCCCCCCCGTCGTCCACATCCTCCTCGTCCGCCTCCCTCTCCCGCCCCGCCCTCTTCCTCCTTCTCCTCCTACCTCCTCCCCGCCCTGATGGCACACATGCCGCAGCAGCAGAACTGGTGCCGTGGCAGCATGGGGGGGTACACCCGCGGGTCGGCCACCATGGCAGATGCTAGCCTGACCTTCCTCGGTCACATGTTGGTCCCCCTCCTCCGCCTCCCCCCTTCCTCCCCTCGTCCACCCCCTGCCACTCCTTCTCCCCGTCGTCCCCATCCTCCTCCGTTTCTCCCTCCTTCTTATCGTCCATCCGCCCTCCCCATCTATCCCTTGTTCGGATTGAGAACTCCTCCCTATCGCACCTCAGACATGTTGGCAGGGCGGGCTGGACAGTTCACTTGATACTTCTTCGGCGCTTAACACTTTTGATGCTCAGGGCTTGCAACAGTCACACAGGTGGAGGGGGGTCGTTCTCAAAATGGGATTCGCGACTCAGCCTCGCCCACATTCGTTTTCAACGCTCGCAATAGTTACAAAGATGGATGGGGGTCGTTATCAAAATGCAGATGTCTCTTTAGCGTCGCGCGCATTCGTCGTCAAAGCTTGCAACGCTTACAAGGATGGAGGAGAGGTCGTTTCAGAATGGAGCTTTCGATTCAGCGTCGTTAGCATTCTTCTCCAATTTTCGAACAGTTACAAGGCTTGAGGGGCCGGTTTCACAAATGAGCTTTCGCCCTAGCGCCATGCACATTCGCTGTCAACACTTGCAACAATTACCAGGATGGATGGTAGATCGTTCTCGAAATCAGGGTTTCGCTAGAGCGTCGCGCACCTCCGTTTTCAAAGCGTGCACCAGGACTTACAAGGATGGAAGGGGAGGTCGTTTCAAAATGGAGATGTCGTGTCTGCGTCGCGCGCATTCGTCTCCAAAGCTTGGAACTGTTACCAGGGTTGAAGGGGTCGAGTTAGAAAGGGAGTTTTTGCCCTGGCGCCGAAGACATTGTTTATTTCTCAGTTCCGAACAGTTACAAGGACGGAGGACGGCTCATTTTCACAGCGGTGCGTTCGCGTGAGATTCCTTTGCAAGAAGAACCAGACTTGAACGTATGTAGCAGCTGCACAGATAGAGGGCGGCTCCTCCTCAAATGTTGGTTCTCGCTTGAGCCTTCCCAGAGGTTCATGGCCAGAAGTGCAAACTTACGAGGCTGTTGCACATATGGGGGCGGCCTTCTCAAGACGGGGATCTCGCTGGACACAGAGCTGACATGAACGGACACACCCGTCCGCATTCCGCGTCACTCCTTTTGACATCGTCAGCAGGCTGCAAGGCAGCTCCTTCTCAGAAGGGAGCTCCCGCTTGCATGGCAGGCCCCTGGCGTGCTGGTCGCTCCCGGGGGCGCTTCCTGCAGTGAAGGGGGAGGCTCGCAGGGACGCGTCTGGAGGGAGGGCGTCTTGCAGCATCGAGGATGCACCCAGGGCTTTCTCTGTCCATCCTCCTCCTCCCCCTCCCCGTCTTCCTCCTTGGCCATTTTGGCTCAAGCTATTTTGGCTCAGGGTGGTCAGCCCGCAGGCGGGGGCCCGGGCGCTTCCTGTGGCCGGCGGGGGCGGGCCCTGCGGCCTTAGGGCGCGGCAGGGGCTGCGCAAGGCCCAGAGCAGGAAGAAGGGCGTGGGAGCGGTGTGCATCCTCGTGGCGGCTTCCCTCGTGTGCGAGGGCCAGGTCCGGGCGCTCAGTGTGGCTGGCGGGGGCTGGCGTTGCG
>CAUYUJ010019335.1:82675-167675 GCA_963575745.1 Prorocentrum cordatum | reverse complement strand
CCTCCTCCTCCTCCTCCTCATCCTCCTCCTCCTCCTCCTCCTCCTCCTCCTCCTCCTCCTACCTCCTCCCACTCCCCCTCCTCCTCCCCCATCCCCCTCCCCCTCCTCCCTCCCCTTTCCCCCTCCTCCTTTCCCCTCCTCCTTCTCCCCCCCCCCCCTCGGCCGAGGAGAGGCTCCGCGAGGCCGTCCGCCTCGCGCGGCTGCGGCCGGCGGCTCAGAGCGCCGCCGAGCGCGCGCCGCCGGGCGCGCGCCTCGTGGCCTCCTCGCGGCCGGCGTGCGACGGTGCCCGGGCGGCGCGGTGGCCACGCCGTCGGGGCGAGTCCTCCCCTCGACCCTCGCCATCGCTCGGACGTCCATTCCTCCTCCTCCTCCTCCTCCTCCTCCTCCTCCTCCTCCTCCTCCCTCCTCCTCTCCTTCCGCTTCCTCCTCCTCCTCCTCCTCACCCTCTCCTCCTCCTCAGCCCTCTCCTCCTCCTCCTCCTCCTCCTCCTCCTCCTCCTCCTCCTCCTCCTCCTCCGCCCCCTCGTCCGCGCACATGCCTCGGACGCCCCCCGCTTGGACGCCCCCCCGTGCGTTTTTCGATGTCGTGTGTGTATTCTTCGCAAGATGGTCCCAGCATGTTCCGCGATGGCCCTCGCCCTCCAAAAACGCACACGTCCGAGCGATGCCAAGGATAGGTACCTTCCGCACCACCCTTGCGGAAGGTGCCGCCGCGATGCGGCCGCGGCGCCCGCCGCTGCGTCCGCAGCAGCGGCCGCGGCAGCGTGGCACCCGCCGCGCGGAAGGTGCGGAGGGTGCAGGTCGAAGGCCAGACCTCCTCGCGTCGTGGCCAAACCACAACGGCAAGTTGTCGGCCGTGCTCGCCCTCTGGGTCCTCTCGGCGGGCCTCGGGACCATCAGTGAACCAAACGGTTCGGGGTGGAGAGGCAGTCCCAGGGAAGTGGTCGAGGCCCAAAGGCCCGCGCTGTTCAGCATCGTCGAACCAGTCCCTGTCCCCACTGGGCCATGGCTTCTCAGCACCTCCAACTCACCTCGCCGGGCAGGGATCGCCCCCCGAAGCCCAAAGGGAACAGCATATATCCCCACCTAGGTGGGTGAGTCTGCCATTGAAGCCGCTGCCGCACCCGAGGGGATAGGGTTAAGTCGGGCATGTCCCTCCACCGGAGGAATATTCAAAGATGGTCAAAAATTAGTCTGGGGACGATGTCTCGAGTACTGTTTGACCATGTTTGAGCATTGTTTGAGTCTTTTTCATTGTTCGCCCAAAATCCGCCTGTAGGTGGACATGCCCGACCTAAGGATGGGGATCGGTGAAACGATGCTCAGTTGTAAGAAAATCGCGTCGTCGCAGTTTTGGCTCGGTGGGAAATCGCGGTGGCCACACGATTCTGGGACACCATTTTTCCCATACCTAGGCTCTGCCTATTGCTTAAAGGGGCCGGGCAGTGTAGGCCGCCCCGGGCGGTTCCCCCAGTCCCGTGGGAGCGGTTCCCCCAGTCCCCTGGGAGCTGTAGCTTTAGCTTTAGAGTTAGCTTTAACTTTAGCTTTAGCTTAGCGGTAACTTAGCTTTAATTTAGATTTAGCTTATATGTAGCTTAGATTTAGCTTAGCTGTAGCTTAGCTGCAGCTTAGATATAGCTTATATTTAGCTTAGCTTTAGCTTAGCTTTAGCTAGCTTTAGCTTAGCTTGAGCTTATATGTAGCTTAGCTTGAGCTTAGCTTTAGCTTAGCTTTAGCTTAGCTTTAGTTTAGCTTTAGCTTAGCTTCACTGTTACTACTAGTGCTGCTTTCCTAGGGGCTCCAACTCCTAGATAGGGTCGCACTGGGATAATTATTCCCTACCTAGGCTCTGCCTAGAGGGTGCTTACTCTGTTTGCTTAAAGGGGCCGGGCAGTGTAGGCCGCCCCGGGCGGTTCCCCCAGTCCCCGCCCCGCGGTTCCCCCAGTTGCGCCCCCTGGGTTCCCCTAGCTTAGCATAGCTTAGCTTATCTTAGCTTAGCTTAGCTCAGCTAAGCTTAGCTTAGCTTAGCTTAGCTGAGCGTAGCCTAGCCTAACTTAGCTTAGCTTTGCTTAGCTTATCTCATATTCGCCTAGCTTAGCTTAGCTTGTCTTAGCTGGGCTTAGCTGAGCTTAGCTTAGCTTGGCTTATCTCATCTTGGTTTAGCTTAGCTTACCTCATCGTAGCTTAGCTTAGGTAAGTCTAGCTTAGCTTAGCTTACCTTAGCTGATCTCATCTCAGCTTAGCTTAGCTTAGCCTAGCATAGCCTAGCATAACATAGCGCAGCCTAGCATACCCTAGCATAGCATAGCGCAGCATAGCGCAGCATAGCATAGCATAGCATAGCATAGCATGGCATAGCATATCATAGCATAGCATAGCGCAGCAAAGCATAGCATGGCATAGCATAGCACACCTACGGGCTCACAGGTAGCATCGTCGGGGTCGTCTTGGAGTTCTACTCGTGCTAGGGGGGGCCCTACTGGACTCGGACTGGTTCTTGAGGATCCTCCAGGCGGACCTATCGGGGTCCAGGCGGACCTATCGGGGTCCTATGCTGCTTTCCTAGGGGCTCCAACGCCTAGGTAGGGTCGCACTGGGATAATTCGGTTCCTCGATCTCGTCCCGCGGACGCCCGCCATCGGGTCCCAGGGCCCAGGGCCATCCGAAGCGGGTCCAGGACGCAAGGCTACCCCCCTGGGAAAGGATATCGGGGGTCGGGGGCTCCTGGGGCCGCGAGTCGACAGAACCACATCGGCGGAGTCGGGGCCTGCGCCATCCGCCGAGGGTGCCTCGGGGCGGCTGGGGCCTCCGAGGCCTCGGGGCCTCGCGGCGGCGGGCCGTGCGGCGAGGCCTTTGGGGATTTCGAGGTCGGGCTGTCACCGCTTGTCAGCTGCCTTGAGCTCCTGGTTCCGCTGGAGCCGAGCTCAGGAACCACTGTCCAGATCGTTTGTGCTCCCTCCTGTCCTCTACTCCCTTCCCGGCGCACGTGCAGGTTCGTCGGTCTGAAGTGCGGGATGCGTTGCAGCACGCTGGGGCAGCGCCGGTTCAGGGAATACTCCTATGTGTTGGACATGGCGCGCTTCGCAGTCACTGGCCGCACGTCGTTCCCCTCAGCGGACAGATTCCTTGATCTCTTTCCTTATAAAAACAATCATTCCTTGTCCCACCCCCAGACGTGTCGGTAGGGCGGGCCTGGCGTTTCGCCTGGCCTTTGCTCTCCACCCAAGCTCCTGACACTTGTTCTTCGCAGCAGCTTCAAGGATGGAGGGCGGCTGGTTTTCACAATATGGCCCTCGCCCTTGTAGCATCTCGCACATTCGTCTCAAAAGCTTGCAACATTTTCCAGGATTTATATGGCAGAAGTTTCCGGCATTTCATTGTGGCGCGATCTAGGGTTGTCAGGACCCAGCAATGTCGTTGATTTGCAGAGCTGGAGTCCCAGGCACGGCGGTTTGGCAAAATTGAGCAGTCTTAGGGGGGGTCTTCTTCAAATGGGGGCATTTCACGCAGTGAAGTTGTTTTGAGGCTCTGAGGGGACTTGGAGGGTTATGATGCTCCAACCTACTTTAGCCTTGATCACCAGGAAGAATTTCGAGCGCCCCCAAAAAGTACCGAAGCTCAAGGGTTTGCACGTGCTGGGCCCTGGGAGACACTCGACCGACACTGTTTCGATACTCTTTTGACACTTTTCTGGGTGCTCGAAATTATTTCTGGGATGCGGCCCTTCAGTAGGACGGGCACAACATAATTGGAGGGGAGGTTTCAAGCAACAGCATTCCTTTCGCTGTCGCCTGGTCCGCCCCTGCGCCCTTCCCCGACCCAGCCTCCTGCCGCCGCCCTGCGCCCACCAGCCCGTTGTTTTTTTTTGTTGCCTGCCCTGTCTCGCCGGGTGCCCCACCTGCGTCGGCAGCCGTGTGCGCCGCGCACACGTACTGCACCCTGGAAGCGGCAGGGCGTTGTTTGTGGTTCGCCGTCGTCTCGAGGCGATGCGACGAGGTTTTGACCTGGCCCGTTCTGGCCAGCATCGAGGATGCGAGGCCAGGGTGCGAGACACCCTTGGCCGTCCGTGTTGAGATGACTGCAGCACCAAGGGTCCACTTCTCAGGGCAGGCGTGCCCAGGGGAATGCTCGCTGCGGGGCCCATATCCCCGCAGCAGCTGCGCCCGACGATGTCGCTTCCGACGTCGGTCCAAGCTCGGAGAAGCACTGCAGACCTTGGTGCGCCCCTCCGGCGCCTGCAGGCGAGGCTTGGCCTTGGACTCCGATGTACGCTCGCCTCCTTTTCCTCCTCCTCCTCCTCCTCCTCCTCCTCCTTCTCCTCCCCCTCCCCCTTCTCCTCCTTCTCCTCCTCCTCCTCCTCCTCCTCCTCCTCCTCCTCCTCCTCCTCCTCCCCTTCTCCTCCTCCTCCTATTCCTATTCCTCCTCCTCCTCCTCCTCCTCCTCCTCCTCCTCCTCTCCCCCCAGAACTTTTTTTCCTTCGAGAGATTTAAGAGAGGGTCGGTGGGGCGCACTTGAAAGGGGCTCTAGCCCGTCGGAGCCATGAAGGCGGCATGAGGCTCCTGCTGTCGTACCGCTTGCTCGCCGAGGGCAACATCGGCAGTGTGTTGGGGGCCTTCGAGAAGCAGCATTTGCGGGAACACCCCGTCGGCGCGCTCGAGGTGCAGGTGGTCGACATAGATGTCATAGGCGGCGGGCTCGCAGCCCAGCCTGGAGTACCAGCGGGGCCACCACTGGAAGTCGCCGCCCAGGCGAGTGAAGGTGGGGGATCTGTGGCTGCCGAAGCCCCCGCCCCCGCTGAGTCCCAGAAGATCCCGTGGCGGCGCGCGGAGTCGCCCGTGCAGGCTGTGGGAACGGTGAAGGTCGTCAAGAAGAAGAACAAGCAGAAGAAGAAGACCGCTCGCCAAGACGATCCCCTTCGTGAACCTCCAGGGCCACATCGACAGGCCTCAGGAGTGGAAGCTGTGGGGCTGCAAGACCCCCAAGTGGAGGTGCGAGGACTGCGCCAAGAGGCTGGGAAAAAAGGTGGTGAACTTCGGCTTCAGGGTGCAGTGTCCTTTCTGCCGCACGCCGCCGCCGTCGCCCGTCCTGAAGCAGCAGGAGACAGCCATGCGCATAATCAACAAGGAGGGCTTCGAGCGCCAGAGGGCCTGCAGAAGGCAGCTGGCGGCGGCCACCGGTGCGAGTTTTTCGATTTGCCCAGCGAGGACGACCCTGAGAGCTCGGAAGGCCAAGTTCCTCAACAAGTTCAAGAAGAGCCTCCACAAGAAGCAGGCTACAGTTGTGAAGCCCAATGCGCAGGCGGCGGTGGAGAAGACCACGCGGGAGGGCACCAACGCGATGGCCAGCAAGGCGAAGGAGACCAAGGTCATTTTGTTGGAGTTGATCGAGTCGCTTCAGCCTGCCCGCCAGAAGGGCTCAGTGGAGGCGCAGAGCAGTGTGCAGGCCCTCATCAAGAACGCCGAGAAGGATATGGCCAGCGCGGAGGCGGATTTGGAGCGTCTCGAGCGATTCCAGGCGATCCGCAGGTGAATCTCGCGCGCGACGGCAACCATGACTTCTCGGACGGAAGTCAGAAGGACCGTGAGCCGTATGTCACGGGAAAGGCGCAGTAGCTGCCAGCCCTTCCCTCCTTCCCGCTCCTTGCTGCGGCGGGGGGGCAATTCGCTGGTAGCCTCGCGTGCTGATTTGCACGAGTGCCGGCGCATCATGGACAAGCGCCACGCTGCCAGCTCGCCGGAGGCCAAGCGCAGCGCGCTGGCGGACATCAAGGCGTACCTGCACAAGCTCGAGCTCGCCCAGACGCACTGAGGGCTCGGGCGGTCTGTGTTTCTCCAGACCCGCGGGTTTGCCCGCACCCTGTCTGGACCATCACTTCTTAGACGGAGCCCCAGAGACAATTGTTTCAAATAACTTGTCCCACTTGTTTTGGGGCGTTCACGGCCCGACTGGCGGGGTGTTGAGCTGGCTTCGGTTGGCGGGCCTTGGCTTGGTTTCCTGAGTTTGGCGCCGAAAATCTTGCTTTCGAGCGGAAGCTCGGACGCCAGCGCGGCCCGCTCAGTTTTGCGGGCGCTGGGCATAGGCTCGGCGCCCTGGCGAGCCCGCGGCGCAGCTGAGCGGCTTGCCGCGTGCGTGATTTTTGCAGGGGCTGGGCCATGGGGCTCGGCCCTGGTGCTCCCGCAGAGGGGGTGCCTTGGCTTCTGCGCCAGCAGCTCATGAATGGCTGGACTCATCAGATCCTTCAGATCATCAGATCCATCAGACCCCTTCCCGACAACATTCCCCCTGCGTGTCCCTTCCTCCTCCGTCACTCCTCCGCCGCCCCTCCTCCTCGTCCTCCTCCTCCTCCTCCTCCTCCTCCTCCTCCTCTTCCTCCTCCTCCTCCTCCTCCTCCTCCTCCTCCTCCTCCTCCTCCTCCTCCTCCCGCCGCCCCCCTCCCTCCCTCCCTCCTGCCCCCCCTCCTCCATTTGCTCCCTCCGTTTCCCCCTCCCTCCCTCCTGCCTCCCTCCCCCTCTCTCCTCCCTCCTCTTTCCTCTCTCCCTACCTCCCTCATCCGCGGCTTGGGCGCGCCGGTCGCCGAAACCCCGCGGCACCCCCGAGGCTGGAAGGCCTCGGGCTGTCCCAGGCGCGCCGGTCGCAGGAGGCCGCGGAGCTGACCCAGCTGCTGTCGCTCACGAAGGCCCCTCCGCCAGTGCCCTGCGTTAGGGCCAAGAGGTTTGCTGTTCCTGCTTCTGTTCCTCCTCCTCCTCCTCCTCCTCCTCCTCCTTCTCCTCCCTCCTCCTCCTCCTTCCCTCCTCCTGCTCATCCTCCTCCTCCTCGTCCTGCTCTTCCTCCTCCTCGTCCTCGCCCTTCTCCTCCTCCTACGTACTCCCCCTCCTCCCTCCTCCTCCTCCTCCTCCTCCTCTTCTGCTTCCTTTCTTCCTTTTTCCTCCTCCTCCCTCTTCTCTCCTCCTCCTCCTCCCTCCTCCGTTTCCTTCTTCTCCTCCTCTTCCGCCTCCTCCTCCTCCCCTCCGCATCCTCGTCTTGGTTGTCCCTCTCCTCCCCCTCCTCCTCCTCCTGCCTCCCTCCTCCTCGTCCTGCGCCTCCTCACCCTCCTCCTCCTCCTCCTCCTCCTCCTCCTCCTCCTCCTCCTCCTCCTCCTCCCTCCTCCTCCTCCTCCTCCTCCTCCTCCTCCTCCTCCTCCTGCTCCTGCTCCTCCTCCTCCTCCTCCTCCTCCTCCTGCTCCTCCTCCTCCTTCTCCTCCTCCTCCTCCTCCGCCCTTTCTTCTTCCTCCTCCTCCGCATCCTCGTCTTCGTTCTCCTTCCTCCTCCTCCTCCTCCTCCTCCTTCTCCTCCTCCTCCACCTCCTCTTCCTCCTCCTCCTTCTCCTCCATCCCCTGTCCTTAAATGGTGGTTCTTCCCTGTCACACCACCAGAAGTGTCGGAAGGGCGGGCCGTGCGTTTCGCCTCAGATTGCCTCATCATGTGCGATCTGGAAATTCGCATGTCGCAGCAGTTTCACGGATGCAAGGCGGGCCGTTTTCAAAGTATGGTCCTCGCTTCAGCGCCGCGTTGACTCGCTTCTTTAATGCGACAACTTCACGGTTGGAGAGCGGGTGGTTTGCAGAATGTGGTTTTCGCTCCAGCGTCGCGCGCACTAGTTCCACACAACTCGCAACAGCTCGCGGCTGGAGGGCGGGCGATTCTCAAATGTTGTTATCGTCTCAGCGCCGCGCACATTTCCCATACAACCTTGCAGCGATTTAGTGAGTGAAGAGCGGTTACGCTTCAACCTCGCTGTGAAAGTTTGCAGCGGTCACTTTGATTCGCGGCGTCGGGCCTCCTATCCGGACGAAGACACATCAGAATCACAAAACCCATCGTGTTGCGTCGGAGACGTGCTGGAGATCTTGGTCTCAGCGCTGGCTCTGCCGCTTCAAACTCCCAGTTCCCGGACCTCTTCTTCGGGTGCGGAGTGGCGAAGATTTCGACGCGGCTCCAGCCGCGGCGACGCGACCGCTCGACGGAGACCCAGACAGGGCGGCGCACGCCCGAGGGCCTCGAGCCTGGACCCTCTCCGCGGCCACGCCGCCCGCGCAGGAGTGCCTCCGAGGGCCAGCGAGAGGCCCCCAGAGGGTCGCCGAAGGCCGCCGAAGGCCCGCCGAAGGCCCAGCGACTGCGCTTGGGCGGCGCAGGCACAAGCACGAGGGGGGCGGGGGGGGCGGCGCGAGGGAAGGCCCAACGATTGCGCCCCGGCGGCGCAAGCACAAGCACAAGGGGGGGGGGGGGGCGCGAGGGGGGGGGCCCTGGTGAGCAGGTGGGGGGGGGACTCTCAAAAGGCAGGGGCCTGCTCAGAAGGGCCCGAAGGCTTCCAGGCGTGCTTCGCCGAAGCCGGGAGGGCTTCTCAAAGGAGACCCGCCAGTCTTCGGAGAGAGGCCGCCCCGCCCGCTGGGAAGGCCGCCTCTCTTACGCCACCCGCCTGCGCACACCGCCAGGACGGGGCGGGTCGAGGCCTTGGGCTCGGCGTCACCCCAACATACTTGTACTATATGTGCATCGCCCCCCCCCAGGGGCGACGCGCGCACCGAGAAATCTTCTGGTATATGCGTCTTGGCGGGCGCTTTCTGGCCACACCGCTCGGGGAACGATATACTACAAGATGGGTATACTATACGTTGAGGTCGGACGCGCGCCCCCAAGGAGAACACGTATGTCTTTGCGCTTCCCATGGGACGGTTCTGGCTCTTCATGGCCGGAGCAGGCGGCGGGATAACCGAGCCAGCGAGCCGACTTGTGCTCCAGAGCGTTCGCTCCTCGACCAGCACCGCGGCACTCACTCCAGAGCGTTCGCCCCTCCCGAGTCCGCTGTCTTCGTCTGCAGGGCTGCCGCTGTCCGTCATTTCTCGTCCCCCCAGGCATCCGCCGCTACGGCTTCTGCGCTCCGCGGCCCCTGAAATCCCGAACACTTCCATGGGGCGGTTGGAAAATTCACATCGTCGGAGATCTGGATCCCCGTTCCTCCCGCGTCTGGCTGCAGGACTCTCCAAACTGCCGGCGGTGCGACCTGCTGTCGACGGACCTGTCCAGCATGCTGCGGGCGCTGCGGCGGACCTGCGCCGCGGCGATGGCCGCGCAGCCCGGGTGTGCGTGTGGTGGGCGTGGGCTCCGGTTCTTCCTCCTCCTCCTCCTCTTCCTCCTCCTCCTGATCCTCATCCTCATCCTCATCCTTCTCATCCGCGGCCTCGTCCTGCACCTCGCTTCCTCCTGCTCAACATAATGCTCCTCCTCATCCTCCTCACCATCATCATCATATTCCTTGTCCCCCTCTTCTTCCTCTTCCGCTTCCTCCTTCCGCGTCTCTCGTCCTCAACCTATTCCTCCTTCTACTGCTCATCATCATGCTCCCGTCCTCGTATGCATAGTCTCTTCTCCGCCGCCTCCTCCTCCTCACCCTCCTCCTCATCATCATCATTATCATCATCAGCGACAGCATCGGCATCAGCAGCAGTATTAGAACAGTCGTCATCATCATCATCAGCATCATCATCATCAGCACCATCATCATCATCATCATCATCATCATCATCAGCATCGTCATCATCAGAAACACCATCATCCTAATCACCATCGTCAGCAGCAGCAGCATCATCAGTAGCATCAGCATCAGCACCATCATCAGCATCATCATCATCAGCAGCATCATCATCAACAGCAGCATCATCAACATCAACATCAACAGCATCGTGACCGTCATCGTCGGCGTCGTCTCGGCGTCATCGTCCTCGTCCTCGTCGTCGTCATCGTCATCGTCGTCATGTTCCTCCATCCTCTCCGCCTCCTCTTCCTCATCCTCCTCCGCCTCCTCCTCCTCTTCCTCGTCCTTTTCCTCTCTTCTCCTGTTGTATTCCTGTCCTTCATCCTCATCCTTAACCTCCTCCACCTCCTAACCCTTCGCACGACTGATGTCCAGGTTTCATAGTAGGTGTCTTCGGGACGCACCATAAGGAAAGTGTATGTAAGCTTTTTGGATGAGGTTCACATATGCGCTCTTGTATTGGCATAGGCTCGAATCGAGTCGGGTCCTCTTCCTCATGCTGCCCATCCTCCTCCCCTCCTCCAATATTCTTGCGCTTTGCCTTTATCCTCCTCTACATCCTCCCCATGCTCCTCCTGCCCGTCCTTTTCTTTTTCTCCCGCCCATCCGCCTCCTCCTCCTCCTCCTCGTCATCATCATCATCGTCATCATCGTCATCAGCATCATCATCATCATCAGCAGCAGCATCAGCATCATCACCATCCTCTGCATTGTCCTCCTCCTCCCGACGACCGCAGTCGTGGCTCAGCGCGCGGGCCCCTGCCTGGCCCACGACACTGCAGGGCCCGCTCGGTCACGGGCTGGTCGAGCTCCTCGATCTCGCAGCCGAGCCCGCGAGGATCTCCAGCAAGACCATGCCGCGGTTGGAGAGCGGCGCGTGGCACGCCTCGGGGAAGAGAGGGGCAAACATTTACACTGCCTCGGGGAGGTTCATCATCCGCCACAGCTTCGTCGCCAGGGCGGCGTGGGCGGCGTCGCCGTCGGCCATCATACCGACCCCATGGCTCCAGTGCGAGTCGAAGTAGCCCCGTGGGGACACTGTGAGGCAGTGCCGACGCCGAAGAGCCTTCGAGATGACACCGATCAGGTTGTTGAAGTCCTCGCGGCCGAGGTCCGGGCGGCCGCGCGCGTGCATCGGAGCCCGCGGAAGCGCCTCCAAGTGTTGTTGGCGAAACTTCTCGAAGTCGATCGGGATCGCGCCCAGGCCGCCCTCGACGCCAGTCTGGGCGAAGTGCCGCGCGATCTCGGCGCGCCCGGGGGCGAGGCTGTCCCAGACTGTGCAGCGCCGCCTGCGGGGGCCTTTGCACTGGGCAGCGAACTGGTGGCTCAGGCGCCACACCTCCGCGAAGGGCCGCTTCTGCCAAGCCTCGTACACGTCGGCGACGAGCATCTCCACCTGGGCGCCCACTCGCGCGCGTCGACGGGCGCGCAGGCGTCGCGGCGCCCGTGCCAAGGCGAGCGCCATCTCGGTCGAGTCCCCGCCAGCCTCTTCGGAGATCGCGGCGGTCCGCCAAGAGCTGAAGCCGCTCGGCGCGAAGCCGTTGAACGCGTGAATGAACTGGTGCTCGGCCCGCGAAGTGCTGCTGCGCTGCGGTGGACAGCTGCCCCATCCAGCGCACCCGCGCGGCGTCGGAGGCGCTGGCGTCGTACAGCTCGTGGAAATAGTCGGGGTGCTGGGCGAAGGCCTCCTCCAGCTCGCGGGCGGAAGCCGCCGCGCCAGTGCCGTTCTGAAGTGCCTGATCGAGGCGATGGAAGTCCCAGTCAATCCTGGGCCGCGCGAGAACGTAATCCTGAAGGCCAGGGCGCGGGATCAGCTTCAGGCGCGAGTTGGCGCTCTTGAGCGGCAGGACCGCCCGCGCCGAGGGCGCCTGCCACGAGAAGATGGCCACGTGGTCGATGTGGGAGGCGCTCCCCACGCCGTGGAAGGTTGGGCCAATGTCGAAGTCGCTGGTGACGACGCGCATGGCGAAGCGCCAGAGGATCTCGAGCAGCTTGTCGGCGGCGCAATGCTGCACCTGGCGGCCGTGCGGGCCGAGCGCGTCGGAGATGGCCTCCTCGTAGATTGCTGCCCACGACGCCTAGGGCCGAAGCCGTCGTTCAGGTCGAAGCCGAAGAAGACTGCGGACCGCCCTCGCGCCCAGGTCAGTGTCTTCTCGATCCAGTCGCAGAGGGCGTCAACAGTGGCCCTGCATTCGTGGCGCAGCGTGCCCGCGAGCGCGGACTCCGTCGCCTGCCGTCGGCCCGACGGTCGCGGGGGGAAGTGCGCTATGGGCACGAGGATGTCAAACCTTCCGCTCCGAAGGCGTGTCAAAGCGACGCGACCTCTCAGCTTCGCAGGCACAGGAGGAGTGTCCACCAAATGGGGGGCACGGAAGACACGACGGCGAAGAAGAATGATGCGGCCACGACTCTTGTTGGCGTGCGGGCCGGGACCCCAGCCTGAGCGCAAGGCAGTATGGAATGGCAGCACGGTTCGAACTGTATCCGGATCTCCTCTCCGCTCTCCTGTGCCACTACAGACAGATCATACCAGCGCAGCGAAGTTCAGCCGAAATATCACAAAGTCGCTCCTCGGCGCTCGAGTTCTGAGCGTTCCAGATCTCCTTTGTGCCACTAAGACAAATCATATCAACGTAGCGAAATTCAGCCGAAATATCACAAAGCCGCTCCTCGGCGCTCGAGTTCTGAGCGCTCCAGTGAATAAATTTCATGAGGTCCAAGAAACTCCAGAAACACCATATCGGCCAGAAACACCAGATCGGCCAGAAACTCCAGAAACACCAGATCGAGCAGATCGGCCAGAAACACCAGAAGTGCCAAGGAACTCCAGAAACAGCAGATCGGCCACGCTGCCAGGAGCCGCCCATCTCACCGCGGGAGGAGGGCGCGCCATGCGGGGCGCGAGGTCTGGATGCGCATCCTTCTGCGCAGCCGCCCCCGAGTCGCCGTTCTCGGGCCCTGGGGGGCTAGGAGGAGGAGGAGGAGGAGGAGGAGGAGGAGGAGGAGGAGGAGGGAGGAGGAGGAGGGAGGAGGGAGCAGGGAGGAGGAGGAGGAGGAGGAGGAGGAGGAGGAGGAGAAGGAGGAAGGAGGAAGGAGCGAAGAGGAAGGAGCGAGGAGGAGGAAGGGAGGGAGTGAGGGAGGGAGGGAGGGAGGAAGGGAGGAGGAGGAGAGGAGGAGGAGGAGGAGGAGGAGGAAGGAGCGAGAGGAAGGAGCGAGGAGGAAGGAGGGAGGGAGGGGAGGGAGGGAGGGAGGGAGGGAGGGAGGGAGGGAGGGAGGAGGAGGGGAGAGGGGAGGAGGGAGGAGGAGGAGGAGGAGGAGGTCTGGGCAGGTGGCCCGGACGGCTGCGGCGTGGTCCTGCGCGAGCTGGCCGAGGCCGTCGGCAACGTGTCACGGGTGGCCGGGCTGCGACCCCCCGGGCGGCGCCGGGAAGTCGGGCACACGCAGGCGTCGCCACATCCATGGAGAGGGAATGCAACGTAAGAGAATTCGGTGGAGGAGGAGGAGGAGGAGGAGGAGGAGGAGGAGGAGGAGGTGGGGAGGAGAGGAGGAGGAGGAGGAGGAGGAGGAGGGAGGAGGAGGAGGAGGAGGGGAGGAGGAGGAGGAGGAGGAGGAGGAGGAGGAGGAGGAGGAGAAGGAGGAGGAGGAGGAGAAGGAGGAGGAGGAGGAGGAGGAGGAGGGGGAGGAGGAGGAGGAGGAGGAGATAAGGAGAAGGACGAAAGCCTTGGGAAGCGTTGTCTTTTCTCTTTAGCCGTCTTTCGCCGTGAAATCAGAGTGCCTGCAGAGGTTGCGTGACGGTCGGCAGCTGCCGAGATCTCTGGCGATGTAGTCTTTGTTGAAGCGGCGATTTTTCCTCGACCCCTGACCCTTTCGCGTCGCGATATAATCGCGACCTTCGGAGGCCACTTTCGGCCCCCAGGACCATCAGAAAGGGATCCTAGTCGAAAAACTAGCCACATGCAGGGACGCGGTCGGGACCTTTAGGGCCGCGGAATCAAGGAATCATGTCGACGGATGTCGGGCTGCGTGCGATCGTTTTTTGTGCCCTGAGAATGATCGTCGAGTCGTTGGTCCGAAGCCAGGATGTCGGCACCGACCGCGCGGCTTTGGGAGGCTGTCTGCGACGGCGTCTCTCTTGTGCCCTGAGATGATGATATTGTGTCGTAGGCCTGGAGCTGGTGGGAGGCCCGCGCAGGGGGGCCTTGGGAGAGAGCACGCGGACGACGCTGCAGCAGGTGTCCAGCACACTCGAAAACGGGGACGGAAAGATCGGGTCGGACGAAGGTGGGGGGGGGATAGGGAAAGCGGGGTATGACATTTGCTGCATGCAGCTGGTTTCGGCCTCGCCGCAAGGTGCTTCAAATGATAGATAAACGCCTTTGGCACCGAGAGAGGCGCCCAGAAAGCAGCCACCAGCCAGGAAAAGCCCCCCTTTTATACAAACACCCCGTCTGTCTCCCCAGGAAGAACGGGGACGAAGACAAGCCGCGGTTCCGACCCGTTTAGAGCAGGATTGGCGGTCGATGTTGCCGCGAGTGTTTTCCATTTGAGGCAAAATGCCGACCGCCCGGCAGTCATGGATTTGCAGGAGAGGGGTCATCGCGTCGTTGCGCCAGTCGCGTTTTGCAGAATGGCGGGTGGGACATTTGCACGGGCACTGGAGGTGGTCTCGCGTGGATGCCAGTCAGCATGTGAATTGCATTCCATAACTTGCATCACACAGCTTGCGCCACGTAGCTTGCCTCACATCTAGTCTTACCACATGTAGTGCACCATGCACACACATACGAAGGTGAAGAGCTTAAGGAAGTAGAGAATGCCAGCCAGGTAGGTCTCCCCATGTGGGTCCTCGGAGCTCCCTTGGAACCGTGAATGCCCAAGACGTAACCTATGCTGGAGTTCGTCGGACGTCCCAAGGGATGTCGGCAAGTCGAGAGATTTCTTTCCAGAGTAGGCAGCCTTTCAGAGCACTGATCCTCCGTAGCAATGTCAAATCACAGACCCATGCACATGTACGCCATCACTCGTGATGACTTGAGTGTCGACCTAAAGTTGTAAAAAGACACGGCCTGGGGAACGAGACGGCGGCGGTCACAAAACAGATGCACATGCGAACCCCAAGAAGTGCAGATGTTGAAAGAAATTGCCAAGTGCCACTCACTACACGTGTGTTGCAAACTGTTATGCTTTTCAAAACTAGAAACACGCGCACACTTCCTTTGTGGGCCCCGGAAAATTCAAAACGAAACCGGTAAAAAAAACGGCCCTGTCGTTTCCAGGGGCCACTAAGTCTTTCTCTCTCTCTCTCTCTCTCTCACACACACAACAAGCAAACAAGCAAACAAGCACACACGCACACATGCAGCGTCGAGGCGGAGCAAGTCAAGCAAGCGGCACGGAGCCAACGCGCGCGGCTGGGCCCGCAGGCGCGGGACCCCCTGGGATCGACCGCCCATAGGCCACCCAGGCGCGGGTGTCGAGTGGGAAGATTGCGACAGCGTCCGAGGACGGAAACGAGCAGGACAGCGACGATCCAACCGATCGCGACGAGACAGCAGAAAAGGCGCACGCGAGGGCGTAACCCGAAAGACCAAATTGGCCGGCAGTGCCGACGAGGCAGTTGAAGGTGGTGGCCATGCGTTAGGTTTGTGATGCCAGAGAGGCAAGATCACGACCGCCTGACTGGGCGAACCGCAAATATCGCACATCGAGAATGCAAGAACCCACTGGCGAGGGGCCAGCGCTGGCAGACATGGATTCAGGGTCTCTTGGGCGGACCATGTGGTGAGCGACTTCTGGAATCCATAGGGCTGTGACTTCGAATCGTCGCGCGCGCCCCGGCGGAAACCAAGCTTTGCAGGGACAGCAGCAGCGCAGCAATCAGCGAGATTGGCAGCGGGAGCAGGAAAAGAAAGAGCGGCAGCAGCAGCAGCAGCGGCAGCAGCAGGGGTGGGTCGCTCGCAGCAGTGCACCGCCAGCCAGGTGAGCGAGTACTCCGGGCTGGAGCGCCTCGCTGCGCACTTGAGCCGCCATTCGGCGCCCGGGGGGGCTTCCCCGCCAGAGCCTCGGCGTGCACGAGAGCGTCCAGCGAAACACCTGGAAGGTCTCGCCTGATCGTATAGGTCTCTCGCGGGGGCGCGAAGGCAGTGGCGCATCGGGCGACGACTGGGCACGAAGATGAGCGTGCCTCACGAGGCGCGATGCGCGATCGTGCGCCCGCGCATGGGCGCGAGCCGAAGCGTCGGCCGACGGCGACGATGACGACGACGACGACGACGACGACGACGACGGCGACGACGGCGACGGCGACGGCGACGGCGACGGCGACGGCGACGGCGACGGCGACGGCGACGGCGACGGCGACGGAGACGGTGACGGCGACGGCGACGGCGACGGCGACGACGACGACGAGGAGTACGAGTCACCATGCGGACGCAGCCACTGGGGCCTTGGGTGGAGCCCCCTATAGGGCCACGAAACGTGTGAGGGGTCGGTGTGGCTGCTGGCTGCTGGCCTCCTACCCCCAGGGGTGGGGAGAGGCCCAGGAGTCCGGTGTCGGGAATAGGGACACCGGACTCCTGTGCCCCTCGGGGGAGGGGCACAGGAAGGCATTGACGTATTGTTGTTGTGGTTACTGCTGTTATTGTTGTTGGTGGTGGTGTGTCTGCTGTTGTTGATGATGTTGGTGTTGCTGCTGTTATTCCTGGTGGTGGTGTTGTTGCTGCTATTGTTGTTGATGCTGTTGTTGTTGGCGGTGCTGGTGTTGTTGGTGTTGGTGTTGGTGTTGGTTGTGTTGTTGTTGTTGGTGGTGGTGGTGGTGTTGTTGGTGCTGCTGTTGTTGTTGCTGTTGTTGTTGTTGGTGGTGGTGGTGGTGGTGTTGCTGCTGTTGTTGTTGTTGTTGTTGGTGGTGTTGGTGTTGTTGTTGTTGTTGTTGTTGCTGAACTGGTGTTGAACTGGTGTTGCACTGCTGTTGCACTGCTGTTGAACTGAGGCTGTTGAACTGTTGGTGATCCCCCCCTCCACCGCATCGGGGGTGCCGTGGTCGGCCTCTGCGGTGGAGCGCGCTGCTCCCGAGAAGGGAGGCCCGCGGCCCTCGTGTCCCACGCTCGGACCTGTCCCGGTCGCTCCGCCTCCGGGCCCCCCCCCCTCCTCCTGAGTCCTCCCCCCCCCCTCCCCCTCCTCCTCCCTCCTCCCTCCTCCCTCCTCCCCCTCCCCCTCCCCTCCTCCTCCCTCCTCCCTCCTCCCCCTCCTCCCTCCTCCCTCCCCCCTCCCCCCTCCTCCCTCCTCCCTCCCCCCCCCCGAGGCCCGAGCCACGGCCAGGCAGCGGGCAGGCGAAGCGTCTGCGGAGCCCTGCGGCCGCGGTGGCACGGAGAGTCGAGCCGTCTGCGGCCGTCCTGCACGAGGCCCCCACAGGCAGAGGGCCTCGCGTCGTGCACGCACGGCGGCTCGGTCGGTCGGCTGGTCCACGGTTCGGTCGGTTCGGCTGCGTCGTGGTCGGTTGCGTTCGATCGGTGCGGCTCGGTCGGCCGTTGTGCCGCTGCTGCGTCGCCGCGCCCTTCGCTGAGGTCTGACGCTGCACAACACTTGCAGCATCGCGGCAAATCACGATCGGCGCCCTGGGCCCCATCGTTCAGCGTCATCTTTCGAGGCGGATCGATCTGTGATGGTCCCAGGGCCCGAAGACGGGCGAAAACGCCCGGTGTGGGAAAATTAGCTTGGCGAAGGACCCAACCATATGCAGTTGTGAATACCGTCGTTGTTACTATCACCTTCGGTGGATCTCCTTATGGGGCCACGAAGCGCGTGAAGAGTGTTCCGAAATGGGGCGGGGCCGCCATGCGGGCGCTGCTACTGGGGCCAAATGTAGTGCCCTTTTTATGGTGCCACAAAACGTGTGATGGATGTGCCGAAATAGGGCGGGGGCGAGAGGAGGAGCAGGGCGGAGCTCCCTTATGAGGCCACGAGACATGTGAGGGGTGTGCCAAAATAGGGCAGCGCCGCCATGCGGACTGCGCCACTGGACATTAGGTGGAGCTCCCTATGGCGCCATTAAACGTGTGAGGGGTGTACCAAGATGGGGCGGCGCCGCCATGCGGACTGTGTCACTGGACATTCGGTGGAGCTCCCTATGGGGCCACGAAACGTGTGAGGGGTGTGACGACGACTATGACGATGATGGTGATGATAACGATGATGGTGACGGTGACGGCCATGATGATGATGGTGATGGTGATGGTGGTGGTGATGATGATGATGATGATGATGATGATGGATGATGATGATGATGATGATGATGATGATGATGATGATGATGATGATGATGATGATGATGATGATGATGATGATGATGATGATGATGATGAAGATGATGATGATGATGATGATGATGATGATGATGATGATGATGATGATGATGATGATGATGATGATGATGATGATGATGATGATGTTGATGATGTTGATGATGGGGAGTTCTTGAACAGTAATCGCTGAGCGTTGGAGGGCCGCGCGGTACGCGCATCTGCTACCGCTTCGGCCCAAGCTTTTTTCTGAAGAGGTCACGCGCTTCCAAACCCGCCCGCGACCTGGATGCGCCAGGGAGGGGGTCCGGGCCGCGGTGCTCTTGGCGCTCCCCGTGGGCTCGGCGTGGCTCGGGCAGTGGTGGGCCAGCCGCGGCCCCGCCAGCCCTCCAGCCGCGCGGCCCGTGGCCGCCGCGCCGCCGGCTGTGGCGCCGGCGGCCGCTCCGCCATCGCGGAGTTGCCCGGCGGCCGCGCCGCCGACCCCCGCGCTGGCTGGCGAGCTGGGCGCGGAGCTGGAGAGGTGCCTGCTCTGGGGGGCTGCGGCACCGTTGGTGCTCCACGCGGCGGTGGTCTCGCCGGACCACGACCTCCTCGTCGAGTTGCTCAGCGAGGACAACGACGACGTGTGGCACGGGTACCGCGTGGGGACGGGGCGTGTGCTCATCCGTGAGGACGGGAACATCACGCCAGCCGCTGGCGGAGCAGGGCTCAAAGGGTATGACTTCGCCGCGGCCCTCACGCCTGCGGAGCTACAGGCCTTCGCGCAGCAGGCCGGGGTGCTCTTTGCTGGCCATGATGCTGCTCACGCTGTCGCTGCGGCGCATCCTGCAGCTGGGGGTGACGGAGCGGTGGTCACCGCTGGCGGCGATGGGGCGGCTGGAGCAGGCGCAGGGGGAGCAGCAGCGCCCGTGGGGGACGGCGGCGTGCTCGCCATGGCTGGAGGACCAGCAGGCGGCCTCACCGCGTGGCGCGGAGGAGGGGGAGATGCAGTTACCGGCGCCGGGGCAGCCGGAGGAGGTGGCGTCGGAGCTCTTGGCGAAGAAGCCGCGCCCGCCGCCATCGGCGCACCCACTGGCGCCGCGCCGGCCGCGGCGCCAGTTGGAGGCAGGCTGGTTGCGGGGCCCGGGGCCGCAGCGGGAGGCGCCGCCGGGGCTGGCGCTGCCCCCGCGCCCGCCGCCGCCGTCGCGGACGGTGCCGCTGGGCTTGCCGCGGCGCTGGCTGGAGCGGGTGTTGGGCCGCTGGCCGTCGCAGCCGACGGTGCAAGTGATGGTGCCGCTGGCTCGGGTGATTGCCGTACGCTCGCAGCGCAGTACGACGTCAATGGGAAGCGGCATCGGGCCTTCGCTTCCGGGGCCGCTTTGCTTCGGGCCGTGGTCTGGAACGATTGGGTGGTGCCAGGGGCGAGGACATCTCACTGGTTGGCAAAATTCATGTTGGAAAATGGAGGGAGCGTGCTCGGTCACCACTTCTAGCAGAGGTCGAGCATTCGCCTGGGGCTGGATGACATCATCGCTTCGGCTCGCCACGGACACTCTAAGATCTTCAACACGGCGCTGTGCCACAACCAGCTGGACCTCACGAACTCTGCCAGCCTGGAGCTGGACTCAAGACAACCTCAACTCTGTGAAGAAAGGCACAGAGATCGCGTCCTGGGGACGCGCCAGAACAACAAGGAGCACCAGGACGAGGAGTACTACCGTACAGGAATGGCGCCGGCGGGAGGCTCATGGGGGCCGCGGCTCTCGCAACCTGGATCAACGAGCAGATCGCGAGGGAGAGCGCCTTCGCCAAGAAAAGACGCAAAGCGCGGGTGGAGGGACAGCTTGCCAAGCCCAAGGGGGCCAAGGGGCCCAAGGGGGCGGGGGGCAGCTAACCTCCACGACGGCTTCATTGATCAAGGCTGCCTGCTGCTCCTTGGCCCCGGGCGCGCAGGCCTTCACATCTTCGGCCGCAAGGTGATGGTGCGCCAGCGCGACATCTTCCCCTTGCCTCGTCTCCCTGTCCCTTCTCAGACTGGTGGTGGCTGCCGCGCCGTCGCCCGTCGTGCCCACCGCCGTCGGCATGCTCTTGACTGGGCCAACGACGGCATCCAATCCCTTAACTCACTTGCTGGACGCGATTTGGCCGGCGATGGTGCCGCGAGCGCTGCGCAGCAGATGTGCCTCGAGCACCTGGAGCGCAGCTACTGCTCGGACGGTTCCTGTCCTGCTGATGCACGTCGCCACGGGAGCCTTCGTGTGCTCTGCGGAAGCGCCGCCATGCATGGCGAGTGCGCTACAACCGTCGTGGCCTACAACAAGGACGCTGTGTCCTGGCAGGCTGCGGGCGCGAAGCCCGTCTCCTTGGGCGACGCGCTACCAGCCGAGCACCCTACCTGGTTGAGGGATCAGACGGCCAACATGCGAAGACCTCCAGCTGCAGCGGCTGGCCTGCGGTCTGAGCTCGGACTTCAACGTCCTTATCTAGACCCTGCATTTCGGGATCACAGAGTGCATGGAGATTTTGTGACTGGACTGGTGAGTCGCGGCATGGCTCGCCTTGTGCCCGCTGAGGAGGTTGACGACAGCATTGCAACGGTGTGTCTATTCTTCGTCAAGAAAAAGGACCAGAGGCAGAGGATCATCCTTGACACCAGGTTGGCGATTTGCGATTTCATGCCGCCGCCGTCAACGCACTTGCCCTCGGCCGCCGCCTCTGCGAAGCTGGAGACGCAGGGGTGCGACGTCGTCTGGTTCAGTAGCGGTGACATCAGTAACGCTTTCTACGCCATCGAAGTGCCCGAAGAGTTGGGGTCCTGCTTCAGGCCACCTGCGCCGCGCGGCGGCGCGGTGGGCCTGCGGGGTCGCAGCGCTTGATCGACACTCTTGGCGCCGGTGCTGGCGGCGTTGCCGATGGGCTGGAGCTGGGCGATGCACCTCTGCCAGCTAGTCACGGAGGAGGGGCCAGCGTGCCGAGGTCCTCGCGAGGGATCGGGAGGCCCCCCGCCCGCTGGGCCCGGGGCGCCCGCTGGGCGCGGCCGCGTACGTCGACAGCTTCACAGTCATGGGCTCGCCGAAGCAGGACGTCGGCAGCGCGGGGCTTGCTGTCGCGGACGCGCTCACCAGCCATGGCTTCACGATCCACGAGGAGACCAATGGGGCCGCGTGCCAGACGGACTTCGCGGGCCTCCCGTTCGACGGGCGCGGCCACACGGTGCGGGTGTCCACCAGGCGCGTTTGGAGATTTCGCCTGGCTATTGAGGAGCTCCTGGGCCGTCGTGCTTGCTCCGGGCACGTGCTCGAGATCGTGGTAGGCCATGCGACCTGGATCACGATGGTTCAGCGGTCCTCCCTGTCGGTGTTCAGCTCCGTGTACGCCTACATCAAGTCCATGGGCATCGAGGAGGGCGAGTTGTGGCCGGCCGTGAGGGAGGAGCTCTGGCACGTCAGGAAAATTGCTGCCGCCGATGGCGGCTCACACGGACGCCAACTGGCACAGCAAGGTCACGGCCAGCAGCGCCTTGCGAAGCTGGAGCAGCTGCTGGCGTCTGCCGACTTGCCGGACAGCTTGCGCCAGGCTGCTGAGCAGGCGAGCGACATGGTCGACGCGAGTTTCGCTGTCCCAGAGGCATGGCACATCGTCGAGTCGTTCCCTTTGGCGGGGCCCAGCGAACATACTGCGGCTGGAGGGGCTCGCTCTCTCGAGCTCGCTTCGGCATCTCCTTCGAGATCGGAAAGCTTTCGGACGTCGTCGAGTTCTGTTCTTGGTCGACAACCTGGGACTGGCCCTCGCCGCCGGGAAGGGCCGATCCTTGGCTTTCCAGCTTCGAGATATCCTTCGTGAGATCAGCGCCCTCACCTTGGCGCGCCGCCTCCACGCGCGCGCCCGCTGGGCCCCGTCGGAGAGGAACCCGGCTGATAACCCGTCCCGAGACTTGTATTACCTCAAGCCGCAGCTGGAGGGGGAGGCCGCCGAGGCGGGGCCCGCTGCTGCTGGCGCCGGGCCCGGGGCGCTGCCAGCCGTGCCAGAGTTCCCGAGCCTCTGCGCAGGCAAGGAGCGGGCGGGCCCGCGCGCGCGAGAGGACGGAGCCGACAGCCCCGCGTGGCGACTGGGCGAAGATGATTGGCATCACGTCGGCTGCGGCGGCGACCGCAAGGAGGTCTTGGTGCCGCATGCCATCGTCCGAGTCGGCGCCCCTCCTAGGCTCGTGCCCCCCGTCCTTCCTGGAGTGGAGGCCCGTGGCCAAGGCGCCCCTTTCGGACTACCAGCAGAGAGCCAAAGCCTCCTTGGGTTGGGCGCTGCAGGCGGGGATGAACTGGACCACAGTCGTGGAGCTCGACCTGGCGCTGGCGCAGTACATGGACACGCGGTTCTTCCGGGGGGATGTGGCCAGCAAGACCTTTGCGGTCAAGTTCAAGTGCCCGCCAGGTCGGGAGGCACGGCGCGCTGAGCTTGCCGAGGGCGACCAGGGCGCTGGCTGGCTGGGCCAAGGTGGCGCCGCGAGCAACGCGGATGCCAGGGCCGTGGCCTCTTGCAGCGGCGCTGGCTGGGCATCTACTGTCCAGGGGCACGCTGGAACACGCTGTGGCGCTGCGGCTGGCCTTCAATGCCTACCTCCGCCCAGGCAAGCGGGATGCGCTGACGCCCGCGCAGCTGGTCGCGCCGGTGGCGGGCGCTGGATTCGAACAGCCACAGTGGGCTTCGCTGCTGGGTCCGAGCGAGCTGGGGGCGCCGACAAAGGTTGGCGACTTCGACGAGGGCGTCGTGCTTGACGGAGTCGGGTACCTGTACGAGTGCCTCGCGATGCTCAATCGGCGCGGCCAGCGCATGGCCGACAGGCTCGGGAGCTTCACCCGCAACGACCTGTCCATGGAGATGCAGGTGTCGGCGGAGGCGCTGGGGCTGGGGCAGATGGAGCTGACCGTCTACGGCCTCCGACGCGGCGGCGCGTCGCACGACTTGCTGGCCAGGGCGCGCTCGGCGCTGGAGGTCAAGTCAAGGGGGCGCTGGCACTCAGACTCAAGGCTGAAAAGGCACGGCATGGAGGCGAGGGCCCTGGCAGAGCTGCACAAGGCGCCAGCCCAGACGCTCGAGCTCGTGCTCGAGATCGTGGTAGGCCATGCGACCTGGATCACGATGGTTCAGCGGTCCTCCCTGTCGGTGTTCAGCTCCGTGTACGCCTACGTCAAGTCCATGGGCATCGAGGAGGGCGAGTTGTGGCCGGCCGTGAGAGAGGAGCTCTGGCACGTCAGGAATTTGCTGCCGCTGATGGTGGCTCACACGGACGCCAACTGGCACAGCAAGGTCACGGCCAGCGACGCCTCGCGCTGGGGCTGCGGAGTCCGTCAGCGCGAGGCGGCCGTGGAGGAGATCGCGCGCCGGGGGCAGTGCCGCCAGGGCGCCACGGCCGCTCGAGCCCATGCCTTCGGGGGCGAGAACGCCTCTGCGAAGCTGGAGCAGCTGTTGGTGTCTGACGACTTGCCGGACAGTTTGCGCCAGGCTGCTGCGCAGGCGAGGGCCTTCGACATGGTCGACGCGAGTTTCGCTGTCCCAGAGGCATGGCGCATCGTCGAGTCGTTCCCTTTGGCGGGGCCCAGCGAACATACTGCGGCTGGAGGGGCTCGCTCTTTCGAACTCGCTTCGACATCTCCTTCGAGATCGGAAAGCTTTCGGACGTCGAGTTCTGCTCTTGGTCGGCAACCTGGGACTGGCCCTCGCCGCCGGGAAGGGCCGATCCTCGGCTTTCCAGCTTCGAGATATCCTTCGTGAGATCAGCGCCCTCGCCTTGGCGCGCCGCCTCCGCGCGCGCGTCCGCTGGGCCCCGTCGGAGAGGAACCCGGCTGATAACCCGTCCCGAGGCTCGTATCACTTCGAGCCGCAGTTGGAGGGGGAGGCCGCCGAGGCGGGGCCCGCTGCTGCTGGCGCCTGGCCCGGGGCGCTGCCAGCCGTGCCAGAGTTCCCGAGCCTCTGCGCAGGCAAGGAGCGGGCGGGCCCGCGCGCGCGAGAGGACGGAGCTGGCAGCCCCGCAAGGCGACTGGGCGAAGATGATTGGCATCACGTCGGCTGCGGCGGCGACCGCAAGGAGGACTTGGTGCAGCGCGCCATCGCCCCAGTCGGCGCCCCTCCCGGGCTCGTGCCCCCCGTCCTTCCTGGAGTCCGTGGCCAAGGCGCCCCTTTCGGATTACCTGATGAGAGCCAAAGCCTTCTTGGGTTGGGCGCTGCAGGCGGGGATGAGCTGGACCACAGTCGGGGAGCTCGACCTGGCCCTGGTGCAGTACATGGACAGGCGGTTCTTCCTGGGGCGTGCCAGGGGCGTGGCCAGCAAGGCCTTTGCCGCGGTCAAGTTCAAGCGCCCCCAGGTCGGGAGGTACGACGCGCTGAGCTTGCCGAGGGCGACCAGGGCGCTGGCTGGCTGGGCCAAGGTGGCGCCGCGAGCAACGCGGATGCCAGGGCCGTGGCCTCTTGCAGCGGCGCTGGCTGGGCATCTACTGTCCATGGGGCACGCTGGAACACGCTGCGGCGCTGCGGCTGGCCTTCAATGCCCACCTTCGCCCCGGGCAAGCGGGATGCGCTGACGCCCGTGCAGCTGGTCGCGCCGGTGGCGGGCGCTGGATTCGGACAGCCACAATGGGCTTCGCTGCTGGGTCCGAGCGAGCTGGGGGCGCCGACAAAGGTAGGCGACTTCGACGAGATGGTCGCCCTGGACGGAGTCGGGTACCTGTACGAGTGCCTCGCGGTGCTCAATCGGCGCGGCCAGCGCATGGCCGACAGGCTTGGGAGCTTCACCCGCAACGACCTGAGGCGCTGGGGCCGGGGCAGATGGAGCTGACCGCCTACGGCCTCCGACACGGCGGCGCGTCGCACGACTTGCTGACCAGCGCGCGCTCGGCGGTGGAGGTCAAGTCAAGGGGGCGTTGGCACTCAGACTCAAGGCTGAAAAGGTACGGCAAGGAGGCGAGGGCCCTGGCAGAGCTGCAAAAGACGCCAGCCCAGACGCTTGAGTTCGGCCGGCGCGTCGCCGCCAGGCCAGGGCCCATCTTCCTGAAGCGCGAGGGCTTGCCGCCGCTGCCAGCGCTGCCAGCGGGGCGTCGCTGAGCGATGGCGAGGTGAAAGTGAGGGCGCGTCGAGTCTTGAGAAAGGCGTTGGCCTCCGCCCAAGTTTGAAGGAAGCAGGTTTTTCTGGAGCTGTGTTCAGGCCAAGGGGGCATGTCAAAAGCGATGCGAAACCTCGGTTTTGGGGTGGTGTCCGTAGATATTTTAAAGCTCCCCTGGTTCAATCTGGATAAGCCGTGCATCCTGAAGATCGCGAGGGGGGGATCACGGGGGGCGTCGTCGTCAGTCTCTGGATTGGCACGCCATGTTTTTCGTGGTCTCAGGCTCGTCATGGGCCTCCAAATAGCAGCTGGTGCCGTCTCAGAAGCCCTTCTCACCTTTGGGGGATGCTCAATCTGAACCCCCGTGCCCGCCGTGCCTGTGACAAGGGCAATTCTCAACTTAAGTTTAGTCTTTCCCTGATCCGTGCGTGCCGCAACAATCACGTGCCTGTGGCGCTGGAGAATCCTAGTAGCAGCTGGACGTGGCAGAAGTCTCAACTCGCCCGCCCCTCGGAGCGGCCCGATAGCCACCAGTGTGTCGTGGATTTCTGTGCCTTCGGAACCCGCTGGCGAAGGCGCACTCGGGTGCAGGTCTGGAGTTCCAGTTTTCGGGTAAACCTCCCCGGGCCGTGCCGCGGGCGTTCCGGCCAGTGCAGCTTTTCTGGTAAACGCCACATAGTTCTCTCTGGCCGTGACCCAGGCTCGGGCAAACTGTGGACCAGTGTCGCGGAGCCGTACCCCGTCCGTTTTTGTAACTTGTTTGCCCTGGCCTTAGAACAAACGATCCAGTCGCTGAAGTTAAGCCGACTCCGACAGATTGTTAGTTGCGGCGAATGCCAGAATCCCATTCGGGGAGGCTTGGGGTTTTTCTCTTCCTCTCTCGTTCGGTCTGTTTGTGTGTTTGTGGTGTGTGTGTGTGTGGTGTGTGTGTGTGTGTGTCTGTGCTGTGTGTGTTGTGCCGTTCGTCCGTCTCCCTCTCCTCCGCCGAGCTTGGAGCGTGGCCCGTCCTGTCCTGCTCGACCCGCCTGGCCCGAGGCAGACAAAATGTCCTGGCCTGCTGAGCGTCGCGATTGGGAGCTCTTGAACAGTAATCGCTGAGCGTTGGAGGGCCGCGCGGTACGTGCATCTGCTACCGGTTCGGCCCAAGCCTTTTTCTGACCCGCCCGCTGCCTCCCTTCTTTTTCTGTTTCTCTCTTCCTCTCTCGTTCGGTGTGTTTGTGTGTTTGTGGTGTGTGTCTGTGCTGTGTGTGTTGTGCCGTTCGTTCGTCTCCTTCTCCTCCGCCGAGCTTGGAGCGTGGCCCGTCCTGTCCTGCTCGACCCGACTGGCCTGAGGCAGACAAAATGTCCTGGCATGGTTGAGCGTCGCGATGATGACGCTGCTGATGATGATGCTGCTGATGATGGTGGTGATGATGACGATGAGGCTGATGATGATGATGATGATGATGATGATGATGATGATGGTGATGATGATGATGATGATGATGCTGCTGATGATGATGATGATGATGATGATGATGATGATGACGGCCATCATGTTGTTGATGATGATGACAACCAGCACGATGACGATAACGATGGTAATGATTATGGGAGGAGGGAAGGAAGAGGGGGAGGAGGAGGAGAGGAGGAGGAGGAGGAGGAGGAAAGGGAGGAAGAGAAGGGGCGCGCGGCGCTGTCTCTCCAAAGCGAGGACCCAACTCCACAGGACGGCTGGAACAAATGCAACGCCCAGATCTCGGGGTTCCAGGCTGCTTGCAGCCCGTCGGTTTCGGCCGGTTTCGGTTTCACTGTCGGTTCGGTCGGATTTCGGTTGCGTTGCCGCTGGGCGCGGGTGGCGCCCCACCTTCGGGCTCCGCCAGCGCGCGGCGGCGCAGGCCTGCTCCGAAGACTCTTGCAGAGGCCTCCCGCAGAGCTCGGCGCGCTGGGGCACTCCACCTGCGCGACCAGTTCGTCGCGGGCACGGTCCCCCAAGCCGCCCCCCACCCCTCGGGCGACGAGATCCGTACACATCCACTGCCCCTGGCCAGGCCCATCCTGGGCCCAGGAGCGGTGTATCCGCCCTCCTGGCCGCCTGGCCTGGCCAGGAAGGCGTGTATATATATATATATATGTATATATATATACTCACGTGTATATATATATATATATATATATGCAGCTCCTGGGTTCAGGATGGGCCTGGCCAGTGGCTGTACAGATCTCGTCGCCCCCACCCTGCGCCTGCGAGCTTCGCTCCATTCGAGATCCCGCTCTGCTCGAGTTGACTCGGAGTGATGCCCAGCATGCAGCGCGACGCATAGAAGGAGTCTGAGGATTGGTTGGTTGAGGAAGTCGGCTGGTGATGGACCATGCAACGGCCCAGTACGATAGTAACATCCATACATAGTAGGGCAACAGGGGTGGGAAGGGAACTTACCGTTCGCGCGATCGCGTGCTCAGTCGCCTGTGTCTGCACAAGGGGGTGGCGCAGTGGACGCTCCAGACGGTGCCTCGCTTTCGAGGGATCGAGTGGCTGACCTCTCTTCTTCGCCGGAAGGTGGCTGATGCCAGCGGAAGCAGAGGATGCAACCCTAAGGGATGCCAACATACGGTCAACCCGCATAGTAAGGATGGACAGCCTTCCCAAGGGTGCCCTTGCATCCTCACCTCCTCGGCCCATCCTTGGTCGCTTTCGCTGGCCGCGCCCCGCTGGCAAAGTGTCAGCGTGGCTCTCCAGGGCCCTTGCATCCTTACCGCGCACCCTTATGATCCGGGTTGACTGTACTTGAGCAAGGGCGCCCTCGAGGGCGCGAAGTTATTCGCGCTTCGCGGTTCGGCTCCGATTACTCCTCGTCCTCCTTTTCTCCCCTGGGAGGCGGCGCGAGAGCGCTAAGTTATTCGCACTTCGCGCTTTGCGCAGCGCGAAGCGCGAAGTTGGGAGCCCTTGTTGAGCTCCCAGAGCGGCCCGCCTGGCTCGAGCGAGCAGGGCTCCCGGCCGCGCCCTGGCACAGCGAGGCCCAGCCCCCAGCGGAGCCGCCCGAGCGATGGGCGCCGTCCCGCTCGAGCCCGCGGACGACCACACGAGGCCCGGCCACGCGCAGAGGGGGGCAGGGGTCGGGGGCGGCAAAGAGGGGGGTGATGACTAGGGGGGGGTGGATATCATGGCGGGGGTCGTGATGTTTCCCAAGATTTCATGGCGCCTTTTCTTATTTCATTACGTCCCTGGCCCTCCCCCTGGGCCGCGCACATGCCGTCGGCCGTGATTTGCACCCCCTCCCTCTTGGACGCCCTGCTCTTGGCCGCTCCCGAAGTGGGGATGGGGGAAGACTGCTTAGGACGAGACTGCCTCTCAGGAGGCGCGGGCCCTGTCTACAGATGCAAAGCTGGCGCCCTCTGGGAAGCAGCCTCCTTCTAGGCAGCCTTCCCCCCCCTCCCCACGGTCGGGCCGAGGCATGAGATCGAGGTCGGCTCGGGGAGGGTACCCCAATACTCTTCGTGTCCGACGGCTCTTCTTGTGCATCCCGGGAGCGGGTGCCCTCGAGTGCTCCTCGGCTTGGCCGGCGGATGGGCCTCATGTTCTTGATGGCTGCTCGTCTGCCCTGGGCCTGGCCGTACCCCCCCTTTGTGCGCGCGGCCAAGAGGCGGAGCATCGTCGCCTTCCTCGGCGTGCGCGACCTCGGCCGCTACGCGTGCTGCTCGCGCGCCGCCGACCGCGACGCGGGCGCCGAGTCCGTCTGGGCGGACCTCTTCGACCGGACCTGGCGCCCGCGGGGCACGCTGCCCAGGGAGGTGCTCCGCCTACTTGCCCGTCCTCCTCCTCCTGCACCTCCTCCTCCACCTCCTCCTCCTCCTCTTCCTCCTCCTCCTCCTCCTCCTCCTCCTCCCCCTTATTGCGCCTCCTCCTTCTTGTCCCTCTTCCTACCCCTCCTCCTCTTCCTCCTCCTTCTCCTCCTCATCCGCCTCGGCACCCTCCTCCTTCTCCGCCTCCTCCACCTCCTCTTTCTTCTCCTCCTCCTCCTCCTCCTCCTCCTCCTCCTCCTCCTCCTCCTCATCATCAGCAGCAGCAGCAGCAGCGTCATCATCACCATCATCATCACCATCATAATCAGCATCATCAGCATCAGCATCATCATCCGAAGCATCATCATCATCATCATCATCATCATCATCATCATCATCATCATCATCATCATCATCATCATCATCGTCATCATCATCATCAGCATCATCATGATCACCATCACCACCATCATCATCAGCATCATCAGCATCATCGTCATCATCATTCCACCTGCACCATCAGCATGATCACCATTGCCATACTCATCCTCAGCAGCATCAGCAGCATCAGCATCATCATCAGCAGCATCACCATCATCGTCATCCTAATCATCATCATCATCATCATCATCATCATCATCATCATCATCATCATCATCATCATCATCATCATCATCAGCATTATCGTCATCATCATCATCCTCAGCAGCATCACCATCATCCTCATCATCATCATCATCATCATCATCATCATCATCAACAGCATCAGCATCAGCATCATCATCATCCTCATCCTCATCATCATCATAATCATCATAATCATCATTCTCATCACCACTGTCATCATCATCACCAGCATCATCATACGCTTCTTTCTGGTCCTTCCTCCTCATCCCCCCTTCCCTGAGACACGGGCGCTGCAGCTCTCGAACGACGGGCGTGTTCGCCAGGCTTCAGGTCCCGGGACCATTTCGGATCGATCTGGCGCGAAGGGAGCAGCAGAACGACAGGGTCTCAGGGCTCCGGCCGTGCTTCCTGACGACGCGTCATCTTCAGGAGGGGAACAACACACACAGACACAATGAATCGTCGATTCCCCAGAAAAGATGGGAAAATGTGGGAACTGGGCGGGAAGACAACCACCCAGAAGATATGGGGCACATTTTCATTTGTGTGTATTTATATTTGTGTGTCCCAGGGCCCCACACACACAGACACACACACAGACACAATGAATGGAAAAATATGGGAAACTATGGGAAGATATGGGAAAATATGGGAAGATATGGGAAAATATGGGCGGGAAGACAACCACCCAGAAGAAGTGGGGCATATTTCTATCTGTGTGTCCCATGGGCCCCTTCCCACTGCCCGCGGCGCCAGAGCTCGGAGAAGGGCGCGCCGAGGCGGCGGCGGCCGGCCGGCCTTCGGAAGGGGGGGAGGCCTCGCCGCCGCGCCCGGGCGCGGCCCTGCCCGTGCGCTGATTTCGGGCCGTCGCCGCTGCGCTTCGCCCCTGGACGCCGCCCGATGGCCCCGCCGCGGTCGCGACCAGAAAATTACCAGGATTCTCAAAAAGTATCCCCCCCCCCAAAAAAAAGACATCAAAGAATGCCTCGCCGCGGTCGCGATTGCCTCCCGCGGCACGAGCCCATCCAGAAACGATGTCCAGGCGAGGTGAGGCGATCAGAGAAGTGCAGGAGCAAAGAGGTGGGCGGCCGAGCCGTGCGAAGGAGGGAGGAGGAGAAGGAGGAGGCCGGATGGATGGATGAGGGAGTGGGGAGAGGGAAATATTGATAGGACGCTAAGGAGGAGGAGGAGGAGGAGGAGGAGGAGGAGGAGGAGGAGGAGGAGGAGGAGGAAGAGAGGAGTAGGAGGAGGAAGGGGGAGCAGGAGGAGGAGGGCAAGCAAAAGGGCTAGAGGTCTCTTGGATGCCTCTCGGAGCCTCTTGGGATATCTCTTGGGCGCTTTTTGGAGAACTCTTGGGACGTCTTGGGGGTCTCTCGGCGGTCCTGGAGGGCTCCTGGGCGTCGTGGGTGCCTCGGGGGGGTGCCGCTTGGGGTCCTCTTGGGGGCCTCCTTGGGGCCTCTTAGGGGCCATCTCGGAGCCATCTTGGGGCCGCTTGGGGTCCTCTTGAGGGCCTCCTGGGGGCCTCTTGGGACCATCTTGGAGGAGATCGATCAAAGAAGGGGAGGGTCGCAATTCGCATTGCCCCTCGGGAGCCCCCAAAAAGGCCCAAATAGGGCCCAGAGCCGAGTATAACCGATGATCTTGGCTTCCTCGCCGAGGCCGTTATGGACGCTTCAACGACCCGCGAATCGCCCCGTCCAGGTCCAGGGGAGGGGGTAAGGAGGAGGGGTGCACCCGTCCCCGAAGGGGACGAGGGAGGGGTGGAAGAGGAGACGCCCTAAACCACCTATTGCCTCGAGTCGCCCTTCTCCGAAAAGCCCGCACAGACAGGCGATCAGAAGCTTCTGCTCAGCGCGCCGCGCCTCCGATTCGGGCCCACCGCGCCTCGGCGCGACACGCCGAGCACGTCCCCAGACCCCCGACGTCATGAATTTTTCATGACGTCGACCCCCAGCGGTCTGGACCCTTTCCCCGGGACCGGTTCTTCGTCCTGAGTCGTTTTTTGACGGTCCCGAGGGCCGGTAAGGGCCCCCAAAGGCCAAAAATAATGAAAACCTCCCGTCATGATTTTTTCATAACTCGAGGGGGTCTGGGTCCCAGGCCCCAGGCGTCCACGCCCCGCGCTCTTCCCAGCCCCCCGCCCCGCAACAAGCAGAGCCACGCGCCGCCGGCGTGCGAGGCCCCGCGTGTCGCGGGAGCCGCCGCGGCGACGCCGGCCAGGACCGTCCAGGACCCCGGTGATGGTTAGGGGGCCACATGCCCTCGGGCCCTGGGCCCTCGGGGCCGCCCTCGGGCCCTGGGGCCGTCCAAGAGTGGGCCCTCGACGGAGGGACAAAACCGGGGCCGCGGCCTGGAGAGAGCATTAGGGGGCCACATGCGAACCCCACCCCTACCCCCCACGATTTCTGAGGGGCAGGATGGGGTTCACTTCGTCCGGGAGCTCCCGAGCGAAGTGAACCCCACCCTCCCCTCCAGAAATCGTGGGGGGTCAGGGGTAGGGTCGCATGTGGACCCCTCATGGTGCCTGGGCCCAGGCCCTGGCCAGGCGGGCGTACCTCGAAGGAGGGAGAGGCCAGCACAGACAGCACAGAAAGTCGGAGGTCCGCGCGGGTCTTTTCTTGGCATCGCTCGGACGTGTGCATTTTTTCTCGGCGAGGACCATCGAGGAGCATCCTTGATCACTTGGCGAAAAAGCCACGCACGAAACCGAAAAAAGCACAGGGAATGGACGTCCGAGCGATGGCCAGTCGAAGGAGGGAGAGACCGGCACGGACAGCACAGAACGTCGGAAGGCCCCCGCGCGGGTCTTTCGGAGGGGCGCTACGTGCGCCCTCGTGTGGCCGAGGCCGGGGCCCGTGCACCATCCCCAACGGGTGGCCCTGGCTTGGCATCGCTCGGACGTGTGCATTTATTTCTCCTTCGGCGAGGACCATCGAGGAGCATCCTTGATCATGTGGCGAAAGAGCCACGCACGAAACCGAACAAAGCACAGGGAATGGACGTCCGAGCGATGGCCAGCTGGCCGGGGGTGTCCCGTCGGCGATCGGCCTTCGAGGCGCACCCTCGGCTGCTGCCCCCCTGGGGCGCAGCAGGGTGCAGCAGGGCAGGGGCAAGGAAGCGTGGCCCCGGGGGCCGGCAGCTCGTCCACGTCACCGTTCTGGCCCCTCGCGGGAGTCGGGGCGCGAGCAGGGGGCATGGGTACAGTCGGGCCGAGGCATCAGATCGAGATCGGTGCGGAGAGGGTACCCTCATGTTCTTCGTGTGTGTGTCTTGTATATTGTGTCTTGTGTCTTGTGTCTTGTGTGTGGTGCGTTGTGTGTTGTGTGTGTGTTGGATGTGCTTGTGCATCCCGGGGAGGGTTCCCTTGGATGTTCTGTGTGTTTCGGCCGGCGGAGGGCCTCGTGTTCTTGAAGGATGTTCTTCTGGCCTAGGCCCAGTGGTGAGATGGAGATCGCCCATCCAGCGCCGGTCCAGGAAGTCCGCGCGGACCTCCGAGAGCTTGACTCTGCCTGCGTGCCGGCGCCTCTTCTCCCAGGTGCAGGCCCAGGCCGAGAGGCCCTACGGCCCGGAGGCCATCGGCTTCGGGGTCTCCGTCTTCTACCCGGAGCTGAACGCCTGCCTTGCCGGGACTGTGAAAGGGTACGCCTGGATCAAGCAGTGGCGAAGCGTCCTGGCTCGCCTATAGCCCTACCAAACAATGGTCTAAGAACCTTCTTTGTGGTTTCAACGACATGTTCTTATAACATTTCTGGCTGGGACTGTTTTGTTTTGGCACATCGGGTTTATGTTCTAAGAACATTGTGTTTTTGTTCTTAGAGCATTTGGGGGGCTCTAAGAACGCTTCGTGGTAGGACTACAGGAATGCCGGGACGGTCGGTCCCTGCTCAACTGGAGGGGGGGCCGACAAAGGCTCCGACGACTGGCTTCTCCTCCTCCCGGCGGTGGTCCTCGACTGCGGCCCTCGGGGCCGCCCTCGGGCCCTGGGGCCGTCCAAGAGTGGGCCCTCGACGGAGGGACAAAACCGGGGCCGCGGCCTGGAGAGAGCATTAGGGAGCCACATGCGAACCCCACCCCTACCCCCCACGATTTCTGAGGGGGAGGGTGGGGTTCACTTCGCTCGGGAGCTCCCGAACGAAGTGAACGCCACCCTCCCCCTCAGAGATCGTGGGGGGTAGGGGTAAGTAGGGTTCGCATGTGGACCCCTAAACACGCCAGCGCTGGGAGAGCCCGTCAGCACGCCACGCCCTCGCTCTGCCTCGGAGGCCTGGCGCTCTTCAGCAGCAGAGCGCCGAGAGTCGAGGGGCGAGGCGGAGCCGCCAGAGCGGCGCCCAGGCCCAGACGACGGGCGGCGACGGGGCGGCGACGGCGACCACGGAGCTGCGGGGCCGCCCAACAGGCCCAGGTCCGTACAGCAGAGAAGTAAGAGCCCCTAGGTGCAAGCAGTGTTTAGGTTCGGATGCAACTCCTTGGAGGTCAAGTTCTGATTTTGCTCTGGTCCGAAATCCGGCTTGATCCCGCTGAATCCCGCTTGATCCGGCTTGATCCCGCTTCATCCGAGGCCCACTCTGGCGTAACAGCTCCCAAACGGGGCTCAATCCTCTTTCATCTTTCCGACGAAAACCTCCCAGTAGCTGCCTCCTAGTTTAGGGACCCCCCCCCATCCTCCTGGCCTTGCCGTGAGGCCGCCCTCCTTCTGTGCCCCCCTCTTTGTTAAGTCAAGCTTCGCGCGGCCCGCTTCGCTTCGACCGGACGAGGTGCGCTCTCGACCCGCGGATCCAAAAATGTAAGCTTCCCCCCCCCTCTCTGCCGCGCGGAGCGAGCCAGGGCAGCCAGGGGCGGCGCCGGAGGGCCCCGCGCCGACCCAAGAGATCGCGTCGGACCTCGGAGGGTTCCTGTTCGTGCCGCCGGCTGTCCCTCGCGCGGCATGGATCCCACAGGAGGCCCCAGGGCCCCGGGGAGGGTCCGCCCTCCAGACAGCATCATCCCGCTGCCGCCCACGGGCGGCCACACCACGCGGCGTACCAGTTCCGCCGACTCGGCACCTTCCCGCGAAGGAGGCCTCTGACGACGCGCCAACCAAAACCCGCCACGAGAGCCAGACGACCTGGAGCCTATTTTGATTGCACGGATTTGCTTAGGAACCCCAAGAAGGATCCGCATAGGCATCCGCACAGATGTCCGCATAGGCATCTGCATGGCAATTCGCATAGGCATCCGCCTAGGGATCTGGATAGGGATCCGCATAGTATCCGCATGGGGATCCGCATAGGGATCCCCAGGGGCAATCGCATAGGGATCCGCAGAGGGATCCGCATGGCATTTCGGAAAGGCATTTCCATAGGGATCCGCCAAAGGATCCGCATGCAATTCCCATAGGCATCCGCATAGGGATCCGCATAGGGATGCGCGTCGGGATCCCCAGAGGGATCCTCATGGGGATCCGCATAGAGATCCGCATCGGTGCGGCGGTCGCGGGCGAGTTACGGTGCTCTCAGGCACATGTGGTGTTCGTGGGAGAGAGAGAGAGAGAGAGAGCAATATGAGGAGGAGGAGGAGGAGGAGGAGGAGGAGGAGGATGGAGGAGGGATGTAAAGAGCCTACCTCTTATCCGCCACGTGGAAACAACGACGCCTTCGCAGGCATTTGCTCGCCACAGCTCCTCGTCACTCTTCGTTATCGGTCGTCGTCGTTGTCGTCGTCCTCGTCGCCGTCGCTCGTCGTCGTCGCTCTTCGTTTTCACTCGTCATCGTCGTTGTCGTCGGTCGTCATCGCTCGCGGTCGCTCGTCGTTGTCAAGCGCCTTCGAATGTTTTCGCGGGCCTCCGGAGGCCTTCGGATGACCTCCGGAAGGCCTCTGGAGGCTTCCAGAGGCCTCAGGAGGCCTTTGGAGGCCTCGGGACGCCTCCGGAGACATCAAGAGACGTCGTTCGTCGTCGCCGTCGTCGTTGTCGTCGACGTCGTCGTCGTCGTCGTTGTCGTCGTCGTCGTCATCATCGTGGTCGTGGTCGCTCGTCGCTCGTCGTCGTCGTAGGTTCACGTCGTCGTCATCATCGTCGTCGTCGTCATCGTCGTCGTCATGGTCGCTCGTCGTCCTGCGGGGGCCCCGCCTCCTCATAACGCCCGTCATCGCGGCGAATCGGGAAACGCGTTCCTGCTCCACCACGAGCCACGCAAGACGTCCGCCAGCCGCCGAGATGTTTTTTTTTCCATCGGCGGCCTCCGAGGTCCCGACGGCCTGCCCAGGGGCAGCTCCTCCTCCGGGGTCCTCGCTGGGGTGGCCTCGGGGCCCGAGGACGGCCCCCGAGGGCCGAGGTCCAGGAGAGGCGCGGGGACGGAGCAGACCCTGCGGTCTGAGATCGGGCGGAGGCTGCTGCCCCCCCCAGACCCCCTCGCCTTGTGAGCAAATCACGACGGGAGGTTTTTCGCTATTTTCGGCCTCCAGGAGCCCTCACCCGGCCTCGGGACCGTCAAAAAACGACTCAGAACGAAAAACTGGTCCCGGGGAAGGGGTCCAGGCCTCTGGGGGTCGCGTCATGAAAAAGTCATGACGTCGGGGGTCTGGGTCTGCTGCCCCCCCACCTCAGGTACCGGCCGGCCACGAACGCGTACCTGGTGCGCTACGCCGCGCCGAGGCCGGGCGACCACGCGCGCGAGGCCTCGGCGAGACGCGCAAGAGAGTGGCCCTTCGCCGGAGTGGCCTTCGGTGCGGGCCCACGGGGGCCGCCGACCGCCGAACGTCTTGCATGGTTGTGCTTGGCCCGCCCCGCGGCCCCCCAAGAGCCGCGCACCAAAGGTCCCCAAGGTCACCCTTGCATGTCGCCGCGAGGCCTGGGAGCTGGAGGCGCGCACCGACGCCGCGGTGCGGGCGAACCCGGCGCTGGCGAGCAGGAGCCGCATACGCTTCCTGCAGCCGCCGGCAGGCACGGCAGGGCCGGCGTGAAGGGAGCTCGGGTCTCAGACGATCTGAGGATTTCAGCGGGCGTGCTGTTCCTTGGCTTCGGCCCTCGGGGGCCGTGATCGGGCCCCGGGGCCACCAAAAATGGGCCGAGGACAAGAAGCTCGCCCACGGCGCGGGGTCGGGACATCTTCCTGCAGCCGCCAGGAGGCACGGCAGGGGCTCAGAGGAGGAAAAGGGACCCATACCCTGACCTTGGCCTCGCGCTCGCCCTCCTGGGGCCTCCTGGGAGGCCCTCGTCGCCGCAGCTGGATTCGCCTCCAGAATTCTGATCAGAACGCCCCCCTGCAGAGGTCCGGGGAGTGGAGGTATCGGTAGTTCTCTTTTGGTTTCCCCACAGTCGGCGTGAGGGGAACGGAGGTTTGGGTCGATTTCCGGCCCCTGGGGGCCCTCACCCGTTCCCAGGACCGTCAAAGCTTCTACAGGATGCGGGGGTCGACGTTCTGAAAAAGCCATACTGTCGGAGGTCTAGGAACGAGCCCTGGCTGGGCGCGAGAAAGCTCTGGGCGGGGCTCGACCGGGCCTCCGGCAGCAGGCGGCAGCAGGGCACTCAGGGTCCTGGAAGTGTATTGCCCAGGAGCCTGGGCCGCTCGCCTGGCTCCGGTGCGTCGGAGAATGTCCGGTGCGCAACGTCTTGCGCTGAGGGGCACGGGTCCCGGAGGCCCTCTCGACCTGCTTCCGCACCTCCCGCGCGGAAGGTGCCGCTGCTGCGGCCGCGGCGGCGCAGTACTTGCCGCGCGGAAGGTGCGGGAGGTGCAGGTCGAGGGGGAAGCAGGTCTTCGATGCTGTCCCTCCTCTTCGGGCTCCTGGGCTCCTTCCTGGACCCCCCCCCGCTTGTCCCAGCACGTGTGCTGTTCTGCTGGGACGAAGACAGGCGCAACAGGAAATGCCTCGGGTTCTAGGACACCCTTCCCTCAGGGCCCCTCTCGGCGGTGAGCCCGGGAATGGAAGTGAGAAGGGGCGGGCCTTCTCAGAAGGCTCGGCAGTGCCCCGGCCTCCTGAGAGAAGTTGTTCTGAGCCTTCCCCGAAGACACAGAATACTTCTCAGAGGGCGCGGGGGCTTCCGAGAAGTCACGCCGCCTTCCGAGAGGGCCTTCTCCTTCTCACTTCCCCCCCTCGCTCGCCGGCGACCCTCTGCCGCATGGCGAATTCGACGAGGGGGGGGAGGGGAGCAGGCCTCGGGGCTGGCCTGAAGCAACGAGCCCAGGGCAGCGCGACCCGTGTGGCGGCGGGGCTTGCACCACAGGGGCGGGATCCACTTTGAGCTGGCCGATCCAGTCAGATCTCGACCACGGCCGGCTCGCTGCGACTCGAGTTCGCTTCTCCGGCGACGCGCTGCGGCCCGATGCCTGCGAGGCGCAGCCGCTCCTCCTGGCGCAGCCGATCCGACTCGACTTCGGCCCCCTCCTCCTCCTCCTCCTCCCCCACCCCCCCCTCCTCCTCCTCCCCCTCCTCCTCCTCCTCCTCCTCCTCCTCCTCCTCCTCCTCCTCCTCCTCCTCCTCCTCGTGCCGATGCGGCCCGATCCGATGCACGTCCCGACCCGATCCGAGTTTTCCAGTGCCGACGCCGGCCGACCCCCGGGTGGGGCCAAGACGGGGCTTCCGCGGAGCGTCCCGGACTGCTCTGGAATTGCCGCGGCTTGGTGGTCCCCAAGCGTGGTGGTGAGAACACCCGGTGGTGAGTTTTGGGCGATTTGGGTAATGGTTTTCGACCGCTGGCTGGCCCAGGAAACGCAAAACCTCGTGGCGACCGCGTGTCCCCAAGCCCGGTGGTGACCCAGAATTGTTGTTTGGGAGAATCGGGGTCACCACCGGGTGTCTCACCACCTGGTTTGGAGACCACCAAGCGGCGCCCGATACATCTTGTCTTGGATCGAGCTTCAGGCGAACAGAAAAAGAGGCTGCCCGGGTCGCCCCCCCAGGGGGCTCCTCGGGCCAAGCTGCCTACGGGGCGGCATCGAACGAGCATCCTCGACGCTTTGACCGGAGGCGGAGCGGAGAGATGCAGTGCACAGAGCCCAGACCCCCGACGTAATGATTTTTTCATTACGTCGACCCCAGACTTCTCGACCCCTTCCCCAGGACCGGTTTTTCATCCTGAGTCGTTTTTTGACGCTCCCGAAGCCCGGTGAGGGCCCCCAGAGGCAGAAAATGTACAAAAACCTCCCGTCATGATTTTTTCATTACCCGAGGGGGTCTGGGAGGGGATCTCACACGCACCAGAGGAGCCATGTCCCGGTCCGATGCTGCCGGTGCCTGGGCCCTGTCGGACGCCCCGCCCCGGCCCCGCGCCGCGGAGGTGCGCCCGCGGAGCCGATTGCGCGCTCCGCCGTGCGCTGCGCCCCAGGCGCAGGCCCGGGCCGGCCGCACAGGTTCCCGACCTGGCGGGAGGAGCTGGCGAAGGAACAGCACGCACCCACACCCATCGGTCCCAGACCCCCTCGAGTAATGAAAAAATCACGACGGGAGGTTTTTCGCCATTTTCGGCCTCTGGGGGCCCTCACCGGGCTTCGGGAGCGTCAAAAAACGACTCAGGATGACAAACCGGTCCTGGGGAAGGGGTCGAGAACTCTGGAGTCGACGTAATGAAAAAATCATTACGTCGGGGGTCTGGGGTCGTTGGAAGGTAGGTTACTTTGGGGATTCCCAGGTGCCAAGCTACCCAGACCCCCTCGCGCCGTGACAACAATCACGACGGGATGTGTTTCGCTATTTTCGGCCTCTGGGGGCCCTTGCTGGGCCTCGGGGCCGTCAAAAAACGAGTCGGGACGAAAACCCGGTCCCGGGGAAGGGGTCGAGACCTCTGCGGGGTCGCGTCATGAAAAAATCATGACGTCGAGGGTCTGGGTACTTTAAGCGCCTTCCTGCTGCGATGATCGAGTGGCTTCACCTGTTTCCGTCCTCCTTAGGGGGCGGACGGAGCCCAATCTTCTCTCAACGCCTTCCTACTTCATGTTTCTACCTACTTCTTCCGACGGATGGGTACCCATGGGGGGATGGAGGGGGCCATTGGGTGCGCGTTGTCGGAGGGGGGTCCCCGCTCAAACGGGAGCCTCCCCCCGGGGTCCGGCAACCCGTACCCACACCCATGGCTGATCCTCCTCCCTCCGACCACCCCTGTGGTTATGAGTGTGTGTGTGTGTGTGTGTGTGTGTGTGTGTGTGTGTGTGTGTGTGTGTGTGTGTGTGTGTGTGTGTGTGTGTGTGTGCGCGTGTGTGTGTGTGTGTGTGTGTGCGTGTGTGTGTGTGCTGTTCGTTCGTCAGGAGCTGCGGCACGTGATGGCCCACACGCCCTCGAGGCTGCTGGCGCGCCTCGAGGAACGAAGAGCAGCGCAAATTGCATACACCCTGCGAAATGCTTAAGAAATCATGGGTTAAGAAATTCATAGTCTCAGAAATTGAATAAAACCCAGAACTTCTGTCAAAATCTTGGGATTTACATTGAAAAGTTAAGAATAATCGAGACTCTGGACGAAAACTTAGGTTTTCTTAAGCATCGAAGCATGAGCTGCCCCGAGGTCCGCGCGGACTTCTCGGATCGGCGCCGGGGCCCCCACTGGCGGCGCCCCTCTGGCGCCGCCCCTCTGCGCGCTCCGCGCGCAGAGGGGAGGGAAGGCCCAGCGCCGATCCAACAAGTCCGCGCGGGCCTCGGAAAGCGGATGTCTGTTCGCCAAGCAGTGTTCACACGTAGGGGGTCTCACGTGTTTGTCGTACGGAGCTGGGCCCTGTCTGGCGGTCCAGCGGCTCCGTGGTCGCCGTGCAGGAGGGGATACACAAGGAGCAAGGAAGAGGCAGGGATGGCAGCCAGAACAGAGAAAGAAGAGAGACAGAGGCGAGACGCGCGCGCGAGAGCGGAGAGAGAGAGAGAGAGAGAGAGAAACTGGCCCGCCGCGCGCGCCTCCGGCTCAAGCAGGCTCTGCCCCCCTCGCCCGTCATCTGGTCCTGGTTGGCGGTCTGGCGGCTCCGCGGTCGCTGTCGCCGCTCCGTCGCCACCTCGTCGCCGCCCGTCGTCTGGGCCCGGGCGGCGCTCTGGCGGTTCCGTGGTCGCCGTCGCCGCCCCGTCGCCGCTCCGTCGCCGCCTAGAAACGTCGTCGGTGTCGTCGTTCTCGGCGGCGTCGTCGTCGTCGTTGTCGCTGTCGTCGTCGGCGTCGGTGTCGCTGCCAAGTGCTATTTGGTACCCACCGTCACAGTCTTAAGAGGTATTGCGGCCAAGTTGTGGGTGGGAGGGTGGGATGTTCGCACGCACGAGCAGCGGAAAGGACAGCTTCACGTTGAGCAAATGATTCATTGCACAACATATATTGCACCACGTAGGTTGCAAAATACAGGCGGCACCACACAGGTTCTCCTTTTCAAAAAATTCTAGACGCTTCGCGTATCCCCACCAGCCCGTCCAGAAATGAGTCCCAGGGGAGTGGAGGTTATGAGGGAAGCGAGGGAGCATGCAGAAGAACAAAGGGCGGGGTGAGCCGCCATATACCCCAAGAGGGGGAGGATGTAGGAGGAGCCGTCGTCGTCGGAGTAGGAGGAGGAAGAGGAGGAGCAGGAGGAGGAGCAGGAGGAGGAGGAGGAGGAGGAGGAGGAAGATAAGGAGGAGGAGATGGAGGACTGCGAGGACGAGGAGGACGAGAAGGAGGAAAAGGAAAAGGAGGAGGAGGAGGAGGAAGGAGGAGGAGGGGGAGGGGGAGGAGGGAGGAGGAAGAAAAAGAGGAGGAGGAGGAGGAGGACAATGGCGAGCTTGGGGGCCTCTTGGGCCGTCTTTGGGGCCTCTTGGCGGTCCCGGGGGCCTCTTGCGTATCTCGGGGGGCCTCTTGTGGCCTCTTGGGGGTCTCTTGGGGGCCTCTTGGAGGCCTCATGGGGGCCTTTTGGGGCCTCTTGGGGCTCTCTTGGGGCGCTCTTGGGGCGCTCTTGGGAGCCTTCGAGGCGCTCTTGGGGCCATCTTGGAGGAGATCTATCAAAGAAGGGGGGTTCCCCAATTAGCGCTGCCCCTCTAGAGTGCCTCGAGTCGCCTCTTGGGCGCCCCAAGAGGCCAAAATCCTTCCAAAACCTAGGTAAAATCAATGTTTGTTGCTTTCTCGCCTTTTCGCTCTTGGAGCCGTCTTGGGTCATCTTGGACTCTCTTGGGGCCTCTTGGGGGTCTCTTGGCAACGTCTTGGAGGCTTCTTGGGGGCCTCTTGGGGTCTCTTGGGGCCCTCTTGAGGCGCTCTTGGGGCGCTCTTGGGAGCCTTCGGGGCGCTCTTTGGGCCATCTTGGGGAGATCTATCAAAGAAGGGGGGGGTGCTTATTAGCCCCGCCCCTCCAGAGTGCCTCGAGTCGCCTCTTGGGCCCCCCCAAGATGCCAAAATCCTTCCAAAACCTGAGTAAAATCAATGTTTTGTGTTTTCTCGCCTGTTCGCTCTTGGAGCTGTCTTGGGCCATCTTGGACGCTCTGACACCTCGCGACCGGCCCCGTCCAGGTCAGTGGGGAGGGGTAAGGGGAGGGGTAAACCCCTCCCCGAAGGGGAAGAAGGGGGTTGGCAGAGGAAACTCCCTAGACCACCTACGCCCTAAAGGGCTGGTGGGATTGAGATCTACCCCCCCGGGATTATCCTTTCGGCTTCGCGCACTGTTGTTTACATACGATTGTATCCCATCGTTATTTTACATCTGAGTTCAAACCATCCCGGGCAGGCTAGCATCCGCCCCCCCCCCCCCCCCGTATACTGCAAGAAACAGTATACGCGCACATTCGCTGATCAAGAACCATCAAGCTGCAAAAGCCACGTGCAAAACATGGACGAAATCCACACGCGCGCGCATTTTCGTGGTCGCGCGTCAAAATCTGTCAAACAAACGAAGGTGTTGTGGCGATGCCAAAAATCGAATGTCTCGAAACATGTTTGCAAACCCATTGTGTTCCATCAGGAGTGCTCCAAAAGGTTTGAGTGCGCCCCCGCGAGTTCTCGAGAAACCATACGTTGTTAAACATGCTCATCAAATACGACCAAGCGGGCCTCTTCACGCGCGCATGTCGAAATCATTCGAACATTCGGACGCCCTCGCGCGCGCGCGGGGTGAGCGCGGCCCCTGTCAAACAGAGCCACGCGGACCGCTCGCGCGCGTTGGTCGCGCGCGCGCGGAAGTGGTCACGCGATGCGTCAGGTAGTCGAAGTCACCACAGCGCCTCGTCGATTGCGCCACACAGGATACACGACAGAGGTTGCACAGCATAGACTGCGCCGCGCTCGTTGCACAACGTCGATTCTCCTTTCTAAAAAGAGAATAGGCTCTTACGCTGCCCGGGTGGATCGGTGCATTTTTCCGCCGCAATTAACATATGACTCTGCCCCATCTCCCATCCTAAATACGAGCCCATACCATCCCAGCCCAGCCAGCATCGACCCCCCCCCACCCGCCATCTTCTGCAATAGAACTATGCGCGCGCACTCGTTTATCACATACCACAAGTTGTCAAGACTTGCAGAAAATGGCGCGACGCGCACACGCGCGCGTCGTCGCGCGCACGCCGCAATCTTAAACAAATGCTTCGTAAGGATGTCCAAATCGAGCGCCAATGAAAAACACGATAAAGAAACCATAGTTTCGCAACACTAATCTTCAAACACAAAACAATGCGTGCTCTGGCGAACTCGTGAGACAGAATAGGTTGCTTAACATGTTCAGAACATACTGCCAAACCGGCGTCGCGCGCACCCATGCTGAAATCGTTCAAACGCGCATGCGCGCATGCCGCTGCGAGAATCCTCTGCAACAAATGGGGCGCAGTGCACGCGCGCGCGCCGTCGCGCGCGCGCATGCCAGCAACGATTTCAAAACCAAGGGTAACACAACAATTTCGCAACATCAGCTTTCACACAAAAAACACTTGCGCGCGCTCTTGCGAATCCTTAAGGAAACCATGGTGTTGTCAAAGTGTCGCGGGATTCTGCCGAACGGACTTGCGGCGCCGCAGGCCGACATCATTCGCGCGCCCTTGCGCGCGCGCTGAGGGGGCACGATCCGCGCCCAAGAAAACCGCGCGGGCCACTTCCGCGCGTCGGCCGCGCTCGCGCGTCGAACTCTTTCCAGAAGCTTCATCACCGACGCGAGGACGCCGTCATCGTCGTCGGCGCGATCAGCATCGGCGCCCGCATTGGCCACGCATTCGTCGGGGCGAACATCGTCACCAGCATCGCCAATATCATCATCGTCGCGTCTACCGTAGTCGGCGCTGCCATGGCACCGCGCCCGCCCAAGTCGCCGACTCGCACTGAAGTGCCCGCTGGGGCGTGCCCAGCGGTCAGCGCCGCCTCGGCCGCGTCGCCGGCGCCGAACTAGCTGGCCGCTTTGCGCGCGCGCCAGCGTTGCCGCGGCCGCAGGGGTGCACCGGCCAACGCCAAGCATGCATCGCAATCGCCACCGCACGGGTTTTACAAACCAAGTAGCGGGTGGGTGGGCGGGATGTTTGCACGGGCAGGGGATGCGTCAACTCGCTTGTGAAACTCAATTGCACCACATAGATTGCGCAGCACGCGGGTTGCAGCACATAGGTTCTCGTATCTTTAAGGGACTTCGATTTTACCCCCCCCCCCCCCCCCGGATTATCTGCACAGTTTTTCGTATTGCAATTTACATATGATTCTGCCCCATCGTCCATCCTAAACATGAACTCAGACCATCCCAGCCCAACAAGTATCGACCCCCCCGTCATCCATTACAACAAACAGTACGCGCGCACTCGTTTATCAAAAACCATCAGTTTCCAAAATTCCATTGCAAAAAAGGGACGAAGTGCACACGCGCGCGTCGTCGCGCGCGATTGCCGGAATCCTGCAAAAAAACATCGGATTTCGTAGGGAAGGCAAAATCGAATGTCCAAAACACACACACACACAGACACACACACACACAAACATGATGTCGCAACACGGATGTTCAAAACAAGCTTGCGCGCTCTTGCGAATTTTGAAGAAAACCGAAGGTTATACAACATTGACAGGACATGCTACTAAACGGGCTTCGCGCGCGCACGTGTCGAGCTCGTTCGAACGCCACTGCGCGCTTGCTGTCGCGAGAATCCATTTGCAAAAAAGATTGAACAAAACAAACAACAACAAAAAGACGAAGCGCATGCGCGCGTCGTCGCGCGCGCCTGCCGAAATCTTTCAAAAACCTGGGGAGTCGCAAGGATTTTGCAACCGAGCGCCCCGAAACCATGCGACAACATGCGGTTTCGCAACATCAGTTTTCCAAACAGCTTGCTCTCGCGCTGTCGCGAATACTTAAGAAAATCACTGTGTTTTCAAAAGTTGCATTGGCTTCTGCCCAAATTGGCTTCTCACGCCGCATGCCGAAATCATTCGAACGCCCTTGCGCGCACGTTGGGATGGCACGATCCGTGTCAAATATTGCCATGCGGTCACTCTCGCGCGTCGGCCGCGCGCACATGTCGAACTCCGTCCAAAAGCTTCATCGCCGACGCGAGGACGCCGCCATCGTCGTCGGCGCGATCAGCATCGGCGCCCGCATTGGCCACGCATTCGTCGGGCCGAACATCGCCACCAGCATCGCCACGATCACCATCGCGTCTACCGTTGTCGACGCTGCCATGAAACCGCGCCCGCCCGAGTCGCCGACTCGCACTGAAGTGCCCGCTGGGATGTGCCCAGGCGGTCAGCGCCACTGCGGCTGCGTCGGTGGCGCCAGACGAGCTGGCCGCTTTGCGCGCGAGCTTGCGCGCCAACGCGGCCGCACCGATGCGCCAGCCAGCGCGAAACACTCATCGCAATCGCCGCCGCATAAGTTTTACAAACCAAGTTGCGGGTGGATGGGTGGGATGTTGGCAAAAACGCGTCATGTGTCAAATCGTTTGTAAAAATCAATTATGCCACATATATTGTTTCACACGGGTTGCACAACACATATAGCACCGCGTACAAACTGCATCACATAGATATTGCACCACGATATTGCACCACGTAGATTGCACCACGTATAAATTGCATCACATAGGTAGGCTGCACCATGCAGAGATTGCACCACCCAGATTGGAACCACATATATTGTGCCACGTCGATTCTCCTTTTCTAAAAAGAGAATACCCCCCCCGGAGTTATCGGTTCCCCTAGGGATCGTATGATTTCATATATTTTCTGCACGCTCGTCCATCCTAAATATGAAATCATACCATCCCAGCTGGGCCGGTTTCCCCCCCCTGAGGTTCCCTTCTAAAAAACACTATGCGGTGACACTTGTTGTTCTAACATAACACTTTTTCACGAATCCCTTGCAACACATTGGACGAAGTGCACACGCGCGCGTCGTCGCGCGCGCATGCCGAAATCCTTCAAAAACCGTCGGTGCCGGAAGGAGTTCGCAATCGAGTTTCCAAACAAACATACAAAAACACATGGTTTCGCAACACTGAGTTGCTAAAAAAACTTCCGCGCGCGCTCTTGCGAAATCTTAAGAAAACCATTGGTTTTCAAGATTTTCACCAAATGCTACCAAACGGACTTCGCGCGCGCGCATGTCGAAATCTGTCGAACGCCCTTGCGCGTGTGCCGTCGCGAGAATCCTCTGCAAAAAACGAAACGAAGTGCAGACGCGCGCGTCGTCGTTGGCGTATGCCGAAAACCTTCCAAACCCATCGGTTTCGGAAGGATGTCAAAATCGTGCGTCCAAAAAACCTACAAAAACCCAAGGTTTCGCAACACGGATTTTCAACAAAAGCGTGCGCGCGCGCTCTTGCGTCGTCGTCGTCGTCGTCGCCGTCCTCCCTCCTCCCGCGTCGTCGTCGTCGTCGTCGTCTACGTCGTCCTCTGTCTTTCCTCGTGCTCGTCGTCGTCGTCCTCTTTGGCGTCGTGGTCGTTTCCGTCGTCGTTGTCGCCGTGGTCGTCCTTCCTCCTCCTCCCACGTCGTCGTCGTCGTCCGTCGTCGGCGTCTCGTCGTCGTCCCTCCTATTTCGTCGCCGTCGTCGTCGTCGTCGTGTTGTCGTCGTCGTCGTCTTCCCTCCTCCCTCGTCGTTGTCGTCGTCGGCGTCGCCGTCCTTCCTCCTTCTTCGTCGTTCGCGTCGTCGCCGTCCTCCCTCCTCCCTCGTCGTTGTCGTCGTTGTCGTCGTTGTCGCCGTCGTCGTCCTTCCTCCTCCCTCGTCGTCGCCTTCGTTGGCGTCGTCGTCTTCGTCGTCGTCGGCGTCGGCGTCGTTGTCGTCGTCGAAGTCGTCGGAGACGTCGTCGGTGTCGTCGTCGTCGTTGTCGTGGTGTCGTCGTAGTCGGTCTTAAGAGGTTTTGCAAACCAAGTTGCGGGTGGGTGGGTGGGATGTTTGCGCGAGCAGTGGAGATGACGACTTCAAGTTCAGCAGAGTGGATTGCACCACACAGGCTGCTCCACATCGGTTGCATCACATAGCTTGCTAGAAACACCGTGATTGATGTTCGCGCTGGCTAACATGCGTTTTTCTTTTCTTTCATTTCAGGACCACAGCGACGAGGTGCTCTTCGCGAGCTTCTCGCCCTGCGGCAGGCGCGGGCGGGGGCGCGACGCCGGCCCTGGCCAGTTCCATGCTGGGCCCAAAGTTGGTGCACACGCGGGTCGGGCGACAGTGGGGGGGTGGAAATCTGGGGCCCTGGTGCGCCTGTTTTCGGCCCCGCCGGGGGGGCCCCGCTTCCTTGGTACATGCTCGCTTCTGGCGCCAGGAAAACCAGACACGTGAGTTGATTCGTAAACCTCCTCCCTTTACAATCCTGCCGTTCGTCCATACCTAGACGCCTTCCTGGCCACCGATCCTGGGCCCAGGATGGGACAGGCCAGGATCGGTTTCGGTGTGTACGGTCAGGAACTTTTGGTTAGCGTCTCCAGTGTCGCGCCGCTGGTTCTGATCCACCGCGCCTCGGCGCTACACGAGTCCACAAGCGTCAACGTCCCGAGCTGTTCACAGCCTCCTGCCACGCGGAGCGGAGCGACACGCTGTCCGCTTGCAGGGCATTGCGTGTCGCTGAGCAAGTTCCCGACCGTGCCTGGCGCTCTTCCACAGGCGCCTCGCCACCTGCTCGCGCGACTGCACGACGTGCATCTACAGCTTCGGCCAGGACGGCATGCCAGCCCTGGAGGCCGCGCTCCAGCACAGCAGCGCCGTCGCCCACTTGCAGTGGTGCCCGGACCTGGAGTTCGACTACATCGCCGTCTCTACCGACGGCCCGTCGCTGCCGATGGCGGAGGTCCGCCCGCACAGGGCATTTGCACAGCACCACCGCGACTGGCCAAGGGCCATCCTCTGCCCCAGGGCTGGTGCATAGGCCCCGGCATCGGCCAGACGAGGGCGTATACACCTCAGGATCCTCCTCCTCCTCCTCCTCCTCCTCCTCCTCCTCCTCCTCCTCCTCCCTCCTCCTCCTCCTCCTCCTCCTCCTCCTCCTCCTCCTCCTCCTCCTCCTCCTCCTCCTCCTCCCTCGATCGCGCCCCTGCCTAGGAGGGCGTATTCCAGGCCTCCCAGATGGGGTCCGAGGAGGTGGGGTCGGAGGATCGTGCCGTATCGCCGACGCATCGACAATGCGGCTCGATGTGGAGCCCAATTTGCTCCACGCCAACGTATCGCCGATGTATCGGCGATGCGGCGCGATCCTCTGATTCCGTCTACTCGGACCCTGTGTCAGAGGCTTTCACGTATGCACTACGCCCTGGCACTCGATCGGTCAGGTCCTTTCTGCGCAGCCAGGGCGCTGCCCGAGGCAAGCCTTGGCCCAGGGTGCCCCGGGCTTGCCCAGGAGGCAAGATCGCCCTGGGGGCAGACGCCACGAGGCATTCGAGGGCCTTGGGGGCTCCGAGATGGCGCAGAAAGACCTGGACACCGTGATCCTCGAGCCCTGGCGCCACAGAATCCTCCTGGGCGCCTGCTTGGGGCCTCTGGGGGCTTCCTCGGGCCACCTTGCTGCGAACCACGGCCTCTCACAACGACCGTGTCACGGTTTGGAGTGCTTCGGGGCCCTCTTCTCGGGAGCGAGAGAATGACGTACAAGTACATGAGTCCACGTTGGTTCCGAGAGTACGCATTGCGCAGAGCGTTCCTCTCACGCGGCTGGTCTTGCGGTTGGGGGGGGGACCATGTTCATGTACGTGGTTGGGCGCGTGTCTTCTGTGGGCTTCCTGTATTCGGGCCACCTGTGGGCGGCGAGCCCGGGGGAGGGAAGTGAGAAGGGGCGGGCCTTCTTAGAAGGCTCGGAAGTCCCCCGGCCTGAAGTTTGCTGAGCCTTCCCCGGAGACGCAGCAAACCCCTCAGAAGGGCGCGAGGGCCTCTGAGGAGTCCCGCCGCCTTCCGAGAGAAGACCTTATCCCTCCCGCTCCCAAACCATCGCTCACCGCCACCTCGCTTCCCCCCCTTATGATTATTTTTCTTTTTCGCCCTCTTCCTCTTCCTCCACCTCCTCCTTCTCCGCCTCCTCCTCCTCCTCCTCCTCCTCCTCCTTCTCCTCCTCCCCCTCCTCCTCCTCCTCATCCTCCTCCTCCTCCTCCTCCTCCTCCTCCTCCTCCTCCTCCTCTCTCCTCCTCCTCCGCCTCCTCCCTCCTCCCCCCCCCGCTACCGTCCTCCTCTCTTTCCTCCTCCTCCTCTTCTTCTTCCGCCTTCCTCTTCTCCTCCTCCTCCGCCTCCTCTCCACCCTCCTCCCCTTCCTCCTCCTTCTCCTCCTCCTCCTCCTCCTCCGCCTTCTCCTCCGCCTCATCCTCCTCCTCCTCCTTCTCATCCTCCTCCTCCTCCTCCTCCTCCTCCTCCTGCCTCCTCCTCCCTCCACCTCCTCCCTCCTCCTCCTCCCCCCCCTCCGTCCATCCTCCTCCGCCTCTCCTCCTCCTCCCTCCTCCTCCTCCTCCTCCTCCTCCTCCTCCTCCTCCTCCTCCGCCTCCTCCTCCTCCTCCTCCTCCTCCCTCCTCCTCCTCCTCCTCCTCCTCCCCTCCTCCTCCTCCTTCCTCCTCCTCCTCCTCCTCCCCCTCTCCCCCTCACTCCTCCTCCTCCTCCTCCTCCTCCTCCGCCTCCTCCCTCCTCCTCCTCCACCTCCTCCTCCTCCTCCTCCTCTCCCCCCGCTCCTCCTCCTCCTCCTCCTCCTCCTCCTCCTCCTCCTCCTCCTCAATCTTGGGGCCCCGTGGGGCCTCCGCCCCCTCCCGGGGCTGCCGCCCCGTGCGCCTCCCCTCCAGCCGTGCCCGGCCGCGGGGCGGGCGCGGAGAAACCGCCCGACACCGGGGACGCCCGAGCGCACGCGGAGAGCGGCGCCGCCGGCGCTGTTGGGCCGATGTGCCACCCACCGCGGACCACCACCCACGGGCAGGAGCGGGACGAGGAGGAGGAGGAGGAGGAGGAGGAGGAGGAGGAGGAGGACCTCCTCCGTCGTCCTGCCCCTGGTGCAGTGGTGGTGGGCAGGTGGCCCATCGGGCGCTCCTCGACGCGCTCCGCTCGGCATCGCTCGGGCGTGTGCATTTTTTTCCTCTGCGAGTTGATCTTTCGGCGATGTATCGCCGATTCCAGGTCGATGCCCCCCCTCGAGCTGGTCCCCCCTGGACGTTACCCCTCGTCACTGCTTCAGCGACGCAAAAAAGGTTGGTCGTATTCACCAACATTGGTGCGTAAGCTGCCCGCGCAAGGTCGCGCGTAAGCGCCCTCGTTTCCGATGTGGCGTGTCGTGCCGGCGGCTCGCGTAAGCCACCGCGCGAGGTCGCTGTGCCATCTCGCGCAATGAGGAGCGAAAGGCGGGCGCACATGCACATGAACCCGCGTTGGTTCCGAGAGTGCGCATTGCGCGAGAGCTCCTATCACGCGGCTGGTCTCGCGGACTGGGAGGCCGCGTTCATGTATGTGGTTTCCCATCTTCGGGTCATCATGGGGCTCTGGTGGGCCTCCGTCCTCTCTTGGACCCCTCCTCCGTTCTGGAGTGCTTCGGGGGGCGTCCTGGAGCCGCCCTTCGGGGCCCTCGTCGGGCCGGCTTGGTGCCCGGTTGGGCCTCCGTCCTCTCTTGGGACCCCGTGGTGGGGCGCGCACGTCCCCCGTGGGCTCCCCAGGTGGGGCCCCCGTCGTCGCGTCGCTCCCCTGGCGGCCCCGCGAGAGGTGTGGCACGTGGGCAGGCGCGAGTGCCTCCTGAGGGTGGCCTCCCCCGTCCGCGACGTGTACGGCTCCATCGTCCGCTGGCCCGCGGGCGGGCTCGCCCTCGTCGCGAGCGGGGCGCTCGACCTGGAGGGGGAGTACGTGCAGGAGCGCCCCTCCCTCCCGCCGGAGTGCGAGGGGGCCCCATGCCACGCTGGGACCGCGGTTGATCGCGTGCCTCGCGAAAGCCCAGTTACACTTCCTGGATCCCTCTCATGACTCCTCCTCCTCCTCCTCCTCCTCCTCCTCCTCCTCCTCCTCCTCCTCCTCCTCCTCCTCCTCCTCCTCCTCCTCCTCCTCCTCCTCCTAGCCCCTTCCCTTCGAGCTTCCTCTTTTTCAGGGGCGATCGCACACACTTCCACACCCCAGCGTTGCGCCTGTCCATGGCTGGGCCTATCTCTGATGTGTGCAGGTGACGTTCGTGGGGGGCAACATATTTTTCCCAGTGGCTTTCAGAAGTGCAGTTGTTTTCAGAAGTAGCATGTCTCTGAAGTTTGTCACGTACAACCCTTTGAGCCTGGTATCTGCAGGAAGAGTAGATGAGATTGCTTGTTTTCGTTTAACGTGGATGTGATCTTCCTCCAGGGCACGTGTGTTCGGGAATGGGTAGGCCGTACGTATCACGTGGAGGGTTTGAGTTCTCGCAGGATCGCACTACACTTCGGCTGGAGTCGGGCCCCTCACTCGAATTCTAGCGCGGGATGTTGCATCATATTGGGGAGGCGTCTACACCCTAACTACATCAAGCACGTGCACGCAGGTCCTTCGAACATCCCTGGACGTTATGGCGAAGTCCGCATCAAGGGTCCTGGTCTAGATCTTACGCTGATCACGGTGTACCCGCCGCCCTTGTATGAATCTGGGGGGAAGCGTCGAGCCCAAATAAAAGCAATAAAGCACACGTGAGCATCTCAGAGCACGTGTTGAACGAGCCGCGACACGCAGTACAGTAGTCGTAGGCATGGATCTCAACTCTAGTCTTGGTCTGGGAAGTGATGGTTTGCGTCGAGATGAGGCTGGTGAACAGATCGGTCCTCATCATGTCGGTCGTCAGGGACTCGGGGGCACGATGGTTGGCGATCTCGTCCTCGATTTAGATATGGCGGCCCCGTGCACTTTCTACCCCCATGCTGGTCCGACATTCTATGGCAATAAGGGGGAGACCAGCACCATCGACATGTTTCTAGTTCCTCGTGGTCTTCTTCCTGGGGTAAAGAGGTGTCAGGTGGCCTGGAGGAGCGGGCGAGAGCTTCAGCTGATTCCGAGCGGGCGACCGCGCGACCATATGCCAGTACTTTTGTAAGTCCAGTATGCCATGCCTCACTTTTTTCGGGACCCGAATTTCGCAGCTCTGCAGTCTGGTTTGTATCGGAAAGAGTTTCACGAAGAATTGGAGGCAAGTTTTGCGTCTGCGGAACCTACCTTCTCTGAGTACCAGCAGGACACGCACACAGATCGTGAGTATGATCACCGCATTAGCATAGTACAGGACACGGCGCGCAAGCACTTTGCACTCGCACCTATCCCTCAGCATGATGTGTATCGTGTTTTACGTCGTGAGCGCTTATCTCTCGTCCGTGAACGTCATCAGCATCGTTGGGAGTTCCATCATTATTGGACTACCTATGGCCATCTCCCCTGCTATTCGGAGGAACACTTGGAGTGCCGCAGGAGAATCCGTCACCTTGGTGGTCTGCTCCGTCGTCTCTTCCGCAGGACTCGCGCTCGACGGCGGGCTGCTGCGCTCGAGGACCTCCATGAGGCCCGCCGCCTGGGCCACCAGGCCGAGGTTCACCGATTAGCACGTGTCTTAGCTGGGAGGTCCACGGGGGTTAAGCACCGTAAATATAACCACATATCTGGATTTACCCCCGATTTCTCTGAGCTGAAGGAGGCTATCACGTGTAAAGGAGCTGATGGAGGAATGGGGGCGACTTATCTGGAGGACTATAAGACTAAGTTGGCCGAGTTTTTGGCGGTTCCCCCCATTGCTGGCAGTCTCACCCGAACTTATCACATGGAAGTGCTGGCGGAGACGTCGGTGACTAGGCTACTCTATCAGCTACGTCGGGCAAAGAAACGTCGTGCCACAGTCAGCTGGAGCGTCCCCGTCGAAGTCGCCCTCATGGTTCTCGACCCTGGTCATCTGTCTAAAACCCGTTTTCAAGGTTTTGGTTTAGGCTATGCAAGTGCTACACCTGATCCTGCGCCCGTACCTGGACAGTTTGTGCCACGAGCTGATGATGAATTCTTTCCAGCGGTGGGCCAGGCAGACGACGACCTTGATGCGCGCATTGCTGGTTCTCCCGCACCGAGTCTGTTCCGGAGTGAAACCCCTGGTGCCCATGGCGGTGCTAGGGCTGAAGATGGCCGTGAGAACCGCTTCCTGGTTTCAGCTGGGCTGTTACGCGCTCGTAGAGCATTTATAGATATTATTATTCATGCAATGCAAGTGGAGCAACTCCCTACGAAGGCCAACACTACTGAGGGTGTATTCTTAGACAAGAGCAATAACAAGGACAAGATGCAAAGCGTTAGAGTTATCCACCTGCTGGACACGTTTTGGAAATTCTGGCACGCCGTTATCTATAGCTGGGGGGGGGGAGGAAGCTAAGCATTACGACTCAAGTTTCCCTGGGTGGTGGCATGGGTTCTTAAGGCATCGGCGGAGGGAGGGGGCAATCCTTGTCCAACAGCGCGTCGGCTTCGCTCTTCGTCGTCTTGCCCTCCCTCACTTGAATGAGCTCCACGATCTTAGCAATGCGTTCATGTGCCCATCCTCCTCATCTTTAGCGGCTGTGGGTGATCGAGTTGTGAAGCCAGAGTTCCAGGTCTTTGCAGAACAGCGTATTCGGAATGGCGTCGTGAGTTTCAAGTTGCATCAGGAGCGTCTTTCTTACGAAGAACGGGGGTTTCCAGGGGTCTTGCGAGATGCCTAAACAATTCGTCGGGGTCTTCCATGAGACAATTGAGGAATTGCGTGCTGATCCTACGCATACTCCCATTCTTGCTCATTGCGAAGTTGGCAGTGAATCTAGCATTGACGTCTCCCTCTCGGGCTTTGCTGACGACATCTTCCGTAAGCGTCTTGTACCTCGCAATCTGAATGTTCAGGAAGTTATTCAGAATATCTCAGCCAGTGATGCAGCTATGAATCGCATTCTCCAGAAGTGGTGTTTCTCTCAGAATACGGGCAAGAAAGACATTATACCACATCTTGGCCCCACCCTAACTAATCGACAATTGCAAGAACTTTGTCCTGCTAAACACGGCGCAGTTAAAGCACATGCACGGCATCTAGGCGCACGCTACACGATGAAAGGGAACAACGGTGTGGAGGTGGAGCTACGTATCCAGGGGATGAGAGGAGGGTGGAGTATGATGGGTCTCTTCTGGCATGAAAGGGGACTACGACGACTTAAGCGGAAACTCTATCTCAGCACTGTCGTGGAAAAGGGCCTTACGGGGCTCGAGGCGTTCGTTCTCACCTCGTCGGAGCACGCTCGTATCGACGTTATCATCGTCCGCTACCTTCGCGTACTGATGAAAGGCTCGGCGACGAACTGGGAGGGATCCCACGCCGTATCGTTGAGCAACGACGAGGTCCTGCGTGAGTGGCGCATCCTGCCGAGCGCGGGCGAGCTCGCGGTTCGATGGGTTCGTTGGCTCCAGAGTATGGTTCAGCATAGGCACGCTCACGCTCAGACCGTCTCGGTCCTCTTAGGACACATCCTGAACGAGGAATCCACACTCACACCATCTGGCACATTAAGCAGCACGGCCAATCCGTGGATACGTCAGTTTGCTCGTGACCTCGACTGTCATCGTGATATTAGTGGTACAGAGACGTTCTTTGAAGTATGGGGGGCTTCAGGCGATTCGTGGAAAGAGCTATTCCAGGAGAACTCAGATTCGGCTCATGAGTTTTCGAAGATAGACCCCAGCCTTTTACGCTCTGCAGTCTTTACGGATAGAAGGCATTGGGACCGACTATTTCGTCTTATTCAATTCCAGGTCCCACAGTCTGATCAAGAACATGTATGTAAGCTCTTAGATTCTACCCATCAGAGTTGTGATCTTGGCTTTGCTACTTATCAACAGCTTCTAGCACATCAAACGGCGCATCATGGTATCCGTTCTATCCTAAACTCTGGAGTGATATTAAATCAGTGCCCTAACTGCTGCTCTGTCTTTCGGGATCGGCAATCTACCCAACATCATCTCAAACGGGCTTACGCTAATGGACGTTGTCAACTTGGCAGGGCCCACATGTCTTGGGAGATTCGGACACCTTCTGAACTTAGATGCGGACTATGCGACGTAGCGGTTTTTGGCTCAGTGAGTGAACTGCACGAACACCTTCGACGCGTGCACTTACCCTTGCCGCTTCCGCGGCTTGTTGTTCCTCGTCCCGCCCATCCGAGGCGGGCAGTTCATGCCGGCAACGCTGGCGGCAGCGGGCGCCGGGGGCGCTCCAGCAGCGCACGTCCGCGCGGTGCGGTCGCGCCAGGGCGAGGACGACGGCAAGCGCGCCGACGGGCTCAAGGAGGTGAAGACGTGGAAGTCGGGACAGAAGCAGGTGTACGGCATGATGATGCGCCAGATCCTCCGCAATTCCCAGCAGCAGCGCGAGGTCATGGCCACGCTCTTCGACGTGTACCTCGGCCCAGAGAACCATCCCATCATCTTGCGCATGGGGGGGCAAACCTCCACGTGCAGCGAGCTGGTGAAAGGCAAGAAAGATCACGAGTACGGCCCGCCACTGATCTGGGCCTTCGGAGGAGCGTTGGAGTGGCTGAAGGAACAGCAACCCGATACTCCCACGCAGGGGGTGTCCCTGACCAAGGAGCTCCACGTCAAGCTCAAGAGCGCGTACGACGAGTACAGCAGTTGGACGGCGAAGAAGAAGTGCGAGCTGATCTTGTGCTGCAAGGTGGAGAAGGTGTTCCAGCGGGGCATGAAGAAGGTAACGTTTGCGTACAGGGACCCTACTTCCGCCAGATGATGATGGAGGCCTTCGAGGGGTTGCAGGACTGGCAGCTGAAACAAGGACGAGCCCCTCCAACGTTCATGGAGCGCGAGCTTCAGCAGATGGTGGAGCAGCTGGAGACGGCTTGAGCGCTAGTACCGAGGCCATAGACCCACGCACGCAGTCCCTTGCTCGGCGTCATGGTGGGCCCCCTTCTGACAGGCCGCGAGATATCGTCTTCTGGGACGGCACAGTTAGCAAAGCTCCTGATGATGGAAAACATGGCGATTGTGAAATTACTCGTGAAGTTGGTAATACTTCGTGGCTACCGCTACTTGCAGCTGGTGCGGATCGGGCGGTGTTTCGCGCTCGTCCAGCTGCTGGCCCTGCTGGCGTTGTTCGGCCAGGCCCCGTCTCTCTCCCATCCAGGCTCCGACTTGTAACAGATTTTTTGGCTTCTCGTCATATCTTCCCTGGTACTCAGCAGTTCCAGACGATGATGAACAGTGATCGGGTGTATGGGATGGCAACGCAATGGTATAATCAGCAGAGCAGCAGCAGCAGCGGAGCGCAGTGAGGGAGTAGTGAAGCAGCCGCATTCGTTTTCCACATTGAACTTTTTGTCGCCGACTGTGCTGGCAAGGGCCCATCTCGGTTGTTGCAAGGCGGGTTCTGGCCCTGTGGGCTCCGTCGTGTAGCGACTGCGTCGGCGTTTGCAAGCCCATGCTTCTCTTCCTCGGGCTTCGGTCTTGCCCTGGGATAAATCCAGGAGTGCCCCTCGCGGTCCCCTCACCCGTCGGAGATCGTGGGGACGTACCCTGGAGCCACCGTGGCTCCGTAGGGTACCGTCCTGTCGCCTCGAGGCCCAGCCTCTAGGCACGTTCCTGGCTTGATCAGGCTCGCCGCTCCAGAGTCATTTGGCATTCAAATCGTTGTTCTGCCCAGTGATGATTTTGATATAGCTGGATTGCATAGTGCATTCAGCTCTCTCCAGAGACATCGGTTGGAGCTCATGGTGATTGTCTGTCTGTCCTCCTCCTCCTCTTCCTCCTCCTCCTCATCCTCCTCCTCCTCCTCCTCGTCCTCGTCCTCCTCCTCCTCCGCTCCTCCTCCTCCTCCTCCTCCTCCTCCTCCTCCTCCCCCCCCCTCTCATCGTCCTCCTCTTCTTCCTCCTCCTCTTCTTCCTCCTTCTCCTCCTCCTTCTCCTCCTCCCGCCTCCTCTCCACCTCCTCCTCCCCTTCCTCCTCCTCCTCCTCCTCCTCCTCCCCTCCTCCTCCTCCTCCTCCTCCTCCTCCTCCCCTCTCCTCTCCTCCTCCTCCTCCTCCTCCTTCCTCCTCCTCCGCCTCCTCCTCCCTCCTCCTCCTCCTCCTCCTCCTCCTCCTCCTCCTCCTCCTCCTCCTCCTCCTCCCCCTCCTCTCCTCCTCCTCCTCCTCCTCCTCCTCCTCCCCCCTCCTCCTCGTCCTCCTCCTCTTCTTCCTCCTCTTCTTCCTCCTCCTCCTCCTCCTCCTTATCCTCATGTTCCTGCTCTTCCTCGTCCGCTTCCCTCCTGAGGAGGGAGGCTCGGGAGGAAGAGCAGGAAGAGAAGGATGAGGGGGGGGCAAGGGGAGGGGGAGGAAGAACAGGGGTAGCAATCCTGCTCTTCCTCCCCCTCCATCCTCCCTCCTCCTTCCCCCGTTCTCCCCCGCTCACGCCGTAGCACTTCTGGTTCATGCCATCCACCAGTGGGTGAACGCCCCAGTGCTCAAGCTCGCTCGGCATGCCTTGCCGTGGCGGCGGTTGGTGGTTTTCTGGCGTAGAGGTGGCTGCGGTGGCGCCCCTGCTGGTGGCGCCAGTTTTTCGCCACGTGCCTCGCGGAGGTCTCTGGCACGCGTTTCTGCTGATCGTCTCGTGCATCGTATTTTGGGCGAGGTGGACCAGCTCACCGCACAGCTGCAGCCGGCCGAACAGGCACCATCGCTCATCGTGGGGAGCTCGGAGGTGGGTTCACGGCTTCGGGCGGTGTTCAATTCTGGCCCCCGTTAACAAGGTGGAGCCGAAGTGGGTAGACGTGCTCCACAGGAACGTCGCGCTGTACTCCGAAGCGGAGGACATCGACGCGGAGCGGGCGAGGAGGCGCTCCTCGTCTAGTGCTGGTCTGACTTCCCGCTTGCGCGCCGACGCGATCGAGTTTGTCCCGAGCCCGGTCACCTACGAGGTCGGAAGCAATTGCACGCGTGGTTGCGTGCTGTTCTCGTCCGGCCGCTGGGTCTCCATCGATATGCCCGAGACGACGGTCCTCCATCGATATGCCCGAGACGACGTGCAGCCACAGGCCGATTGCCGCAACGCTGGACCAGCCAAAGTTCACCGGTGCTGGGCGTGGTGGTGCTGCCGGTGAGCCTTCGCTGGCCCCGCCCGTTTTCACAAGGATCGCACTCCCGCTAAGACACCTGGGCACCGTGACGGTCGTTTCATGCGCCTGTTTCCTAAAGTTGCTGGTGGTGCCGCCTTCGCGGTGGCGGGTTGGCTTCCCACCAGCGGGGTGCAGCCCCTCGTGGTGGCTGGCCCTGAGGGGGCGGCTGTGGAAGCACCTGGGAGCTCCAGCTGCACGAGTGCCAGGCGGTGGAGTTTCAGGGAGTCCATCGCGAACGTTTGGTTGCATCTCTTCCTCCAGAGCGGGCTGACCATCCTCTTGTTTCTGGTATAGTTGCTGCTGATGTTGATACAGGTAATAAGTCAAGCTGGAGGAGTCGAGGCCGAAGTTCGTGCTGCTCCTCTTCATCTTCCTCGGGGGCCGCGGGGGTCGTCGCCAGACCTGGGCGAGGGCGTTCTCTTCGCTTGACGTCGGCGTGCTGCTCATACTCAGCAACATTGCCTTCTTGCTCACGTCGTTGGACTCCGTCGGCTTTGGCTTCTCTTTTTCAGTGGGTGTGGGGCGCGTTCATGCGGTATGTGTTGAATGTTGCTCCTTGAAGTAGATGAAAAATGGCTTCCTGGCACATCGCATGCATAGAACAGCTGGCCTCCATGAGCGTGGTTTTAAGTCTTGTCGGGAGCGGGAGGGTTATTTCTGGCTGAACGTTTAGCTGCAGCTTGTCCTGTTCGAGGTGATGCTGTTCCTGGGCTTATTCATCACGGTCTTCGCTCCTGCTTGGGGGTCCTTGGCCGCTGATGTCAGCAAAACTCGTCCCAGGCCCATCCTCCGTGGCTTATCTGCGGGCCATCGGCCCATCTCGCCACTGTGTCTGGATCCTCCTCCTCCTCCTCCTCCTCCTCATCCTCATCCTCCTCTTCTCCTCCCCCTCCTCTTCTCCTCCCCCTCCTCCTCCTCCTCCTCCCCCTCCTCCTCTTCCTCCTCCTCCTCCTGCTCCTCCTCCTCCTCCTCCTCCTCCTCCTCCTCCTCCTCCTCCCCCTCCCCCCCCTCCTCCTGCCCTCCTCCTCCCCCTCCTCCTCCTCCTCCTCCTCCTCCTGCTCCTCCTCCTCCTCCCCTCCTCCTCCTCCTCCTCCTCCTCCTCTCCTCCTCCGCCTCCCCCCCCCCATCCTCCTCCTGCCCCTCCTCTTCCCCCCCCCCCCCGTTCCCTTCCTCCCCCCCCCCCCCCTTCCCTCCCCAGGCAGGCCCGCTAGGTCCCCCCCGCGCGGCCACGGGCAGAGGGGGGTCCGGGGAGGCGGAGGCCCCCCTGGCTTCGGCTTCGCCTTACAGGGCAGTTGTTAACACAGGATTTTAAGCCATATAGGTTTTTTATTCCTGATTAATGTATGAATATTTTTACGCATGAACCCATCGTTGTTTTTAATACCCCCTGCATTTTTTATGCATGAATACTCCCTGCATGTTTAATATGCGTGATCCGCACGCGGAGCATGTATTAACAACGGCACTTTCTGTTAGACGGGATTTCCGCCCTTCGCTGCCGTTTTGCCCGCACCTTGCTCAACATGAACACCACTCCCGTTTGGCCCCGGAGGGTGTTTTCGGTATGGCTTCGGTGCAGCGCTGGCCTGGTCCGAGGGTCGACGCTTCGAACGGTGCTCTCGCCTAAGCTCGGGCCTCAATGTTTGACTCGAATCTCTCCTCCTCGTTTGCGCTCCGCCCATTTCCTCTCCTCCTCCTCCTCCTCCTCCTCCTCCTCCTCCTCCTCCTCCTCCTCCTCCTCCTCCTCCTCCTCCTATCCTTATTCCTTATTAGAATATACTCCTACTCCCCCCTCAGGCCGGCAGATAGGGGCCGCATCCGGGTGGTCCCATCCTAACCTGTAAAAAACAATACAAAATCAACATTTTTCTTATTTTTTCCTCTCGACATGGACGTCCTGTCGTCCACGGCGATAATCCATTGCAAAAAATACCACAAAGAGCACACGCGCGCGTTCATGTCATAATCCTACCGAACACCGTGTGTTTGCAAGCATTTCAACATAAAAACATCAAAAACCCAATGCTTTTTCACAAAAATTGTACAAATTTCCCGCCCGGGCTCTCTTGCTGAAATCATAGGAAAACCATAGGAATCTTAAGAATTCGGTCAAATCCAGCGATTTCACGTCATCGCGCGGTGCACTCGCGATGCTCTGTCATGCACCCAGGCCGCGAATCCTGTGCAAAAAATACCACAAAGAGCACACTCGCGCGTTCATGTCAGAATCCTACCGAACACCGTGTGTTTGCAAGCATTTCAACATAAAAACATCAAAAACCCAATGCTTTTTCACAAAAATGCTTTGGGGTGTCCTGTCAGACCGTCGGGCTTCCTCCGGCCACCTCTGGCTTCCTGCGGTGTACCGGGCCATTCTCGACTCGTCTGGCAATGCGTGCGCGGCATTCAACACGCGCTCGCCAGTTCCCGTCGGCAACCGCCATCGCGGCCGCATCAGCTGTACCAAACCGGCTGGCCGGTGTGACTTCGGCCCCCAGTTGTGCCAGCTTTGCTTCTTATGTTGTGGGAGGGCGGGTGGGACTGGGCATGCCATGCTTGACTCGCTCGAGCTGGCTAGCTTGACTCTCACTCCTATTCCTACTCCTACTCCTACTCCTACTCCTACTCCTACTCCTACTCCTACTACTCCTCCTCCTGCTGCTGCTCTCCCTCCTCCTCCTCCTCATCCACCTCCTCCTCCTCCTCATCCTCCTCCCCTTCGTCCTCCTGCGTCTTCCGCTCCTTCTACTCTTGTTCCTGCTCCTGCTGTTCCTCCTCGTCCTCCTTCCCGATCTGCGTCCGCTTCCTCCTGGTCTTTCTCTTGCTGATCCGCCATCTCTTCTCCCTCATCCTCCAGTATACTAGAATCCCTTCATTTTTCCTCTACGATACCCGTCGGCGGATTGAGCAAAACTAGCGCAATTTGAAGGAATGAGTGGGAGGGGTGAGATGTCAGACATGACGCGAGCATGCATAACATGTCCCCTCCCCCTCATGTTCCTCGTCCTCGTCGTCATCATCATCAGCAGCATCATCATCATCATCATCGTCATCAGCATCATCAGCATCAGCATCACCATCATCATCATCAACAACATCATCATCATCTACATCATCAGCATCAGCATCATCATCATCATCATCATCATCATTATCACGTTCTCCTCATCCTCCTCCTTCAACTTCAACGCCTGCAACGCATCCAGAAAGGAAAGGTCGAGCATCCACACCTGCCCCACGGCGCCCCTGGGAGTTCAGGTTCGAACGCAAATTCAGTATGGAATACATGGTGAACAACCACCCATCAGACCACCAACCCGCGGTCCGTCTCGATGTCGTCAGGGAAGAAAATAATAGGTAAGGCGTGCCATTAGACGACAACGAAAACAGCGTGCTCTATTACCAGGCTGGAGGACCATAGTGAGGAACTGAGGCCAGTCACAACAAACGCACCAGCAAAAGCAACGGTCCCCGTGCCGACATTGCACGTAGGACCGCAATGGGTAGCCCGAGGCGCCGGCAGGGTCAGCAGCAAGACCTCTCCACCTCCAGGACAAAGATGCAAGTGACCAAGAACGCGAATGCCAGTGAAAAGACGTGCAGTGCATCATGCAGCCTCGAACCCGTAGTCCACGCCTGCCTCGGTCTGTACCATGAAGGCGAAGAGTGTCGTAGTGAATCACCCGGCTTCCACCGACGACGAGAGTTGCGACCTCGACCTCGGCTCTCGAGCAAGCACTATCCCAGCTGGTTTAGCCCTGGGGCATCACGATGCAGGCGGCACCCTAGCTTGAGCCAGACTGGCCTTGAGCCGACATGGCTACGGCTGTCCTCCTGCTCCTCCTCCTCCTCCTCCTCCTCCTCCTCCTCCTCCTCCTCCTCCTCCTCCTCCTCCTCCTCCTCTTCCTTCTCTCCCTTCCTCGGAGGAGGAGGAGGAGGCGGGGCGGGAGGCGAGTTTGGTGCGTGGAAGGTTCTGGGGCATCCTTGCCGTTGTGCACTCCTCTGTGCCCTCACGGGCTTCTCTTCCTGCCCATTGTGTGCTCGCCTTCGACTTGCCTGTCGTGCACGCACCGGTTGTCTGCCTTCGAGGTTGCTCGAGCGTTGCGTCCCGGATTCGCTTTCTTCTCGGATCGCGGCCATCAAGAAGCGACGGCTCACGCCAGCCAGCGCTTGCTCAACGTAAAAGCGGCGGGTTGGCCGTGGCGCGGCCCAGCGCGGCGCGGCCACGGCCCCGCTCCTGGCATGGCCGACGCGGCCAGGAGGAGGAGGAGGAGGAGGACGAGGACGAGGAGGGCGAGGAGGAGGAGGAGGAGGAGGAGGAGGAGGAGGAGGAGAGGAGGAGGAGGAGGAGAGGGAGGAGGAAGGGAGGAGGAGGAGGAGGAGGAGGAGAGGGGAGGAGGAGGAGGAGGAGAGGAGGAGAGGAGGAAAGGAGGAAGGAGGAGGGAGGAGGGAGGAGGAGGAGAGGAGGGAGGAGGGCAGGAGGAGGGAGAGAGGAGGAGGAGCAGAATTGGAAGGAGAGGGGAGGGGGAGGAGGGAGGAGGGAGGAGGAGGCAGGAGGAGCAGAGGAGGAGGAGGGGGAGTAGGAAGAAGAAGAGGAGAAGGAGAGGAAGGAGTGAGGAGGACGGAGAGGAGGGTAGCCGGTGGATCACCGCGGCCCTGTCCGGCCAGGAGCTCATCGCGTACGCCGATTCCACCTTTCGACCTGAGGCACAGCGCGGACGGGACCGACCAGCGCTGGCCGACAGCTCGGGCTCCTCCTCCTCCCCTCCTCCTCCTCCTCCTCCTCCTCCTCCTCCTCCTCCTCCTCTCTTCTCCACCTTCTTCCTCCTCCTCCTCCCTCCCCTCCCCTCCTCACCTTCTTCCTCCTCCTCCTCTCCTCCTCCTCCTCCTCCTCCTCCCTCTTCCTTCTTCCTCCACCTCTCTTCTCCTCCTCCTCCTCCTCCTCCCCTCCTCCTCCACCTCCTCCTCCGCCTCCTCCTCCTCCTCCTCACTCCTCCTCCGCCTCCTCCTCCTCCTCCTCCTCCTCCTCCTCCCCTCCTCCTCCTCCTCCCATCCTCCTCCTCCTCCTCTCTTCCTCCTCCTCCCCCTCCTCCTCTCTTCTCATCCTCCCTCCTCTTCCTTCATCCTCTTCATCCTCCTCCTCTTCCATCTCATCCGCCTCGTTCTCTCTTCTCCTCCTCCCTCCTCTCCCGTTATCCTCTTCATCGTCCTCATCCTTTTCCTCCCCCTTTTTTCATCCCTCATCCTCCTTCTTATCCTTGTCCTATTCTTTCCTCCTCCCTCACTCCTTCCTTCTCGCTCCTCATCCCTCCTCATTTGTCCTCGTGTTCCTCCTCCTCCTCTTCCTCCTCCTCCTCCTCCTCCTCCTCCTCCTCCTCCTTCTCCTCCTCCTCCTCCTTCCCCTCCTTGTCATCTTCCTCATTTGCATTATTCTCCTTTCTCCTCCGCCCGCATCCCTTCCAGCTCCCTCTCTCATCCTCCTCCTCCTCCCTCTTCCTTCTCCTCCTCACTCCTCATCCTCCCTCCTCCCTCCTCCCTCCTCCCTCCTCCCTCCTCCCGCCTCCTCCTCCTCCTCCTCCTCCTCCTCCTCCTCCTCCTCCTCCTCCTCCTCCTCCTCCTCCTCCTCCTCCTCTGCCCTCCATTCATGTTTCTTCCAGATCGTTTCCTCCAGTCTGACCACCAGGCGTGTCCGCAGGGCGGGCCAGGCGATTCCCTCGAGATGTCCTCCCCCCTGTTGACGCCGAGGCTTGAACATTCAACAGTTAAGCGGGTGGATGTCGTTCTCAAATGTAACAGCGTCGCGGAAATTCGTTGCAAAGCTTCCAGCAGCTACACTGCCGGAGGAGGGCCGTTTCAATATGCGTTTCTTGCCTCGACGCGATGTTCCAACATTTGCTCGGATGGAAGGGGTAGGTTTCTGCATGCGGCTCTCGCTTGAGCGCCGTGCACACTCGTCCTCAAAGCTAAAACAGTTACAGGAGGTTCCTGGAAGGCCCGCATTAGCCCCAAGGCATGACAAGTTGTTCGACCTTGCCAGGATCATGGCAGACAGTAGATGTTATTCAATGGTAGTGGTGTGCCTGTTTCTGCAGGCTCCAGTAAACGTCCCGGCCACCATGTTGACCCCGAGAGGCCGCAAACGAGCCTCGAGAGGGCCCGATGATTGCCCAGGCGTGCCTCGAGTGGGCCCGATGGTTCCCAAGGCGGGCTTCGAGAGGCCCCCAAGAGGGCCTCAGAGCGGCCCAACGGCGAGGCAGGCACCAAGATGACCCCAAGGAATGGTCGAAGGCCGCCCCCAGGAGATCCGTAGCCGTTCCGGCTCAAGCCGATTGGAATCCCGCATCGGCGCGCGCCAGACGCCCCTGGCTGTTCCAACCACACGCCGCTCATCCAAGAATCGGCGGCCAGCCTGGGGGAGGAGGAGGAGGAGGAGGAGGAGGAGGAGGAGGAGGAGGAGGAGGAGGAGGAGGAGGAGGAGGAGGAGGAGGAGGAGGAGGAGGAGGTGGGCGGAGGAGGAGGAGGAGGGCGGAGGAGGAGGAGGAGGAGGAGGAGGAGGAGGAGGAGGAGGAGGAGGAGGAGGAAGAGGATGATGAGGAGCAGGACGAGGAGGAGGAGGAGGGCGGAGGAGCAGGAGGAGGAGGAGGAGGAGGAGGAGGAGGAGGAGGAGGCCTTCTCAGAAGGCTGGGCAGTTTTCCGACCTCCGGGCACGTTTTCTCTGAGCCTTCCCCGACGGCGCGGAGAAGGCCTGGAGGGCTTCCGAGAAGGCCCGCCGCCCTCTGAGAAGGCCTGCCTCCTCCGCCTCGCTTTCCCCCCTCGCCCGCCGCCGAGAGAAGCGAAAGACATCTCGAGCCATGCAGCGAATCCTCCTGGCGCTCCTCGTGGCGCTCCTGCGCTCCGAGGCCGCCGCCGCGGCCGCGGGCGAGGAGGCCGGCGCGGGCGAGGCCGGCGTCCTCCCGCCGGGCAGGTCCTGTCCGAGGGGCGGCCCTTGCGGGGCGCAGGAGGCGGGGATCTCCGAGCCGGTCAGCTACGAGGACTCGGCGGCGAGCCCAGGGGGGGAAGCAGTGGCGAAGCGTCCTGGCTCGCATATAGCCCTAGGTGCATAAGCACACGTCGTGGGTTCTTAGAACATTCTGGGGTTCTAAAAACATTTCGTGGCAGGACTGTAGGAATGCCAGGACGGTCGGTCCCCGCTGAAAGGGGGGGAAGCGAGGGGGGGCGGGCCTTTCGGAAGGTTCGGAAAGGCCTGGGGCCTTCTGAGAAGCGCTCTGAGTCTCCCTCGGAGACACAGCAGGCGTGTCAGAAGGCCGGAAGGCTTCGGAGGGCCGGAGGACTTCTGAGGAGCCCTTCCGCCTTCTGAAAAGGCCTGCCCCCTCTCACTTCCCCCCTGGGCGCGCCGCTGAAGGACCAGATCATGCTCGTTCAGGGTGACGTCAGCACGGCCACGGGCGTTGCGGTGGACAAGAGCTTCCAGGACTGGGAGGCCCACGCGTTCGACCACCACTCCGAGCAGATCGCCGAGGCGAACGCGAAGATGAACGAGACCGCGCTGCTGGAGGAGGCGCACGAGCTTGCCAAGAGCCGGGGCTGCATCGACGACCCCCTGTGGAGGGACGCGGACGGCGACGGCTGCGAGATCTACAGGTTCGCCATCGCGTCGGGGAAGACGTCGGTCCAGGTCGCCTGCCACGGCGGGGGCATCGTGGACACGGCGCCTGCCACCGCGGGCCGCCTCCGCGGCGCGCGCCGCCCGGTGCGGGTGGTCGCGGACACCACGGCGAAGGTCTACTGCCGGGCCACGTGCCAGATGTGCTAGCTCTGACCCCGGGCCACCCAGACCTCGACTCCAGGCCGCCCAGGTGGGGCCAGAGCGGCTCGACGCAGAAAAGAGCGGCACGGAGTGCCGTTCTCCGCGGTCTTCCCTCGGACCTGGTCGCCGCGGGCAGGCATCGCGGCGGCCCGCGATGCAGCCCTGCTCGGCCCCCAGAGGGCCGCTCCCTGGCCCCTGGACAAGTCAGGCCAAACACGAAGGCGCGCCGCCGCGCCTCGGGGATCTCCGCGAGCGGCCCGCATGGCGGTCGGCGAGACCCGCGCGTGTGCCAGACCTGAGCTTGTTCTCCGAGGAGGAGGAGGAGGAGGAGGAGAAGGAGGAGGAGGAGGAGGAGGAGGAGGAGAAGGAGGAGGAGGAGGAGGAGGAGGGAGGAGGAGAGGAGGAGGAGGAGGAGGAGGAGGAGGAGGAGGAGGAGGAGGAGGAGGGAGGAGGAGGAGGAGGAGGAGGAGGGAGGAGGAGGAGGAGGAGGAGGGAGGAGGAGGAGGAGGGAGGAGACCTCCTTGATCTTCTCCCAGAAAGCCGCGTGCCTTCTCGGAAGGCCGCCTCCCGTGCCCCACCGGAGATTGGGGTCGGGTGCTTGATCGTGCCGCATGGCCGCTGTATGCGCGGTCTGGTGCCAGATTCCAGCCTGCCCGGCATTGCCCGAGGTTTCGCGAGGTGCCTCGGTCGCGAGGTGCGCTGTCCCGACCTCACCCTGCTCGGGCCCTGTCCGTGGGAGACGTGGGCACACGTGCGCCACGCGCAACGCTAAGGCAACAGCAGCCACAACACCAAGCACAACTACAATCACAACAACAACCACAACAGCATCACCACCACACCACCACCAACAGCAACGACAGCAACAGCAAGAGCAACAGTAGCAGCAACACCAACGACAACGACGACGACAACAACGACAACGACAACAGCAGCAACAACAACAGCAGCAACAACAACAGCAACTACAACAACAGCAGCAACAACAACAGTCATGTTAAGACTGCTCGCACCGACCAGCCCGCGTGCCATTCAACACGTATATCCCGAACCCTTGGTACCCGCCCTTTTTGTCGTCGATTGTACCCTATTGGGTGTACATCTTTCTTACCTGCCACGTGCAGGTAGTGCAGCCCCTGAAACGAGGGAAGGGAGGACGGATGGAAGGGGGAAGAAGGATGATGGAGCACGAGAGAAATTAGCAGGAGGGGGGCTAGGAGCAGAAAGCTCGTGGGGCAACCAGACGGCAGACCAGGCGGGCAGACCCCAGCGCGCGGGTCGGGGAGGCGGGCCCAGGCGGCCGGGTCGAGCAGGCGGGTTGCTGAAGCGTGAGCGAGGAAGTCTCGAGCGATCGGGCGATTCCCAAGTAAATCGTGAGAAAAGCTCAAGCGAGAGCGTGATTCCTGAGTGTCGTGAGCGCGGCGTCTGAAGTTAAGTTGCGATGAAGTCCCACGCGAGAGCGAGATTCCTGCATAAATAGTGGGGACGTCCCGCGCGAGAGCGCGATTGCGGAATACACTGCGAAAAAGTATCAGGTGGAAGTCGTTGTTGTTGTAGTTGTTGTTGTTGCTGTTGCTGCAGCTGTTGTCGGTGATGTTGTTATTGTTGTTGGTGGTGTTGTTGGTGTTGCTGCTGTTGTTCATATTATCTAATTCTTAATTTGAAACATTTGACTTGGGTGGGATGGGGGCCAAGCAGGACCCACTCAGCATGATCTTTCCAGTTCCTTCACCGCGCGTGCGCGCCGCAGCCATTTGATCAAGAGTGTACACTCGGGTTTTCTGTCATCGGGTCGTCCGATAACTTGCCAGTTTTGCGATACGCGTTTGCGGGCATGGCGAGTCCGGGAAGCCGCGGGGCCTTGGGCATCACCAGGCTTAGACCCGGAGGCTGCCGCAGTACCGTGGCGGCCCGGGGACGTCGTGGAGTGCCAGGTGCACGACGAGAACGGGAAGGCGCAGGGCATGGTCATCCCCGTGATCCAGGCTCCGGGCCAAAAGAAGCGCCCGCTCGAGACGGAGTGCGTGGCGGCGAACGGCGAGTACTACTCGTGGTGGCCCTTCTAGGACAAGGGCCACCCGAACCCAGGGCTCTGGCGGCAGACCGCCGGCAAGGGGGACGAGTCGGAGGAGCACAACGGCCAGCGCCCAGTCATTTCTTCAGACCGGTGGCGGGTGTTCAACCCGAAGGCTGTTTGGCCGCACTTCGCGGCCGTGAAGTGGCTCAAAGACGACGGCTTCAAGGAGGCCGCGGCCCTCACCAAGGCCGCCCTCAGGAAGGCCACGGAGGACGGCGGGGAGGATGACCAGAACAACGGCAGGAAGGACGGCGAGAACAACGGCGAGGGCGACTATAAGGACAAGGAGAAGGACGACTACAAGAAGGACGGCCGGAGACCTCAGCTCACCCGCCCGCCAGCGGGGCAGGTCGGCGCTGGCTTGGCCGCCTTGCGCGACGAGCTGGAGCAGCCAGGCGGCGAGGACAAGGGTGGCGGCCGGGCGCGGGACCGCGGCAGGAGACCTGGCCGCGCGCGCAGCTCCGGGCGCGAGCGGGACCAGTCCTACCGGCAGTGCCTCAGCTTTGGGAGCCACGGGGGCGCCGCCAGCCGGCCGGGCCGGAGCCCGAGCCGCCCACGCCGCGCCCAATTGACCCGGAGGCGCGAAGGAGGAGGCGAAAGCAAGTGCGAACGCCAGCGCAGCCGGAGCCGCGGCCAGGCCCTCGGGAACCCGCGCCGCTCCTGGGGCGAGCGCGCAGGGGGCGAGCGCCCTCGCAGCCGGAGCCGCGGCCAGCGCGGCGAGAGCCCGCGGCGCCCAGGGGGCGAGCGCGCTGGGGGCGAGCGCCAAAACCACGCCCGCCGCCGCAGCAGCTCGGTCGACTGCTGGCGGAGGCGCAGCGGGGGCGCTCGCGCAGCGACGGCTCCGACAGGTCGGTTCTTCGCTTCGCCTCGTCGTCAAAGAGCCGGGGTGGACACTCTCCGTCGCCACGGCCCACGAGGGAGAGCTAGCGGCCCGGGCACTCCGGCGCGTGGGGGATCGTTTGGGCCGCGGCGGCGTGGCGCAGCACTGGGGCCCGCCGGACCCTGCAGGGCCCGCGAAGAGCTACTACGTCCAGTTCTTGCAGCCGACCGGCCTCAAGATCCGCAGCGCCAAGGAGATGCCGACAGTAGCCGCGTGCCTCGACTACCTCGGTCTCGGGAAGCGCCGGAAGGCGGCGGACGTCGAGGCCCAGAGGTTGGGGTCGCTGGAGCTCGCGCACAAGACGGGCTCCTGGGAGAAGGCGCAGTACGCGGAGCTGATCGAGCCCCCCGACTCGGCGATCGTGGACAGCGAATGGAGCTCGCAGCGGTCGAGGAGGCGAAGCTCCAGAGCAGGCTCTTCTCGAACCGAGGGCCCGAATGCTCCGACAGCGGTTGGAGCTCGCGCGCGAAGACTGGGGGGCGAGGACAGGGCGACCCCTGGACAGGGGGCCACCACTGGAGCGAGGGCGGCGCGCAGAAGGGCAAGAAGGCGGCAAGGGCCCCTGAGCGCCGGAGCGGCGGGGCCTGGGGGGCTGGCCTCTTGGCGGCGCCAGCTCCGCGAGGCAGCCGCCGGCTGCGAGGCGTGGGCCGACGCCGGCGCGCTTCTCGCCGCTTTCGCCGGGGAGCCCCCGACCCGTTTCGGGCCGTCAGCCCGGAAGCTGAGCGAGTCGAAAGAAGAGCTGCCAGGGTGGCGGGGAGCAGGAAGGCCTCGCAGGCCACGCGCGCGCTCGTGAATTGTTCAGCCTGCCCCGCCTTCAGCATCTCGCCGGGCGGCCCCGGGACCTTCCCACCCATCAACCCTGAGGCAGCCGAGGCTCAGCTCGAAGCGCTCGCTTCGGAGGAACCGGCCCAGGCGCAGCGGCACTTCGTCGCTCTTGCGCGGTTCGCGGTGGATGCCTGGAATCCTGCGCCGGGTGGTCGGCGGCGCCCGCGCGCGCTGGGCACAAGCCGGAGCTGTCGCCAGCTCAACGGCTCGCGGTCCAGCACGTCGCGGAACCCGTGGGCCACGTGCCGGCCGGGCCGCCAGGCAACTTCGACATCGGCTCCCCTGCCGATGACCTCGAGAGCAGGATCGTCGGACATTACGGGGACGCGGGGACCAAGCGGCGCGAATTAATTAGAGTGCGCGCGGCCTATCCCCGCGAGGCCGAGAACGGGCCATGCGCGCGCCCCCCTTGTCGCGGAGTTCGCGTCGGAAGAGCTCCGCGGCGACCTCCTCTGCCCGGAGCGGCGCCTTCTCCCGCCGTCATAGCGGCCCCCTTGCCTTCCATGGTCGAGAGCGCACGCGTCTGACCATGAATGGCATTCACTGGTCACGGCGGGCGCGCGGCTCGGGATTCTCTAGGAAGTCGAGGAACAGGGCGCGTTTACAGACGGCAACGGGCAGATGATTTTGCAGGGCGCAATGGGCGTGGACGAGGCGGAGGCAATCGAGGGCCAGGAGGTAACCCTGCTTCGCTTCATCAGCGTCTTCACCCCCCTCAACGCGTACCTCCGCAGGGTGCGCAGCGATGCTACGTGCTTGCCTTTTTCTGGGCCGGCTGACGTTCGCGCGCTCGAGCCAGACGAGGCGATCTTGGTGGAGTCGGAGGACATGGAGAGTTGCTCCAGCCCGTTCGAGCTCCTCCCCTGCTGGAAGGGGCACTGCGCGCGCTCGAAGCGCCACACTCAGCCTACGGAGGGGGCCCCAACAAGGAAGTGTTCGTCTGCATGCGGTCTGCTCCGATGGGGGCATCGTTTGCTGTTGAGATCACGCAGAACATGGCCCGGCGCTTCGCGTTCGGCCTGGTGGAAGCAGGCCGCCGCGAGGAGCTCAACCGCCAGCAGAGGCTGCCACCACCCCGGAATGTAGCCGTCGCGCGCATGGACGGGCTTGACTACATCCGTAGGGTCCAGCACATTTCCGAGAAGCTGAATGACCGCACGTTCCTCGAGTCGAACGAGCATCGTAAGTTTGCGGAGGTTGCCGCGGAGCTGGGCATCCCCCTGAACGCGAGCAAGCAGCTTCTGTCGGCCACTTCTGGCGCCATCCTCGGCGGGGCGCTCCACGGGGCAGCCGGATTTCTGGGCCGCTCCAGGGCGGCAAGCTTAAATATGTTAGCATAAAGAGGTTAGATGGGCGGCATCCGCAGGCCAGCCTTCGCAGCGCTGGAAGAGATATTCGGCCGCATCGAAGGGCGCCAGAGAGGCCCGGCGGAAAGGCCGGCACAGGCGGCGCCTCCGCGAAAGCCGCCTGCGGTTGTCATCGATGGGGTCCTTGCCTTCGTCGCGCTAGGCAAATTTGCTGGAGCCGCTGCGTCTGGGCATCTCCTGCTCGGGCGCGCCCCTGGCCGGCTGCGGAGCAGCAGAAGCTCCGCCGCCGCGTCGCCCCTTTGCCCGGTGAGCGCCACGAGGCTTGGGAGGCCCGCCTACCGCAGAGGGTCTCAAGCCACCGAGTGCGAGTTGCTCTTGGTGCGGGGGCGCTTCGCCGCATCTCGGTTCGTAGTGTTCGCCGTGCCCGGCCATGTGCGGAGACACGAGCTGAACTCGGACCCAGCTGAACTCGGACCCAGCTGAACTCGAACCCAAGCTGAACTCGGACCCAGCTGAACTCGGACCCAAGCTGATCTCGGACCCAGAACCCCGGACCCAAAAACTCGGACCCAGCTGAACTCGGACCCAGCTGAACTCGGACCCAGCTGATCTCGGACCCAGCTGATCTCGGACCCAGCTGAACTCGGACCCAGCTGATTTCGAACCGAGGCCCGCGCTGCAGCGAGAGCGTCCGGGTCCGAGATCAGCCGGGTCCGAGATCAGCCGGGTCCGAGATCAGCCGGGTCCGAGATCAGCCGGGTCCGAGATCAGCCGGGTCCGAGATCAGCCGGGTCCGAGACCAGCCGGGTCCGAGTTCAGCGGGTCCGAGATCAGCTGGGTCCGAGTTCAGCCGGGTCCGAGTTTCCGGGTCCGAGATCAGCCGGGTCCGAGTTCAGCCGTCGGCTGATCTCGGACCCGGCCGCGCCCGAACTCGGCCGGCCATGCGCCCTCGCCCCCTCCCCGTCTCTCAGGACCGCAAGGCAACAAAGAGCCCATCGAGCCATCAGGAATGTGCGTTCCCGATAATCCCACAAGCCCTATCGGGCGTGAGTGGTCTAGCGAGCTGGTTTTGCTAAACCCCCTTCTTCCCCTTCGGGGAGGGGGTTCCCCCTCCCCCTACCCCCTCCCCCTAGAGGCGCCTTCCCGCGAGGAATAGGAGCGCCCAAGATGGCCTAAGATTGTTCCAAGAGGGCCTCAAAGAGCTCAAGATAGCCTCCAAGGTCAAGCAAGATTTCCCAAGATGGTTCAAGATAGCTATCAACAGACATCCAAGAGCTCTCGAGACCGCCCCAGGACGGCTCCAAGTGCCTTTCGAGCCCTCCAATGAAGCCCTCAAGAGGCCAAAATCCTTGAAATCCATTTTGTTTTCCGATGTTTTTTGCATTGTCGCCCTTTCGCGTCCGATGAGCTCTTGAGGCCTCAAGATGGCTCCAAGATGGCCCACAAGGGCCCCAAGAGAGGCCCAGGAGGGCTCCAAGACGGCCACAAGAGCGCCCAGGACCGCCCCAAGAGCGGCCCAAGAGAGCCCCAAGAGGCTCATTTTCGGGTCTCAGCCGGGACCGAGATCAGCCGGGTCCGAGATCAGCCGGGTCCGAGATCAGCCGGGTCCGAGTTCTGCCGGGTCGGAGACGCCGAGGAGACGCCGGCCGGGGGAGCGCCGGCCTGTGGAGCCGGGCCGGGAGCACCCCGGCCAGAGGCCCCAGAGGCCGGGAAGAGCGGCGGGCGGGAGAACCCCAGGCAGAAGCCAGGAGGAGCGCCGGAGGCAGGCCGGGTCCGAGATCAGCCGGGTCCGAGATCAGCCGGGTCCGAGTTCAGCCGGGTCCGAGATCAGCCGGGTCCGAGTTCAGCCGGGTCCGAGTTCAGCCGGGTCGGAGACGCCGGGGAGACGCCGGCCGGGGGAGCGCCGGCCTGTGGAGCCGGGCCAGGAGCACCCCGGCCAGAGGCCGGGCCGGGAGCACCCCGGCCAGAGGCCGGGAGGAGCGCCGGGCGGGAGAACCCCAGCCGGAAGCCGGGAGGAGCGCCGGAGGCAGGCCGGGTCCGAGATCAGCCGGGTCCGAGATCAGCCGGGTCCGAGTTCAGCCGGGTCCGAGATCAGCCGGGTCCGAGATCAGCCGGGCCCGAGATCAGCCGGGTCCGAGTTCAGCCGGGTCCGAGTTCAGCCGGGTCCGAGTTCAGCGGGTCCGAGAGCAGCCGGGTCCGAGATCAGCCGGGTCCGAGTTCAGTTGGGTCCGAGTTCAGCCGGGTCCGAGTTCAACTTCTTCCCGGAGCCTGAGCTTGCTGCGTCGCGTGCGCGGTGGCACGCCGTCGTCAGCAGCGCGACGCGTGGGACCTCCCTTCCACTGCTCGGCGAGGCCTGGCCTGGGCGCAGGTGCCGAACTCGCTTGGCAGGCGGCCTGCAACGGCGTCGCCGTCTTTCCGCCCTCGGACGCGGAGATCGGCGCGGCCGGCATCAGCAGCAGCTTCGCGACCGCAGCCGCGCTCGTCGACGACGCCCATTGCGCTTTCGAGCACTGGGGATTCAGTCGCCCACCGCGGGACTCGCCCCGGGAACGTCGCAGCAGCACGTGCGAGGACATCGATGCGCTGTTCTCGGGGGCCGCCCGTCGCCTCGAGTGGCGAGTCAAAAACTGGGCTTTCGCAGCCCTCGAGCACCCGCTTCACAGCCCTACGTGGTCTGTCCGTCTGGGCGCACCTCCGCAGCCTGCCGGGTGCATTTCTCACAGCGGTGCACGTCGCGTCGTGGAACGCTCCGCGTTGCGAAGGCGCGGCGTTTTTGCATAGCTCCTCGCGCGTTCACCGGGCGCCACAAGAGCTCACCTTTTCAGGGCACGCCTCGCAGGCGGCGCCCGACTGCGAAGCAACTTATCCACCGGAGACCCGCATTGCGCATGGGAGCGCCGTCGCCGCAGCCACCCGTGAGCGGCAGCTCCAGGTCGCGACGGCTGCCCCGGCTGCCCAGGAGGCGAGGGTCTCAGGTGGGATCATCTGAGGCAAGGGCACGGTCAGCGACCCACGCGTCCACCAGGTAATCAAAGATGGGGCTCTCTAGCTCCTGCGAACAATGAGGCCAATGCAAGACCGAGCGCACTTAGCAGCGCCGCTGGCGGCGGCAGACAGCCGGGCCAGCGACGCCATCCTGCGCAGCCACGCGCTTCGCGACGACTCCACCCTGGAGCCCCCGCACCGGGCGTTCGCTTGGGAGCGGGAAGCAACGCAATTCTACAAGTGGGCACCGCCTCAGCATATCAATATTTTGGAATGTGTTGCGTTTTTCATTTGGTACAGATCTCATACTAGCTCAAAAGGCTTCCATTATCTTCGGATGTGGCACGTTTTCGACAGCCGCGTGGTGGCGTGCATTGCAACGAAGGGCCAGACCAGCAGCAGGGCCCTCAACCGTCTCTGTTGGCGGTATTATGCTTATGGTTTCGCCGGCGACAGCTACGCGCACCCCCTCTGGACAATCAGCGGGTGGATTTACGCGGACAACCCCAGCTGGGTCTATGAGCGTGCCCATGGGAGCGCGCAAACGCTACAGAGCCCCGCTGAGGCCGAGACGCACGTAAAGCACGAAGGCGTTCAACCAACACTTTGCATCGCTACCGAAAAGAAGTCCATGACTTCTTCCAGTTCTTGCATAAGTTGCCCATTCCCTTGCCAAGCACCCTGTCGGACCTCGATTACGAGCTCAGCGAGTACATCAACCACCTCTACCACGGCGACATGCTGTTGAACTACGGGAACGGTGCCATGTCTGGGCTCGAGCGGCTGTTCCTGCAGCGCTGGCGGCACCTGGACTTATCGGAGCTGCTCATCGTGCCCGAGCTGTACCTCTTCATTCTGAGCTCGCGCAGGGCCTTGCAGGCGCGGCCGTATTGGCGGAGGACTACCGGTTCGCCGTTGTGCTTATCGTAGGCTTCCTCGGCCTGTTAAGGTCCAGCGAGATGCGTAAATTGCGTCTTGGGCCGTCCGGAGGCCATCTTGGGCGTCGTGGAGCGATCTTCGGGCGTCTCGGACCTCTCTTGGACCGTAATGGGGGCATTCTTGGGGCCGTCTTGGAGGCCTCTGGGCCGTTTTGGAGCCGTCTTGGGGCCCTTTTGAGGGCCTCTTGGGCCATCTTGGGGCGATCTTGGAGGCCTCTTGAGCCGTTTAGGGGCGTCGGGGAACCGAAAAGGTTAAAACGCCCAAATCTGTCCAACACCAAAGGAAAAGCATTGATTTTTGCCTCTTGGGGCCCTCTTGGGAGTGCTCCCGGAGGTCTCTTGGGGCATCTTGGAGGTTTGATGGGTCATCTTGGAGACGTCTTGGGCCGTCCGGGGGCCATCTTGGGCGCCGTGGGGCGATCTTCGGGCGTCTCGGACCTCTCTTGGATTGTGTTGGGGGCCTCTTGGGGCCCTCTTGGGGCGATCCTGGAGGATCTGGGGGAGTGTCCCGGGCGTGTCTCGGGCGTATCCCGGGCATGTCCCGGGTTCCTCCCGGGGTATTTTTGATCCAGGGACCCCAGGGGCCGCCCCGCGCGCGCGAACTAGAAATACTGTTTACCAGTTACCGGAGATCTTAGCACGCCTCTGGCCCGCTGGGCCGGCGAATTTTGTAGGTTGGCGGGCTTTGAAGCCCGCCTGGTGCACTGCAGCGGGAAGTTCGGTTTCAAGCACGATTGGTTGACGCCGTATTGCGTGCGTCGGGGCGCTGCGAGTTGGCATTTCGTCACGTATCAGAGTTACGACAGAGTTACGACGCGACTCAGGCGCTGGGACGGTGGCAGCAGGCTCGCACGGCGAAGCAGTACATCGACGCAGCCACGGCAGATGCAGCTCGATCCTCGCTTCCACTATGGGGGCAGGATCGGTTAACCAAAGTCACCCTTCCTTCGCCTACCCCCCTCTCCTTCCCCGCCCGCTCCTAGCCCGAGGGTTGGGGGGCGTCGCCGCCGCCGCTGCTAGGGGTGGCGGGTGGGGTGGGGGGGGGGGGTGCGCCGTAGGCGGCGACACCTGCGTGCCACGTTGCATGGGAGTCCTGAGCCCTAGGCTTCGTGTTGGGCCCCACCGTTGCGTGCCACTCCTCAGTGGTTCATCCTGGGTGGTCCCTTGGGGCCCTCTTGAGGGCTCGGCCTCGCAGGCGAAAACGGGGGCACGGGGTCCTTGCCCGCGCCTGGGGTTCCTGAGCCTACCTGGCGCGACCACCTGTGGTCAGAACCGGGCAGGGCCCTTGCCCGGCGCCCTGGCGCCGGCGGCGGCTCCTGAGCCGAGCTTGCGGGAGCGTGCCACCTAGGGCTCTTGAGCTTGGCTGGCACGACCTCCGGCGCACTCCACGGAAGGCTCCCGAGGCGCGCTGCGGGGCAGACTGTCATCTTGGACGCAGGAGCCGAGCTCGCACGGCTGCCGGCTATCAGGGCGGACGCCGGCGCGTCGCGGCAGCGCGCGGCGGCGCATTGCATTCGGGGCAGGCTGGAAAAGATTTGACCTGGGTGGGGGGGGGGGGCGAGGCATGACCCACACAGCATTATCTTTCCAGCCCTGCCACCGCGCTTGCGCGCCGCAGCCATTTGCTCCGGCCCCTCCCCCCCGCCTCCACCTGCGTGCCACGTTGTCTGGAAGCCCTGATTCCTAGGCTTCGTGTTGGGTCCCACCGTTGCGTGTCACTGCTGAGTGGTTCATTTCGGGTGGTCCCTTGGGGTCCTCTTGAGGGCTCGGCCTCGCAGGCGATAACGGTGGCACGGGGTCCGTGCCCGCGCCTGGGTTTCCTGAGCCTAGCTGGCGCGGCTCCTGAGCCGAGCTAGCGGCAGCTTGCCACCTAGGGTTCTTGAGCTTGGCTGGTACGACCTCCGGCGTACTCCACGGAAGGTTCCTGAGGCACGCTACGGGGCAGAATGCCATCTTGGACGTATGAGCCGAGCTCGCACGGCTGCCATCTATCAGGGCGGACGCTGGCGCGTCGCGGCAACGCGCGGCGGCGCGCTGCACTCGGGGCAGGCTGGAAAAGATCATTGTGATTGATCCCCCCACTCCGGTAACCATCCTGCGTTTTTCAAGTAAAGTGTTCCTTCCAAGGTTTGCGCCCTGTTTTTCACAAGGGGAAGCTGGGCGTCACCAAGCCAGGCCCCTGGCCTCCGAATTGCAACAACAACGGTTCCCGCCGGGTACTTTCTTACAACTTATTTCACAATCGCGCTCTCGCGCGGGACATCCTCAATTTATGCAGGAATCGCGCTCTCGCGTGGGACTTCCGCAATGTATTCAGACGCCGCGACCGCGACATTCAGGAATCACGCTCCCGCTTCAGCCCTTCTCGCGATTTTCTTGGGAACCGCGCTATCGCTCGAGACCTCCTCGCAATGGATGCAGGACTCATGCTTCAGCAGCCCGCCTGCTCGACCTGGCCGCCCGCTCGGGTCTGCCCGCCCGGTCTGCCCGTCTGGTTGTGCCACGATTTTTCTGTTCTTGGCCCCCCTCCTGCTAATTCCTCTCGTGCTCCATCCTTCTCCCTCCCCCTTCCATCCGTCCGTCCTCCCTTCCCTTGTTTTAGGGGCTGCGCCACATGCAGGTGACAAGCAAGGAAGATGATCACACCCCCAAGAGGTACAATCGACGATGAAAAGGGCAGGCATCGAAGGTCTGATTCATACGTGTTGAATGGCACGCGAGCAGATAGAGTTATGTCGGGCGTGTCCCTCTTACAGGGGGATTTTCGACGGAAAAAATACACAAAAAAATACCCCAAAATGGACAAGAACTATTCCATAAATAGTCCCCAGATTATTTGTTTGATTATTTGTTGATTACTTCTGGGTATTTTTTAATTTGCTCGTCGAGAATCCCCCTGTAGGGACACAGGCCCGACTTAAAGATAGAGCCGAACAGTCTTAAAACGATTGTTGTTGTTGGTGGTGTTGTTGGTGGTATTGTTGTTGTTGTTGCTGCCGCTGCTGATGTTGTTGTTGCTGTTGTTGTTGTTGGTGCTGGTGTTGTTGTTGTTGTCGTTGTTGTTGTTGTTGTTGTTGTTGCTGTTGTTGTTGTTGTTGTTGCTGTTGGTGTTGTTGTTGTTGTTGTTGGTGGTGGTGTTGTTGTTGTATTTGCTGATGTTGTTGTTGTTGTTGTTATTGTTGTTGTTGTTGTTGGTGTTGTTGTTGTTGGTGTTGTTGGTGTTGTTGTTGTTGTTGGTGGTGTTGTTGTTGTTGTTGTTGGTGTTGTTGTTGTTGGTGTTGTTGTTGTTGTTGATGTTGTTGTTGTTGTTGTTGTTGCTGTTGTTGTTGTTGTTGTTGTTGTTTGTTGTTGTAGTTATTGTTGTTGTTGTTGTAGTTGTTGCCGTCGTTGTTGTTGTCCTTGTTAAATATTAATTTCTATTGTTGATCTCCAGAAACGGTTCTGGGCGCTCTCGCCTCGACGCCGGCTACACCTTCTCTGATAACGAGGCTCCCGCTCGAGTGTTGGCTTGACCCTAAGTGTGCCCTTGGAGGCCCAGCTACGACAACAACGGTTCCCGCTCGATACTTCCTCGCAATTTACCTCGAGACACCCTGGCCAGAGAGGCCCCCGAACTCAGGAGCGGCGCTCTCGCTCGAGATCCAATTGATTGGCGGGGGCCCAGCCACGACGACAAGGGCTCCTGCTCGATACTTCCTCACGATTTACTCGGAGAGCCCCATGGCCAGGAAAGCCCCCGGGCTCAGGAACAGCGCTCTCGCTCGAGACTTTCCCCTGATTCAGTCAAACTGGTGGAGGCCCACATTCAACGACAAGGGATCTCGTTCGATACCTCCTCAAGATGCATTCGCAGAGGCGCTTGCCAGAGTGGCCCCCGAAATCAAGAGTGGCGCTCTCGCTCGAGACGCCCTCGTCATTCAGTCAATTTGGGTGTGGGCCAACCCGCGACGACAAGGGCTCCCCTTCGTTGTTTCATAAAGCTGTACTTCGAGAGCCCGTGGCCCGAGACTGCACTTCAGCAGCGGCGCTGGAGGCCCGCCTGCGACGACAGGGGCTCCCGCTCGACACCCCTTTCGTACTCCTACACGACCTGGCCAGAGAGTCCCCCAAACCACAAAGGCCCCAGCACGCTGCCCATTGCGGCCTTCGGACACAGCCCACAAAGGCTCCAAGCGCGCCCACGGGGGCCCCAGCACGCTGCCCACGGATGCCTTCGGACACAGCCCACTGAGATCCCGGCGCGCTGCCCATTGAGGCCTGAGGCCCAGAGTAAGCCCACAGGGACCGTAGCATGCTGCCCGCAGGCCATCCGGCACAGCCCACATGGACGCCAAGCGCGCCCACAGAGGCTCCCCCGCGCTGCCCACGGAGGCCCCAAGCGCGTCCACAGAGGGCCCAGCGCGTTGCCCCCCGACACAGCCCACAGAGGCCCCAGCCTTCAGAGGCCCCAAGCGCGCCCACAGAGGCACCAGCCCACAGCGGCCCCAAGCGCGCCCACAGAGGTCCCCGCGCGCTGCCCACAGGCTCTCGGCACAGCCCACAGATGCCCAAGCCCCCGCCCCAAGCGTGCCCACGGAGGCCCCAGCGCGCTGCCTACCGAGGCCCCCCGTTCCGCAGAGGCCCCACGCGCGCCCACAGAGGCCTCAGCCCACAGAGGCCCCGAGCGCGCCCACAGAGGCCCCCGCGCGCTGCCCACCGAGGTCGCCCGTTCCCCGTTCCACAGAGGCCCCAAGCGCGCCCACAGAAGGCCCCAGCCCGCAGTGGCCCCGGCGCGCTGCCCACTGAGGCTCCCCAACGCAGCCCACAGAGGCCCCGAGCGTGCCCACGGAGGCCCAAACGCGCTGCCCATTGGAGCCCCGACTTCCGACAGAGGCCCCACACGCGCCCACAGAGGCCCCAGCGAACAGAGGCGCCAAGCGCGCCGAGGCCCCCGCGCGCTGCCCACTGAGGCCCTCTGGCACAGCCTACAGAGGGCCCAAGCGCGCCCGCAGAGGCCCCAAGCGCGCCCACAGAGGCCCCAGTCGCGCCCGCAGAGGCCCCAGTGCTGCCCACTGAGGCCCCAGCCCACAGAGGCAGGCCCAAGCCCGCAAGCGCGCCCACGCCGCAGCCCACAGATGCCCAAGCCCCCGCCCCAAGCGTGCTCACGGAGGAGCGCGCTGCTCACTGAGGCCCCCCGTTCCGCAGTGGTCCCGCGCGCGCCCACAGAGGAGGCCCCGCGCGCGCCCACAGCGGCCCCAGCCCACAGAGGCCCCGAGCGCGCCCACAGAGGCGCCGCGCGCGCTGCTCACTGAGCGCGGCCACAGAGGGCCCAGCGCGCTGCCCACTGAGGCCCCCGACGCAGCCCACAGCGGCCCCAGCCCACAGGCCCCAAGCGCGCCCACAGGTCCCAGCGCGCTGCCCACTGAGGCCCCCCAACACAGCCCACAGAGACCCCAAGGGCGCCCACTGATTCCCCAGCCAGCAGAGGCCCCGAGCGCGCCCACAAAGGGCCCCGCGCGCTGCCCACAGAGGCCCCCGACGCCGCCCACAGAGGCCCCACGCGCGCCCACAGAGGCCTCAGCCCACAGAGGCCCCAAGCGCGCCCACAGACGCTCCAGCGCGCGACCCACTGAGGCCCTCGGACGCAGCCCACAGTGGCCCCAGCCCACATAGGCCCCAAGCGCGCCCACAGAGGCCCCGGCGCGCTGCCCACGGAGGCCCACCGACACAGCCCGCAGATGCCCCAAGGGCGCCCACGGAGGCCCCAGCCCGCAGAGGCCCCAAGCGCGCCCACAGAGGCCCCCGCGCGCTGCCCACTGAGGCCCTCCGACACAGCTCACAGAGGCCCCAAGCAGACGCCGGAAGCGCGCCAACAGAGGCCCCGACGCGCTGCCCACTGAGGCCCCCGACAGAGCCCACAGAAACCCCAGCCCACAGAGGCCCCAAGCGCGCCCGCAGAGGCCCTGGCGCGCTGCCCACAGAGGCTCCCCAACGCAGCCCACAGAGGCCCCAAGCGCGCCCACGGAGGCCCCAGCCCGCAGCGGCCCCAGGAACGGCGCTCTCGCATGAGACTTCTTCGCAATTCAATCAAGTTCGCTGATGCCCAGCCGCGACGACAAGGCTCCCATTCGATATTTCCTCGCGATTTACCCCAGGAGGCCCTGGCCACAGAGGTTCCCGAACCCACGAACAGCGCTCTCGCTGGAGACTTCCTGGCAACTCAGTCAAAATAGTGGGGGCACAGCCGCGATGACAAGAGCCCCCGCTCGATGCTTCCTCGCGATTTGCTCCGAGAGGCCTTTTTCTTGTGGTCCATTCTTCTCCCCCCCCATCCGCCCCCCCTTCCCCAGTTTTAGGGGCGGCGCTAAACGTGCGTGGCACGTGAGGAAGATATACCACCGAGGGGGTATAGTCGAAGACAAAGAGGGCGGGTATCGAGGGCTTGGGGTATACGCGTTGCGTGGCACGCGATCGAGTAATAACAATCAGTAGTAAGGTCAGAGTGAGGGGTCTGAACCGAACGGTCATTCGCTGTCCCTGGGTGCGTGGCTGAAATGGAATTCCGCGATGCGGATTATTGTTGTTTGTTGTTTGTTGTTTGTTGTTTGTTGTTTGTTCCTGTCGTCGTCCCATCCGCGACCCTCCCCGCGACCCACCCGCGACCCACCCCGCGACCCACCCGCGACCTACCCGCGACCAACCCCGCGACCCACCCGCGACCCACCCCGCGACCCACCCCGCGACCCACCCGCGACCCACCCGCGACCCACCCGCGACCCACCCCGCGACCCACCCGCGACCCACCCCGCGACCCAGCCAAAATGTTCGGTACATGCGGCCTACCCACGACCCAAGCCGCGCCCGCGACCCACCCGCGATCCAAACCGTGCCCGCGACCCACCCGCGACCCACCGTGACCCACCCGCGACCCCTTCGTGACCCACCCCGCGACCCACCCGCGACCCACCCCGCGACCCACCCAAAATGTTCGGTTCCTGCGGCGGGCTTCTTTTGAATTCGTTCCAGGTGGAGAACCTGCGACCAACCCGCGACCCGAGAACCGCGACCACCCGCCCCCTTCATTATTATCCGCAATTGCGGGGTGCTATTCGTTTTTGTTGTTGTTACTGCTGTTGGTGGTGTTGTTGTGGCAGTTGGTGTTGTTGATGGGTGTTGTTGTTGGTGTTGCTGTTGTTGCTGTTGCTCGTATTGTTGCTGCTGGTGTTGTTGTTGTTGGTGGTGGTGCTGTTTTCCTCACGCCTAAAGAAGAAATCGTGTTGATCCACCCTGTCTGGTGACCATTCTGGATTTGTTCAATTAAAGTGTTCCTCCTGGAACACTTGCTCCAACTGGGCCCGAGTTTCGCCGAGGTGAGCCCCTACCCTCTGGCCGCCTTCTTATCGCAACCAGAGCGCCCGAGTGCCCAGTGCGTAGCTCCCGCTGGCCGCTCAGCTAGAGCAGCCAGAGTACCCTCGAACTCGGTTCCTCTATCCTGGGGCTGCCGCCAGTGCCTCCAGTCCCTTACAGTCAAAAACCCTAATAAGGACGCGCGACTTTGCTCAGGGTACCCTTGCGTCCTTGCTCTTCCTTGCTCTTGCGTCCTTGAGGTTTTCGTCGTACGCCGCCCCAAAAGTCCCAACTTCGGCTTCCAAGGGTCTTGCGTCCTTACCGCGCGTCCTTATTAGGGTTTTTGATTGTATCCTGGGGCTGCCGCCAGTGCCTCCAGTCCTTTACTCGGAACCAAGGGAAAGTTGGGTGTCACCAAAACTGGGCCCTTGCACCGCGTGCCCGCGGGCGGCGGAGGGCGAGTTGGAGCGCTGCTCGAGACCCCGCCCCGAGACCTGCCCGCGGCTCTGGAGAGGTGGGCGGGGTCGCAGAACGGAGGGCTTCCTCGGGAGAGGAGCATAATTGGGACAGGAACGACAAAAAGGAGGAGGAGGAGGAGGAGGAGGAGGAGGAGGAGGAAGAGGAAGAGGAGGAGGCGCCTGCGGCGGACGGAGGAGGCGGAGGATAAAGGAGAGGAGAAGGAGGAGGGGGGAGGAGAGGAGGAAGAGGAAGGGAGTGGAGGAGGAGGAGAGGACGATTAGAGAGGCAGCTTAACAGGGAGGAGCAGACGGGGGAGGAGAGCAAGGCAAGGCGGGGCAGGGGGGGGGGGGGGGGGGGAGGGGGGGGGGGGGGGCTCAGGCCCCCCCCTCCTCATCCGCCCCCGAGCTGCACCCCACTCCTCCTCCTCCTCCTCCTCTCCTCCTCCCCTCTCTTCCCCTCCTCCTCCTCCTCCTTCTCTCCTCCTCCTCCTCCTCCTCCGCCTCCTCCTCCTCCTCCTCCTCCTCCTCCTCCTCCTCCTCCTCCTCCTCCCTCGCTCCTCGCTCCTCGCTGCCTCGCGCTCCTCCTCCTCCTCCCCTCCTCCTCCTCCTCCTCCTCCTCCTCCTCCTCCTCCTCCTCCTCCTCCTCCTCCTTCGCCTCCTCCGTCCGCCGCCTACCGTTCTCTCCCAGCCAGTGCAGGCGCGTCGGCGGCATGTCTGGCCAGATGCCCTTGGCTCGGCTGCTGCTGCGGGGCGCCCTGAACTACTTCCACTGCCTGGAGCCCGCCGCCAACGCCGCCGGGCCCGCGGGCCGCTTCGCGGCGCTGTCTGGCGCCTCGGCCGGTGGAAAGCCAGGGGCCAACGAGGGGCGCCGCCGCGAGGCAGCAAAGTACGGTCGGGAATTTCTGGCCAGCGTGCCGCTCCGCTGGTTCTGGCCCACCACGCGTCGGCGCCACACACTACACAGTTCCTGGTCCCCCGGCGTCAACCTCCCGAGCTTCTCCTAGCCTCCCGCGGAGCGGAGCGACACGCTATCCGCTCGCAAGGCGTAGCGTGTCATCGGGGCCGCCACGGCGACACGCTACGCAAAAGTTCCCGACCGTACTCCCTATTGGAGGCAGTGCGGTACCCTGAGGTCCGAAGCTGCGAAAAAGCTGTAACACCACGAAAAATCACGACGAGAGCAGACCCTAGACCCCACCTTTCTGTTTCATTCTTTGGGCCGGATCGAGCCGTGATGGCCTCGCGGCCCGAAACCGGGCGAAAACGCCGAGTGTGAAAAAAATGGCACGCTTGGATCTCAGGGCACACCATAGCCAGGAAGGACAGAATGATGTAAGCTAGAAGCCCATTGGCGGAGGCAAAAGGATGCCTCTGCCTCTTCGCCCTCGTGGAGGCCTCCAGAGACCTCCAAAGGACCCCGGCTCTTCCACAGTGCTCCCCCCAGCAAGGCGTCTCCGTGCGCATGTCTTGATGCTGCCGCCCAGCGGCACAGTGAGGGCACGCAGGGACCCGTCCCTGCCGAAGGCGGCTGGGTGGCTCGACCCGCGAGCAGCTGGCCCTCGCTGCCTCCGGGCAGGAGCCTGGTCGAGCTCGGGCCCGAAAGCGAGCGCCCTTCGGCCGGTCGTCGGGCCCCTCCCGCCCTGCGGGGTCGTCGGCTCCTCTCCGGCCGAGGCACAGGGCCGCGGCAGTGCGACGTCGTGGCGCTGCTGGACCTGCCCAGCGCCGAGGACGTCCGGGGCGGCGGCTCCCTGCGGGGAGCCGCCTTCGAGCTGGCCCCCCGGGCGCGCGAGCTGCGGGGGCACGGGGTGCTCAGCGTGCGCTGGGCGCAGGGCGGCAGGCCTGGGCGTCGGGCGAAGGGCACGGACGCACGAGCGCACCTCGGCTTGTGATGTTCCAACCTTCTTTAGCTTTCAGAATGAATTTCGAACACCAAGAAACACCAAAAAAAATCTAGGGCTTTCACGTGTCGGGCCCTGGGAGACACTCGGTCGACACTCTTTCGACCCTGTCTCGACATTCTTTCGACGCTTTTCTGGGTGCTCGAACTTATTTCTGGGATGTGGTCCTTAAGTACGATGGGGGCAACATAAAACCTCGGCCCTTCGAGGGCCCTGCTGCCGCCGGCTGCGGCGCGGAGGAGGCGGGCCCTCGGCGGGCTGTGGGGGGCCCCACCCGGGACCTCCCGGGGCCGCGGGGAGCCCGAGGACTGGAGGGCCCCCCCCGCCAGGGTTCAGTCGGGCCTGTCCCTCTACAGGGGGGATATCCAGAAACAGTCAAAAAATACTCTGGGGACCATGGTTGAGCATTTTTTCCCATCTTTTGAATCTTTGTGTTGCACCTTTTGCATTCTTCGTCCAAAATCCCCCTGCAGGGGGACAGGCCCGACTTAACCCCCAGGGGCCGTCCGAGAGCGGCACGGGACGAAGACTGGGTCGTGGGAGAAGCCCCGGGGGCTGGGGCCCGTTGCCGCCCGACGCCCGGCGCGAAAAAGTTACAACGCCCAGATCACGCGAGAAAGTTACGACGCCCAAGTTGCAACGCCCCAAGAATATGAGCCAACACCACGTCGATTCCTCCTCCCTCCTCTACCCTCCTCTTTCCTGGGAGAGGGTGGTGGTGGTGGTGGTGGTAGTGGTGGCGGCGGTGGTGGTGGTGGTG
>CAUYUJ010019335.1:75000-82575 GCA_963575745.1 Prorocentrum cordatum | reverse complement strand
TGGGGCCCCCGCGCCGCGGCTCTCTGCCCCGAGCCCACCCGCGTCCCCAGCGCCCCAGCGGGGGCCCGGCCCACTGCCCCCTCCGCCACGAACGCTTCATTCCGCGTCGCGCCGCACACCACTTCCCCCACCTCCCTCCCCGCGCCCCCAGCGCCCCAGTGGGGGCTCCGCCCCGTGCCCTCTCCGCCCCGACTCGTTTATTTCGGCGCGGCACCGCCTCCTCCGCGAGCGCCCCCTCCGCATCCCCCCCCGCCCTTTAGCTAGCGCGCCCCCTCCGCCCCGACCCTTTTTGTTTTGGTGTGGCACCGCCCCCTCCGCCCTGACCCATTCATCTCGACACGGCGTCGCCCCCCCCCCACCACCCCGCCCAGCAGCCGGCGCGCCCCTCCGCCCCGACCCCTTTTATTTCGGCACGGCACACCCCTCCGCCCCGACCCATTTATTTCGGCACGGCGCACCCCCTACGCCCCCCCCCGCCCCACCCACCAGCCAGCGCGCCCCTTCACCTCGACCCCTTTCTTCTCTTGCACAGGGTGTCTAGAGCTCCGACCACTTTATTTCGGCACGGCACCCCCTCCATCACCCACACATTCCACCAGTCAGCGCGCCCCACCGCCCCCACCCCCTTATTTCGCACGGCAACACCCCCTCCGCTTCCCCCCGACCCCTTTCTTCCGGCACGGCAAACATCCTCCTCCACGCCCCCCTCCGCATCCCCCCCCGCCCATCAGCCAGCGCGCCCGCTCCGCCCCGACCCCTTGATTTCGGCACCGCACCCCCTCCGCCCCGACCACTTTTTTCGGCACGGCACACCCCCTCCGCATCCCCCCCACCCACCAGCCATCGCGCCCCTCCGCCCCGACGCCCTTAATTTCAGCACGGCGCACATCCCTCCGCCCCGCCCACGTTTATTTCGGCACGGCATCACCGCCTCGCGGCATCCCCCCCCCACCAGCCATCGCGCCCTCCCGCGCCATCCCCTTATTTGCGGCACTGGCACCGCACACACACACACACAACCCTACACACACACACACACACACACACATTCACACACAACACACACACCACACCACACACACACCAACACACAACACCGCACACACACACACAACACACACACACTACACACACACACACACGCACACACACACACACACACACACACACACACACACACACACACCTCGCAGCCCCCCCACCCACCAACCAGCGCGCCCCCTCCGCCCCGACACTTTTATTTCGGCACGCCCTCCCCTTTCCCCGCGCGCCCGCCAGCCAGCGCGCCCCTCCGTATCGATCTTATTATTTCCGCAAGGGACACCCCTCCACTCTTGCATTTCCGCACGGCACACCACTTTATTTCGGTACGGCACACCCCCTCCGCCGCACCCCCCCGCCCACCAGCCAGCGCGCCCCCCCGCCCCGACTCGTGTATTTCGGCACCGCCCCCTTGCATCCCCGCACGCCACCAGCCAGCGCACACCCCTTCCGCCCCGGCTCCTGTATTTCGGCACGCCCCCTCCCCCCCCCTGGCCGCCCTCTCCGGCCCGACCCCTTTGTTTGGCTACGGCACACCCCTCCGCCCCGACGACTTTTAATGTCGGCACGGCGCACCCCATCCGCATCCCCCCACCCACACATCACATAAGAGCAGCGCGCCCCTCCGCCCCGACCCCCTTTTAGTTTCGCACGGCACGCCCCTCCTGCATTCCCCAACCCACGCAGCCAGCGCGCCCCTCCGCCCCGACCCTTTATTTCGGCACGGCACACCTCCCCGCATCCCCCCACTTACCAGCCAGGGCGCCCCCTCCGCCCCGCGACCCCTTTATTTCGGCACGGCCCCTACTCCCTCCCCGCGCGCCCTGCGCGCCCCCTCCGCAGCCCCCCACCCACCAGCCATCGCGCCTTTCCGCCCCGACCCCTGTATTGCGCCCACCCCCACCCACCCACCCACCCACCCACTCACAAGCCAGCGCGCCCCTCCGCCCCGACCCCTGTATTTCGGCGCGGTACATCCCTCCGACCCGACTCCTTTATTTCGGCGCGGCACCGCCTCCTCCGCGAGCGCCCCCTCCGCATCCCCCTCGCCCTTCAGCTAGCGCGCCCCCTCCGCCCCGACCCCTTTTGTTTTGGCGCGGCACCGCCCCCTCCGCCCTGACCCATTCATCTCGGCACGGCGTTGCCCCCCCCCCCCCCTCCCGAGCGCCCCCCTTCGCATCCCCCCATCCACCGGCCAGCGCGTCCCCTCCGCCCCGACACCCCCATCCCGAACGCCCCCTCCATCACCCCAATCACCAGCCAGCGCGCCCCCTCCGCCTCCTCCCCCTTCCTTTTGTGCAAGAGCCATGGCGCGCGTGCCATTTGTTTTTCGCTCAAAATCCCCCTGTAGGGGGGACAGGCCCGACCGAAGGCTGGCCGTCGCAAGTTTTTGGCTTCGCCTCACCTGGATCTGAGGGTTCGGCTTGCCTGCCTGGGCGCCCGCGACCCCCAGCGAGCCTCGGGGGCGGCAAAGAGGGGGGTGATGACTAGGGAGGTGGATATCATGGCGGGGGCCATGAGATCTCCCTAGATTTCATGGCGCCTCTTCTTATTCCATTACGTCCCTGGCCCCCCCGCTGGGCCGCGCACATGCCGCCGGTCATGATTTGCACCCCCCCCTCTTGGACACCCCCCTCTTGCCCGCCCGCAATTGTCGCCACGACCGGGTCGGGGCAACGCCGCTGGGCCCAGGCTTAGAGGCCCCGGGGAGGCTCGGCCGCCGAGGGGCTCCTGGCTGCGCATGCCAGGACAGGGGCAGGGGCCAGGAGGGTCAGTCCCTGACCCCATCGTCGGAGACTGGCCGCTGTTCGTTTGTGACAGCATTTGTTCTGGGCATGGTACCCAGTTTCTCCGTACCCATTTTCGGGCGTCCAAATCCCTCGCCTTCGGAGGGCAGGGCGCAGTGGAGGGAAGCCCTTCGGGCCGTGTCTGGGGCCTCCGGTCCTGGGTCGGGAGTCGGGAGCGCAGTCGGTGTGATGCAATGGCAATTACCAGTGGCGGGTTGCTGTTCAGTCCCACGACTTCTTGAGGGTCGGGGACGACGTCGGGGTGGTCGGGGCGCATACTTCTGTTCCAACCTCACGGGGGGGAAAACATCCAGAAATGTATACACCAGGATCCGCATGCACCAGGATCCGCTTTCCTGTGCGCACGTCAGCGCAGGGCCGGAAAAAGCGTCGGCCTATGGAGCTCGGCTCCTGACGTCGCGCCGGGAAGGCATCGCATCGGGGGGGGGTGCAGCTCGCGTCGGGCCCCCCGGGGGCCTCGGCCCTCGGCCCTCGGCCCGCCCAGAGCGGCTCCCGAGGGTCAGGACGAGGAGCCAGCTCCGGGGAGCGGGTCGAGACCCTCGGGGGGCTCCACGTCCTGACAAGCTCGTGCCCGCAAGCGGGGGTCGCTTGCGCCGGCAGTGGCGCGCCAGCTGCCCGCGCAGGTTCGCGAGCAGAAGCGCCCTCGTCGCCAACGTGGCGTGCCGCGCCGGCGGCCCGCGCAAGCCGCCGCGTGAGCTCGCCGTGCCATCTCGCGTCAGACCCGTTCTTGATCGTCACTCGTGTGGGACCGGGGCGCTCCAAAGGGGGGTTTTGGTTCTAGCCCCCTGTCGGGGGTACAGTCGGGGCCCTGAAGAAGGAACCCTTTTCGTTGGGAAGGGGCTCCGCGTTCCTTAAGTGTTTCACAGCTTGCCTCAGGCTTTCCTTCTGTTTTCGTCAGGAAATCGAAGATTAACTTATGGCAAAAAGGGGCCTCGTTCCTTATTTAGGGTTCCTTAGGTCAACGCCCCGACTGTACCTGAGTGAGTTCCCGCAAAGCTCGGAGGCTGCTGCTCGTCAACGCGCGCCCACGCGTGGAAGGCTGCTGCGAGCTGCCGAGAGCCGGGGAGACCATGGCGCGGGCCATACGACGGCCCGCCCCGCCCCTTCGCACCGGCTTCGAGCTGCTGATTCTCGACGCGTCCACGCTGGAGACACTGAGCGTCCACGATGGCCACCACGCCTTCACCACCGCGGACGCCCCCTTCATCGTGCACGCCGACGCTTGGGCGGACTCGGACCTCGTGGCCAGCGGTGGCGAGGACGCGTGCGTGCACGTCTGGCACCGGTCCCACGGCCACCGGCTGGCGCGCTTGGAAGCTCACACGCGCGCCGTGAATGCGGTGGCCTGGTCCCAGGCCCTCAGGCTGATGGTTTCGGCATCTGACGACCACACTGTCGTAGTCTGGTCGTGCGCTTCCGCCCGAAGCAGCTCGTAGCGGCGTTGTATGCCTAGTCGCTCGAATGGCACCACGCGTGGGTGGGTGCACAGTTTTGGGCTGGCGCGTACAGAACAGAAGAGCACGGATACACTTGCGAGTACATACGTACATACATTCATCTATCGATGCATGCGTACATACACACATACAAACATACAGACAGACAGACTCTCTCTCTCTCGGGCTCCCACGTCGCTGGGGTGCCCCCCAGCCACGCCTCGAGGGCGCGCCCCAGCCGCGCATGGGGAACGAGGGCCATGACGCGGAACACCGCGAGTCTCGTGTGGTGGAACGGCCCAGCTGTTTTTGGGGCCCCGGCCGGATTGCACCGGTGCGATCGCGGGGGCTTCAGAAAATTGCACGCGTTTGTTCGCGAGTCACAGACCACGAGCCAGGCACGCCAGGGGAGCGAGAGATAGGGAGAGGCAGAAGAAGAATAAGAAATATGAAGCATAAGAAGAATCGGAAAAAAAACCAGGGACGTACCCAACCCTTTGGCAACAGATGGCATTATCAACTGGCGCTTTCAAAATAGCTGAACATCCGCTGGACGTCCAAGAGGCCCACGAAAGCGACGACCATTGCATTCTTGGCAATCGCCGCGCTTGAGGGTCAAGCGGTGTACTTCGCTCAACGAAGAATCAGCGCTCCGCGCTCTCGAGGGACAGCGCTGCGCACTGCGCGACAGGACGGCGCCGCGCGACCGATCAGCGAACAGCGCTCTGCGCTCGATCCTGGTGTCCACATACTGCCTGCACCAGGGCCGCGCCTTCTTTACCCCCCTCCGCGCTTTCCCATGCCACGGAGAAACAGCGCCGCGCGCTCGGGCCACAATGACAGCGCCGCGCGCTTCGTGAAGGGGCCGCACCCCGCGCTCGCTTTCGAAATATCGACGCCCTCCTGGGGAATATGTTTGTGGAGCAGCAGTGTGAAGGGAGCGGCGCTGCGAGGATTCGTAGGACTCGTCCTAGGCATCGGATCAGTCGAACGAGCTGCGCACTGGAACGGCTCACCGGAGCTGCCGAAGAGGCGAGCTCGCGGGCGCCAATCGCGCGATGGGCGATCTCGGCATACCCGTCGAATGTCACGTCGCCAGCAGTCTCTAGACGCCCAGCTCCTTCCCGATCTGGAAGCACCGTGGCAAAACGCACGTGCATGTCCCGCCCGGGCGGCCAGTGACAACTTGTGGTTTTGGCCTCTCGGGGCCCTCCCATGAAGCCTTTTGGAGGCCTCTTGGCGCGTCTTGGAAGCCTCTTGGGCCGTCTGGGGCGCAGTTGGCAGCTCCCCCCGCAGGGAGCCGCGAGGTCCCGACGCGATCCGCGTGTAACCCCACCCCGCTGGGCCTCCCAGGAGCCCACGAAAGTGCCGACAATTGCGCAGTTCGCAGCTCCCCCCGCAGGGAGCCGCGAGGTCCCGACGCGATCCGCGTGTAACCCCACTCCGCTGGGCCTCCCAGGAGCCCACAAAAGTGCCGATAATTGCGCAATTGGCAGCTCCCCCCGCAGGGAGCCGCGAGGACCCGACGCGATCCACGTGTAACCCCAACTCCGCTGGGCCTCCCAGGGGCCCGCGAAGGTGCCGACAGTTGCACAAGTTGGCAGCTCCCCCCGCAGGGAGCCGCGAGGTCCCGACGCGATCCGCATGTAACCCCACTCCGCTGGGCCTCCCAGGAGCCCACGAAAGTACCGACAGTTGCGCAAGATCGCAGCTCCCCCCGCAGGGAGCCGCGAGGTCCCGACGCGATCCGCGTGTAACCCCACTCCGCTGGGCCTCCCAGGAGCCCACGAAAGTGCCGACAGTTGCGCAGTTGGCAGCTCCCCCCGCAGGAGCCGCGAGGTCCCGACGCGATCCGCGTGTAACCCCACTCCGCTGGGCCTCCCAGGAGCCCACGAAAGTGCGGCGCAGTTGGCAGCTCCCCCCGCAGGGAGCCGCGAGGTCCCGACGCGATCCGCGTGTAACCCCACTCCGCTGGGCCTCCCAGGAGCCCACGAAAGTGCCGACAGTTGCGCAAGTTGCAGCTCCCCCCGCAGGGAGCCGCGAGGTCCCGACGCGATCCGCGTGTAACCCCACTCCGCTGGGCCTCCCAGGAGCCCACGAAAGTGCCGACAGTTGCGTAGTTGGCAGCTCCCCCCGCAGAGAGCCGCGAGGTTCCGACGCGATCCGCGTGTAACTCCACTCCACTGGGCCTCCCAGGAACCCACGAAAGTGCCGACAGTTGCGCAGTTGGCAGCTCCCCCCGCAGGGAGCCGCGAGGTCCCGACGCGATCCGTGTGTAACCCCACTCCGCTGGGCCTCCCAGGAGCCTACGAACGTGCCGACAATTGCACAGTTGGCAGCTCCCCCCGCAGGGAGCCGCGAGGTCCCGACGCGATCCGCGTGTAACCCCACCCCGCTGGGCCTCCCAGGAGCCCACGAAAGTGCCGACAGTTGCGCAGTTGACAGCTCTCCCCGCAAGGAGCCGCGAGGTCCCGACGCGATCCGCGTGTAACCCCACTCCGCTGGGCCTCCCAGGAGCTCACGAAAGTGCCGACAATTGCGCAGTTCGCAGCTCCCCCCGCAGGGAGCCGCGAGGTCCCGACGCGACCCGCGTGTAACCCCACTCCGCTGGGCCTCCCAGGAGCCCACGAAAGTGCCGACAGTTGCGCAGTTGGCAGCTCCCCCCGCAGGGAGCCGCGAGGTCCCGACGCGATCCGCGTGTAACCCCCACTCCGCCGGGCCTCCCAGGAGCCCACGAAAGGACCGACAGTTGCGCCAGTTGGCAGCTCCCCCCGCAGGGAGCCGCGAGGTCCCGACGCGATCCGCGTGTAACCCCGACTCCGCTGGGCCTCCCAGGAGCCCACGAAAGTGCCGACAGTTGCGCAAGATCGCAGGAGGCGACAGATCCGCGCCCCATGGGCCTCCCAGGAGCCCACGAAAGTCCGACAGTTGCGCAAGATCGCAGGAGGCGACAGATGCGCATATCGCAGCCCCCCAGAGGGCGCCGCGAGGAGGAGGTAGGAGGCAGGAGGGAAGTGGGCGGGAGGACGGGGCGACCAGAGTGCTCTATTCAAAACGAGTACCCAACCAAGGGAGGGTTGGGAAAATAATAATAGTAAAGAAGAAGAAGAAGAAGAAGAAGAAGAAGAAGAAGAAGAAGAAGAAGTAGACCAGCGCCTAGCGAAGGCTGCAATCCTCGGGATGCTACCCAGGGTTTCGCGGTTCACCCCAAACGTCCTCGGCCCCAGGACCCCCGTGATGTTCACAGACTCTTCACGGGTTTAGCACGAACCCTCCTAGCCAAGCGGTGA
>CAUYUJ010019335.1:47500-70000 GCA_963575745.1 Prorocentrum cordatum | reverse complement strand
CCCCAAATATTCCGCCAAATGTTCCTCCAGATTTATCGCTTTGCATCCGCGGCAAATATTCCATAGGACACCCCCCAGATCTCCCGACAGATCTTCCCCCTGCTGTTCCAGGGCGTCCCTTGTTTTGCTTCATGCCGCGTCGCGGGTCCGGTTCTTGTTTTTTGGTTTTTGTGGTTTTGCTCTCTGCCTCGCGTCGGGGCTGCGATCTCTACGCGACAACCTAGAATTTAAATTCCTTGTTGTTAGAAACCCTTGTTCTTCAACCTCCATGTATTATTATGATCCCCATCCTCCTCCTTCCGTTTTTGCTTTGTGCGGCGTGCAGGCGCAAGCAGCACGGCCATGCCCAAGGGCAGGGGCTGGGCACCCGAGAAGCACGGCGATCTCAGGAGCAGAACCCGCCGCGAGCAGAACCGCGCCCGCCAGGAGAGCCGCAGGCTGGCGCGCCTGGACAAGAGAACGACGCGTCTGGATGAAGTCCTCCTCCTCCTCCTCCTCCTCCTCCTCCTCCTCCTCCTCCTCCTCCTCCTCCCTCCTCCCCTCCTCCTCCTCCTCTTCCTCCTCCCCCTTCCTCCTCCATGACTTTCTCCTCCCCTCCTCCTCCTCCTCCTCCTCCTCCTCCTCCTCCTCCTCCTCCTCCTCCTCCTCTTCCTCCATGACTTCACCTCCGTCTTCGAGGCGGAGCTGAAGGACCAAGGCTCTTTGGCGCCAACAGGCGACGATGGGAAATCATCGACCCGCGCGCAGGGGGAGCTGCCCGAGCCCTGCGCCCAGGCAGATGGGGGAAACGATTGACATCTTCCGCGCGTCCCTCCAAAGGCGCCGGACTGGGCCTTGAAGAACAAGGGTATCGCCGCCAAGAACAAGGCATTGCGCAAGGCCGAAGCGGCGAAGCACAAGGAGGCCAAGAAGCTGCGCGAGGCCACGGGACCAGAAGCTTAGCAACGTTTCCCAGCCCACTTCGGTTCGGCGAATTGTGCCGCGCGCAAAAGCGCGCCCTGCGGTACCGAGTGCGTTCGCGGGGAGTGGCGAAACCCGGCGCTTCTCGCAGAAGTCCAAACTTGACAAGGGTTTGTTGCGGGCGCCGCCGGTTTCCTGGCCATCCACAGGATTCGGACATCGAGAGGGACGGCCGCAGCCACGAGAGGAAAATGAGACCCCTCGACATGCGCCACGATAAGAAGCAAAGCAGCGACCTCAACACGGATAACCAAGAGCTCGACAGGCAAAACAGTAACTTGGAGAAGGACTTGGGGCAGGAGACGAAGGAGAAGAAGAAGCAGGCCCAGGGGAGTCAAAGCCCTTTTCCCCGCTCAGCCGTAGACGGGCGGGCACGCGACGGGGGCCGTCGCCGCGGGCGCCCCCTCGCGCCCCCCCCCCCCCCCCAAAGGCGAGCTGGCTCTTCCGCCAGCTACGTCGGTGGAGGACGCGCCACGCCCGCCTTGGGCCGAGGGGGCCGCCGCTGCCTGAGTGGCACTAGGGCCACCTGGCCAGCCCATGCCAGGCGGGGAAAGACAGGGCGGCGCGGCGGGCGAGCGGGCGCAGGAGACAGGAGGCAGGCGGAGAAGGAAAGGCAGGGAGGCAGAAGGCAAGCGAAGGAGGCAAGGACGGATTTTCCTTTTGCACGTTCGCGAGACAAGGGAAAATGGGGGAACCCAGAAAATGCGCCCCCAGAGCCGCGCCCGAAAAAGTGGCCATGCAATCGCGTCCGTCTGCGATTTGATGTCGACGCCGCGGGAGCGCCGCGGAATGCCACGGGGCGCCGCGGCACGCCCGGCCGCGCGACGCCACGGGGCGCCGCGGGGGGCCGCGCGGCATCGCAGGACACCGCAAGACACCGCAGGACACGGGGGCGCGCCCCAGGACACCACGAGCCAACAACAATGATAGCGTGTTTTCGACATCCCTGAACTCGCTGCTTGGGCTCGATTCAATCGCAGGGCCCAGCAGTCCGCTCCGCCGCCGCCTGCGCCCTTCGGCTGGGAGGCCGCGCCGGGCGGCGACGGCTAATTCCCCCTCGCCGAAGGGGGGGGGCGCGGGGCGGCGAGCCAGGGCCGAGCGGCCAAGCGCGCCACCAATGCAGAAGCCCATCAATAATTAGAAGGGCAATGACGCCATGAAGGCGGCGAAGAAGACCGCCGACAGCCCGCCCAAGCGCATGCCCGACGCGCGGCGCGGGGCCCGCGCGGAGAAGTCTCGGAACGAGGGTCGAGTGGCGCCCGGAGCTGTCCGATTCCACGAGCTAGGGGGGCAGCTGGAGGGCGAAAGAGTGGGTCTGCAACAGGGGGTCTTCAATGGGGGCTAGATGGCCCTGCATGCTCAATGTATCGCTCATGTATGTGATCGGGTACGATTGGCATCATATGTTGGCGGCCATGGAGGGCCAGTCGCCCGTGCCCGCGCGTAGCGTACGCGGGCAAACGCGCCGCCCATCCGTCATCGTTCGCGCGCGCGGGCGTTCTTGCGCATTGCGCGCGGGGCGGCGAAGTAGAGTGCAAGTGCGTCTTGATTGTGCGATTGATGATCGCGCATTCCCCCAGGCGATGACTTGTCGACCCCCAAGACAGATTTGGAATGGGCCCCGCGATTCTCCCAAAATGCCAATGCACAATTTCCTTCTTCCCAAAATGTGAACTTACTTTTCCTTGTTCCCCAAATGTGAATTCACACTCTGGCCTTTCCATGGAGACTCTTACACAAAATGCCAAAATGCGAATTCACATTTTCCGTTTTTTTTTTGAATTCACATATGTCTTTATCCCAAAATGTGGATTCACATTTTGTTCCCCCACAATGTGATTTCACATTTTGCCCCGGCCTTCAATATCCCCAACGCTGAGGCGCAGCGTTCCGCATGTCAGATTGGTTGGGCAGATTTTGACACTCACCTCACCGCTTTCTATGATTCCAACTTTTTTTGCGCCCTTAGCGCACGTTGCCCTCGTCGCCCTTCCCGAGCCCCCCGCGCCCCTGCTGTTTTCGCCCTCGAGTCTCGCGCGCGGGCGCAGGCGGGGGGCCTCCGTTGGCCCCCCCGCCGAGCACAGCGATCGAGGACGCATCGCCCACGCATGGCCCACATAGACACGATTGCCGGGGCCCTGCGCCCGACCCCCACTTTCACCCACCAAGGCAAGCGCGCCATTGGCGCGCCCAAAAAGCGCGGCCACGTGCGAGAGCGGGCGGGGGCCAGCCGCCTGCATTTCACCAGGGGCGTCGTCGGCGCTCTCAAAAAGTGGCTCCAGAAGCGCGGCGGGCGGGGCCACCGCAGCGCGGCCGAGAGCGTCTACGGGCGCCCGCGCGCAACCAGAGGGAAGCTCGTCGCGGCGAAGGAGAAGCCCATCAAGTCCGGGCATGGCGAGGCCTGGAAGGACTGCGAGGCCGACGAGATGGACCCCGCGAAGAAGGAATCCCAAGACGGCGGCCCTCTCCCTGTCGACGGGGGGCAGCGGGGCGGGATCGCGGAGCGAGGTGCACCGCGAACGCTCGCGCCCTTCAGGCCGAAGCCCACGCGCGCGAAAAAGAGCGCGCCGGGCCGGTCACCCGCAAACGGGCGAATCCGGCCCAAGGGCCGCCGCGCGGCGTTGCACGCGGACGGCGCCGGAAGCTGCAGGACAAGGCTGGGCGGCGCATAGCGCGACTGCGCAGTCCGCTGCCGCGAGCACGCCGGGGCCCGCGGGAAGCGGGCCCGGGCGAGGCCCAAGCGCGCCGAGCTCATCTGGCGCAATGTTGCCGACGACGGCGCCCCCAATGAGAAGCTGCGGGCGATGGGCGGGGCGAAGATCATCGACCGTCGCCGAGGCCCCCGCAAGCGCGTCGGCGGCGCCGCGCGCGCGGCTGGCACGGGGAAGATGCCCAGCAGCATGCGGCACGCGGGCTTCGGCGCGCGAGCCGACTGCGCGAGGCGCCGCCCCGCTCGCGCGGGACTTGGCGCGGCCGCCGCCCGCTTGCCGCCGCTGCTCTACGTTGGAGGACTTTGCGACGGGGATTAGTTTTGCCTTCGCAGTCGCGCCGTCGTCGTCTTCGCCAGCGCATGGCCCCCGCAGCTCGTCCGCGCTCAGCGTTTGCGCTGCCTCGCCCTCCCGCCCAGCCCACCGCCCGCGCCGCCGTTCTCGCCTCGCCCGCCATGGCGAGCGCCCCTGCCGACCAGGGGCGCCCTTTGGGGGCAGGTTGCGCACGGCGCTGCGGGCGACGGGGAGTTGACTTTCGAGCAGGCATGCTTGATGGACAGCGGGGGTAAGTTTGATTATATACCATCCCTCATTTTGAGTCAAGAAGGACAGATTGTCTGCCGCTGGGGCCGCACCATGTCCGACCTTCTTGCGCTGCCGATCGTCAACTCGAGCACTGCAAAGTAGGTTGCATTCGCTGACGTCGCTTCCAGCTACGAAGGCCCCGTTGACTCCGAGAAGGTCCACGAGCTGGGGCAGCCATGGTAGGCTCAAGGAATTGCACCCCGCATTGTCTCTCAAGAAGGAGCCAGCCACCCCGCGCACGACGCAGCAGCCCATCATTCTTCGGAGTCCCGAGGACACCACTTGCCCGACCGACCGCATCCCCATGGCCGTCAGCATCGACGAGAGACGAGAACATATTGGACGCCGCGACCGTTCTGGATTGCGCTCACGGGGTGGCCCACAGGATCGATGATTGGAAAACTTCAGGACGGGCACGATTGCCTTCAAGTTCACGCCCGAGGAGCTCGACGGGCCATCAGATACGGCGCATGGGGAGGGGCATGAGAAGGAGTGCCCTCCCGAATGCCAGGCTCCAGCGCCCCCCCCCCTTCGAGGTGACCTGAGTGGCCCGCCTTCGACAGCCCATCGGTCGCGAGAACCTGGGCCCCTAATCTGGGGCATCCTCATCCAAGACCTCCGCCGCAAGGCACGCCGCGATCAAGCCGCAGCACGAGGGGAAGCAGCCGCCAGAGAAGGATGAGCTCGCGCAGGGATGCGCGTTCACCTGTGAGCACGGCACTCGCAGCAACAACCGCAACCAGTTTATGGAGTGGGCCGACACGGAGGCGAAGAAAGAGGGGTCGAAAATCTCCGACTGGCCTGCCGCCCAGGCGGAGACCGCTTTGCGCAACCATCAGAAAGGGAGGGCAAAAGCCAAGCCGATCGCGCGTTGGAGTTCGACGGCGAAGGATTTCGCTGGCTGGTTCCTCAACGGCGCCCTCAAGCCCATGATTGGCACTCCCCACATGCACGGTGCATTGTGGATCGAGAAGTCCAGGGTCGGCAAGAGCAGCAGCCCTACGAATTTTGCTTCGACGCACACGGCGCGCAGCAGCCAGGAGAGGGGTCCGCCGACGAAAATCCCCAGCGGGACCTCCGTCGCCTGCGCGGTCAAGCACATGGACTTCCTAAAGGGCGCGCAGGCGACGGAAGTCCCCCTGGGGATTTTTAGACGACGGCCTCCTCCAGAAGGTTCGGCGGTCACATGTGGCCCCCACAATTATTGTTGCCAGCGGCTCCCGGCGCGGTTCCTCGAGCGCGCGCGCGCGAGGTGAACCCCCGCAACTCCCCCCCAGTTCGAAGTCGCGGCGGCGGTGGTGGGGCCCGCGCGTGACCACCTGAAGGCGTCAGCTGACGCGCTGGAAGCTTTCCTCAAGACCAAGGAGGAGGAGGCTCCGCCGCGGGCTCGGCGGGGCGGCTGCGCTTCCGAGCCAGGGTCGCGCAGGCGAGCCGCCGCCCACCCCTGCGACCGCGACGCGGAGAAGGCGGCGCCGGATGCCGCGACGCCCGACAAGTACGATTTTGCCCATTTCAAGCGCATCATCGCTCCGTCGCTCGAGGGGGCGCAGCCAGAGGAGGGCCCAACGTCGCCTTCGCCCGGGCGCGCGTCGCCGCGGCCACCGCGGCGCGCATTGGCACGCGGCGCCCGCCGATTTGCGGAAGGGCGCCGCGTTCGCGCTGCGGCTCGACCCCGCCAACCCCGACCTCTCCGTCAGCGAGGTTGGGGGCGCGTCATCGCCCGCTGCCCGCCCGCCCCGCAGACCACGCCGAGAAGGTGCAGTGGTCCATCGAGTGCATGCGCATGTTGGTGAAAGGCCATGACGCGCCTACGGTTGCAACGGTCCGCGTTGCCTCGATGTTTGGGCGATGGTCCTGGACGCATGGTTTTCGTTGTCTGCGACATGTCGGTTTTCCAGCCAGGCGCGGCAAGCGCTTCGCCCGCCTCCGCGGCCGCTCCGGCGCTTCGCCCCGGCGGCGCGGCAGACGAGCTAGCCGATCAGAAGGACGACGCGCTCTTCGGCGACCCCTTCCCAGGAAAAGGACGCGTTCGATTTTGGCAGTGGCACGGGCGGGCCAGGGGGCAGCGCCCCTGCCCAGAGCGCCGCGCAGCCCCCCATCGCGGGGCATTGCGGAGAGCTGGCGGAGGCGGAACAGGCAGAGCAGATCGCCATCTTCAAAAGCCTCGCCAAGGCGCACCACGGCGCCTTCGAGGAGTGGCCCTCGCCCCCGCCAGCGAAGAAGGCGAGGGGGCCCATGTCGGGGCGCAGCGGTCCACTGTCACCCGTGGACGCCGAAGGGCAGACAGCGATCGTCGCTTCCCTCGCCGCGTCTGCCCACGGGGACACGATCTTCGTCAGCGGCGACGACGGCGTGCAGGTCGAGCTCGAGCGCTCGATCCCCGACCAGGCCGCGCGAGCGGGCGGCCGCGCCCTGAGGGCGCGATGCAGTCGACGCCGAGGGCCGTTAGCGCGATGCGCGCGCTCACTCACGAATCGAAGGTTCAGCAGAATAGCGAAAAGCAGTAAAGACGCGCACTAAAATCGAATTGATGTCAGGATAACATCGGGGGAGAGGGTGGGCCAGTGTTCTTCCGAAGTCAGCGTTTGTGTGGTTTGGGTTGTTCTAAATGCGCTCGATGTTTTGACGATTTCGCTGATTTCGAGGGCGCTCGAGGAGGAGAGGAACGGAGAAGGAGGAGGAGGAGGAGGAAAAGGAGGGGGAAAGGAGGAGGAGGAGGGGGGGAGGAGGAGGAGGACAGGGGGAGAAGGAGGAGGAGGAGGAGGAGGAGGAAACGATCAATGCATGCGCTGTTGGCGCTGGTGGTTTGGGATTATCGGGGGGAGGCGCGTCCATATATTTATACATTGGGAGGGCAGCCGGGGTGCCCCGGCTTGGCCGAAGAGGACGACGCCACTCGAAGACGCAACTGGCCGCGGGCGAATGGACGGGCGAAGACGCTATCCCAATTGAAGACGCAAATGCCAAACCAGACGGTGCAGACGCAAATGCGCTTGAACACGCTATCCCAGTTGAAAACGCAAATGCGCCCGAAGACGCAAAGGCGCTTGAAGACGTTATTCCCCGTGAAGACGCTATCCCCCCCGAAGATGATACTCCCCGTGAAAATCCTATCCCCTGCGAAGACGCTATTCCCGGTGAAGACGCTATGCCAGGCGAAGACGCTATCCCCGTGAAGAAGCCATCCCTCCCGAAGATGCCATTCCCCGCGAAGACGTTATCCCCTGCGAAGACGCTATTCCCGGTGAAGACGCGGTGATGAAGACGCCATTCCCCGTGAGGGCGCCATCCCTCCCGAAGATGCCATTCCCCGCGAAAACACTATCCCTTGCGAATACGCTATTCCCAGTGAAGACGTTATTCCGGGCGAAGGCGTTATTCCCAGTGAAGACGTTATTCCTGGTGAAGAAGTGAAAGCGCTATCCCCCCCGCAGATGCTATTCCTCACGAATTCGCGATCCCCCCCGACGACCTCCGAAAACGCGATTTCCCCAGATGACGCTATTCCCTCCGAGTAAATTATTGTTTGTCAAGGGCTGGAGTTTGCTAGACGTTTGAACAGATTGGTCCTGGTGTACAGTATATATAGCCCCCCGGCACGCACCATGGTCCCTTTCTTGTGTGCACCATGTATATACATGTGAAAGTATGTATTGATGGATATAGTACACGCCCGGTCCTGGTACACATTATAGATAGCCCCCCACCACGCACCATGGCCTTTTTCTGTGCATTAGAAGTTGGATTCATACAGTGGTCGGCCGATTTCCACACTCATGTTGAAACTCCTTTGTTGAAGAGATGTTGTGGTTCAAATTCGGAGCCGTTATCGCCCCTTGCAATTGCAGCCGCCCGCTCCCACCAGCCGCAGAAACAGGTTCCTTCCCCAATGTGAGCTTGAAAGTGTCCTTCAGGTCTACACCCACCCACCCGTCCACACCACTACACCCTGTACTCAACGGCCCCCATCCCCAACGCCACACCCAATATTCAACCGTTTCCTTTACCAAGATGAACTTGAAACGATCATTATACTCGATTTCTTCCGTCCCAAACACAACACCCAGTACTCATCAGCTTTTTCTTCCAACGCCACACCCAATACTCAACCGCTCCCTTCCCAAGATGACTTGAAACGATCCTTATACTCAAATCCCTCCGTTCCCAATACAACACCAGTTACTCACCAGCCTTCTTCTCCAACGCCATACCCAATATTCAACGAGCTCCCTTCCCAAGATGACTTCGAGAATGCCCTTCTACTCGGCTCCCTCGGTTTCCAAGACCGCACACTGTACTCACCCCCCTTCGTCTCCAACACCACATCCAATACTCCACGAGCGCCCGCCCTATGATGAACTTGAAAATGCAATGTTACGCAATTTCCTCCGTCTCCAGCACCGCACCCAGTACTCAACAGCCTCCGTTCCTCCGTTTCCAAGGCCACACCCAATATTCAACCGGCTCCCTCCCCAAAATGAATTTGAAAATATCCTTCTACTCAATGCCTCCCGTTTCCAACGCCACACCCAGTACTCTCTTTCCCCAGCATTATCTTCCAATGCCCTACGCACTATTCAGCGAGGTCCCTTCCCAAGGTGAATTTAAAAGTGTCATCATACTATATTCCCTCCGCCTCCAACACACCCAGTATTCACCCGCCTTCATCTCCAACACCACATCCAATACTCAACGAGCTCCCTCCCCAATACGAGCTTGAAAATAAAGTTTGACTCAACGCACTCCGTTTCCAACACCACGCCCAGTACTCACCAGCATCCTTCTCCAACACCACATCCAACACTCAACGAGCTCTTCCCAAAATATTAACTTGAAAATGCAATTTTACTAAACTCCCTCCATCTCCAACACCACGCCCAGCACTCAACAGCCTCCGTCTCCAGCACTACACCCAAGATTCAACAGGTTTTATCCCAAGTCTGAGATTGAATATACCCTTCTACTCAATTTCCTCCTTCTCCAACACCACACCCAGTACTCGCTCGCCTTCGTCCCCACCACCACACCTAATACTCAATAGGCTCCCATCCCAAGATGAATTTAAAAATACCCTTAAACCCAACTCTTTCCGTCTCCAACACCAAGCCCAGTATTCACCAGCCTGTGTCTCCCACGCCACACCCAATACTCAACATGTTCCTTCCGCATTATGAGCTTGAAACTATCATTTTACTCAACTCCCTCTGTTTCCAGCACCAGGCGTCAGGCTTCTGCGGTCTCGACACCTTGAAAGGGCCTTGAGGAGGGATTTGACCTGTTCGAGTCTTTGGGTATTCTGATCGCGCGGCCTGGCAGTCCTACAGTATTTGGGTTTTCGCGTACCTGATTCACAGGGCCTTGAGGCTTTAGGGTTTTATGGTTTTAGATGTCCAAAATATTGAGGTTCAGGCCGTTATGGCCGCGGCTAAAAAAGCGGCGCCGGGCCGAATAGAGGCGTCAGGGGCGTCACCGGATGTCAGGCGAATAGAGGCGTCAGGCGTCAGGCCGAATAGAGGCGTCAGGAGCGTCACTGGGCGTCAGGCCAATGGAGGCGTCAGGCCGAAGAGAGGCGTCAGGAGCGTCACCGGGCGGCAGGCCAATGGAGGCGTCAGGCCAAATAGAGGCGTCGAACGCCGTCCCTAACAGAGACAGCGCAAATCCAATAAATGCGGCGCAGGCCGAATAGAGGCGTCAGGCCAATAGAGGCGTCAGGCCGAACAGAGGCGTCAGGAGCGTCACCCGGCGTCAGGCCAACAGAGGCGTCAGGCCAAATAGAGGCGTCAGGCCAATAGAGGCGTCGCCACGGCTCCTTTGACGAATCGAATCTTCAAATAGCGTCTTCGTCTTCAGGTATTCCGGGGCATCCCGGGAGCCCTACCCCTGTATCAATATACATCGATGTACACACATACATACATATGCATCTACATATACAAATGCATAAACACATACACATACATATACATATACATATGCAAACACACATACACATACACATACACACACACACACATACACATACACATACACATACACATACACATACACATGTCCATGCACATACAGACATACAGATGTTATTGGCTCGCTACGCTTCGCCGTTACAAGTTTGGTCGCATGGCGTCAGCAAGGTGCGTTGCGACCGCCATCGTCGCCAATTGGGAATGGGGGAATGGGGCGGCGCGGTCCCAGAGTTTTGAGAGGTGGCGGGCGCCACGGGTCTGAAAGGTTTCCCGGAGGCTCTAGGGCGCACGAGGTTTGTATTGTTCATGAGGGCCATGTGGTCACACGTCTCATGAAGTTTAAACGGCATGCGGAGCTCATCGGCTTCAACAGGAACGAAGAGCTCCCTCGGTTTGATGCTTCATGGGAGCGGGGCTCGAGCTGGATCTGGGGCTTCAGCTGGAGCTGAGCTGGAGCTGGAGTTGGGACTGGGGAGCTCTTGCAAGTGCTGCTACAGCTCCCCGTCCTCCTCCTCCTCCTCCTCCTCCTCCTCCTCCTCCTCCTCTGCCTCCTCTGCCTCCTCCTCTCGGAGAACACGAAACATCGGACCGTGGATCGGGGTACAGAAATTTCTTCCCAGGAGAGGGAGTTTTGGCAACACGGAAAGCACGTCCAATAGCAGCAAAGGTGACCCACGGGACCTGGTGTATTTGTGGGACCTGCAGGCTTACCAGACATGCGGCACTTGTGGGAACCACGGGGCGTGCGACACTTGTGGGAATGCGGGACGTTCGACACTTGTAGTAGGACATGTGGGATCTGTGGGACCTGTGATAGTTGTGGTACCCGCGATGCCTGCGATACCGTTGGGGCCTGTGAAACGTGCGGGACCTGTAGGACCCGTGGGACCTGTTGTGCCTGTGGAGCCCGCGAGACGTGTGACATTTGTCGGACCTGTGGGACCTGTGCGACTTGTGGGACATGCCAGACCTACGGCATTTATGGGACCTGTAGGTCCTGCGAGATCTGCGAGACCTGTGAGACCTGTGGGACCTGTGGGACCTGTGGGACCTGTGGGACCTCTAGGACCTACGGGACCTGCGAAACCTTAGACACCGGTGGGGCCGCTGGGACCTGTGGGACCTGCTGGACCTGCGGGACCTGTGGGACACGTGGGACCTGAGGGACCTGGGGGACCTGCGGGGCCTGTGGGGCCTGTGGACCTGTGGGACCTGTGGGACGTGCGGGACCTGTGGGGCCCGTGGGAACTTGCGAGGCTTTTGGGGCCTGTGGAGCGTGAGGGACGTGCAGAGGCCTCTTATGGGAGACGTCTTGGAGTCTCATTGGAGGCCCCCGAGATCAGATCCATTCCCCGGGGCGTCTTTCGAAGACACGTTGGGGGCCTCCTCGGGGCCTCTTCGGGGCCTCTTGGGGGCCACTGGGGGCGTCTTGGGGGCCTCTCGGCGGTCTCCAGGGCCATCTTGGGGAGAAAAGCTCGAAATGTCAGTTCAGGTTGCCAGTCTTGGGGCCCTCTTGGGCCATACGTATTGCGGGGCCTCTTGGGTTATCTTGGGGCCCTCTTCGGCCAGTTTGGGCGCTTCTTGGGCCGACTTGGGGCCCTCTTGAGACCCACTTGGGCCATCTTGGGACGATCGTTGGGGCCTCTTGGGCCGTCTTGCACAGTCGGAAGCTCGGCTAAACGAGAACGTTCGAATCGATCGAAAACCTAAGCACAATCAATTAATTTTGGCGTCTGGCGCCCTCTTGGGGGCCATCTTCGGGCTTTCGTGGGGCGTCTTGAGGGCCTTTCGGGCCGTCCTGAGACCAGCATGGGCGTTCTGGAGCGGTCTTGGGCCGTGTCGGTGCTCCGCGGGACCGTCCGGGAAGCGATCTTGGGCCCGCTTTGGCGGCTTGGGCTGGCCTGAAGGGGCTCCCAGAACCGAAATTCAAATGTTTTCCCGAAGGGAGCGCCCAGGGCCGAATTTATGTACGGGGGGGGTCACCTGGATTTTCCCGCTATGCGAATATTTGAAGATGTTTGTGTATATATATATATATATGTATATATATGTGTATATGTATATGTATAAGTATATGTATATGTATATGTATGTGTATATGTATATGTATATGTATATGTATATGTATATGTATATGTATATGTATATGTATATGTATATGTATATGTATATGTATATGTATATGTATGTGTGTACGTACGCAGACATGTGGTTATATATATATATATATGTGTTTGTTTGTGTGTGCGAATGCATATGTACACACACATCGATGCATACGTATATATGTAACATATGTACATGTCTCTCTAAAGTTGTCTCACCATCGACGTGCTGGTCAAGGTCGGCTGTCAACTTCGTCCCCCAGCCAGGGGACTCAGCGAGTCAGTTAGGTTGTTTATCTTGCCGCCGCGCCTGCCGGTTTTTCGGTGCTCTCCATGCGGGCGAAGCTTGGGGGAGGATGGCGCACAGTGGCAGAGGTGACCTCTCTTTTTTCTTTTGCCGTTGGGACCACCCGAGAGTTGATGTTGATGTGGAAAAGGATGATGGGCTTGACCACTGCAAGCAAGGGAGGAAGCGTGAAGCTGCATTTGCACGCTCGGTGTTGTTGTCCCGACGCCCCCTGACCTGATGCAGGGTGATGCACACGGGCTGCACGTCGCTCGAAGCAGGCTTGCGGCCGCTTCACTGTACTTCGAGAGGGTTCGTCCTATCATCATCGCACGCTTGTTGATCAGAGAAGTTTCCCCTGGCTGTTGCCGTTGGAATGATCTCTATATAACATTTCGGGTGCAACATGCTGTCGTGAGACTGTTAATGCACAGGCGATGCGCGTGTGCACGGACTCGTTTACGGCGATACGCGGATCCAAGGAAGGTCCGTTTTCAGTTCGTCGTGTTTGGATGAGGACTGGTTAACAGGGCCAGGCGCAAGCGCAGGTGGCAGTTCGAGAGATCTCGAAATTTCCGGACTGCTCGCGCACGACAGTTTTTCCGTGCGCGTCTTTTGGTGCATTATGCGCAGGGCCTTCATGCGTCCCTTCTCCCATCTTACGATCAAGCAAGACTAGCAGGATCACACTGGCCCCCGACTCTGGTGAGTCGGAGCGCAGCAAGTTCAGAACCATACATGGCAATAAGTTTGAGATGGCAAGACCCCCTTGTAATCTTAGACCACCTCCAAATACCAGGGCACAGGGGGGGTACACTTTCTGAGCGTGTGGTCCCAAATCAGATAAACATGCGTTAGCGAGATGTAATAAAATCGGAGTCGACCTCAGCCGTGGATGGTCAGCACGCGTTGGCTGTCCATTTGACAAGAGCTTGCGTGCGCCACTGTGAAAGCCAACGACCTGAAATTGCAGTGCCATCGTGGGTTGGAGGGAAAACGGGAGGACAATGGGGCGGGGGGAACACTACAGTGAGCGGCTTGAGTAAGGAACACTTACTTTTCAAAAGGGGCTCGGTCGTTCCTTAGTCTTACATGCGTTATTTACAGCTTCTTCTGCGTTATGTATTATTTATCGTTCCTTATGCGTCATTCCTTGGGATAAAAAAGGGGCTTCGTTCCTTATGTATCGTTCCTTAGGTCAGGCCGATGACTGCACGAAGAAGGAACTGAGGAGGGGCATGATTCTTGCTAGAGTGTGTCGGCGGCCACCTCCCTTGCGAGAACACCTAATGAGGAGCAAGCCTGCCAGCAGGTGCCCCACGGAATCCCAGTATCCCTCCTCCTCCTCCTCCTCCTCCTCCTCCTCCCCCTCCTCGTTCTCCTCCTCCCCCTCCTCCTCATCCTGCTCGTTTTCCTCCCATCCTCCTCCCTCCCTCTCCTCCTCCTCCTCCTCGTCCTCCTCCTCTCCTCTCCTCCTCCTCCTCCTCCTCCTCCTCCTCCTCCTCCTCCTCCTCCTCCTCCCCGCTGGCACAGGGAACCCTCCAGAGCCCCGGGGCACGTGAGGAAGTTTCAACATCGACGACAAAAGAGCCCCGAGATTTGTTTTGCCCTGGGCCCCACCGGGCTCCTAGTGCTTGTAGGAACGCAAAGGCTATCCAAGATCAGGCAGCGTGTCCCTCTTCCCACCCAGCCCTCTCTGAATCCAAAGCCCCTCTTCTACATCGTTCGATTCTTTCCGTGCTTTCATATCCCACTCCATCTCAGTTTGGCCAGAGGGCCCAGTCACCGGTGCTGGCGAACTACAAAGTTTGTCGGTGACAGACTGACTGAATGTACATGTACGACCTACAACACGAAGCGCGTTAGCCGTCGCATTTGGATATCTTACACGACAAGCATTCTGAAACTCTTGAGGTAGAATCGAAGGGGTCAAGCCTTCCCCACTCGAAGGTCTAGACCATGGAATCGTCGGGTGTGAAATATGTCGAGCTACTATGAAGGTGTCTATGACAAGGTATTTACTTCATCAACCCCTAGACTCTTTATCTTTATCCTTGTCATTCTACTTCTGCGTGATCTGTGGAACCAATCACGCGAGATGCATGAGATCCAGTGCGATCCAGATTATTTCAAGAGCCTGGCTTCTCCATGAGTTCCTTCGGACGCCGACGCGCCTCTTCGGTGGGTCAGCGCGTTCTCTTTTTGCGCCGGTCCAGGATCCCTTCCATTCAGGTTCTTTTCGATGTACAAGGGAGGCTTCCGCGTGGCATCGGCTTCAGCAAGACGTTTAGCAGGTGTTGGCGGGGCGCTCGCGGCCCAGCAGCGCCCGGACAGTCTTGTTTTTTTGTCAGCGATCTGTCTGTCGCGACTGCCTCGGGTGCGCACGCAGAATGGAGCACGCCGCCAGTTTGTTTCGGCCCTCGGCGGGCGGGCTGCGGAACAGTGGCCAGCCATCCATCCTTCTCCTCTCTTCGTCTTCCTCCTCCTCCTGACGCTCCTCCACAACCCCTCTCTGTAGCCAGTATGGCCCCAGCCCAGATTCGGGCACGCCCAGTGGACTGCAGTCCAAATGACTTGATACAGATGCGCACCTATGTATAGAGCCACAGTTCGGTCAGAAGGAGGTCGAGGGGATGGGTGCAGCTCTTCTCTTCGTTGTTGAACAGGTTCTAGCTCTCTGAGTATCTTGAACTCGCACAATATACATATATATATGTATATAAACGTATCTAACCATATATATACACAACTGCTGTAGTTACCCGAGTTTTCTCCACACCTATTATATCACATCTCACGCCTCTGCATGCCCTACAGACTCCAGCCCCTTGAACCCTAAGTGTAACTCTAAGCGTTGTTACGTACAGCTCATGCAGAACGCATTTGTTCCACACGTGCATAGCATGCATGAGAAGTCAAACCTGTCGAACTGATGTTCGCACACCCCACGCGGTCTTCCCAATCATCCTCACCACTACCAATGTTCGAGATACCATATACCGTGTGATGAATATGAACACTACGAACCTGATTCATGTCGTCGTACTTTGCTAACTATTCCACATGGTCGTCTCAGAACGCCTCTAGGTGTTCTGTTATGTACACTATCGTTCGTGCAGCTTGTCTGACACTCCTACGGCTTTAAACATGTCTACTACGCTCCCGGCCCTGCCTCCTCGAAGCAGTTCTATATCATGTAACTCTTGTGTTATTTACAGGCCAACTACCGAAGACGCCTTCGGCGATTCACCGCCGCACCCCGCCCTTTGAAAACGCTTGTGTCTTGAAATGATGAGCGCAAGTGCGGTCACCCAAGTGGACTGCATGTTTCCCCAGCCGCTGGGGAAACCATTCGGTGAACGCTGACGAGGGACCGCGTGGGGCCTTCTTGGGGGGCCTGTGGGGTGCCCATGTGGGCAATCTGAAGTAATCGTCATCGTTGGGCAATCTTGAGTCACCTTTGGGCAATCTGAAGTAATCGTCATCGTTGCGCAGTGGGTCCCACTGGGGGCTTTCCAGGGCCAAGTTGGGAATCTTTCAGGACCGTGCTGTGCCGTCTTGGGGCCCTCTGGGGGCTCCAGGCGCGCCCAGATTTTGCAAGCGGACGGATCTTCGAGTGAATTCTTCGGAAAGCATCGAGACTGTGGAAGCCCAAGGAAGGTACATAATTTGGGCGTCTCGAGGATCTCGTGGAGAGGGTCTTGGGGATACATTGGAGCCTTTGGGAGGCCTCTTGGGTCCTACTGGGCGCTTCTAGTGGGCTCTCGAGCACAGATTGAGGCAACGTTGTGACATTCTGGCGGCCCTGGTAGCCATGCTGGGCCACCTTGGAAGCCATCACGGGCACTGCAGACGCCAGGGATCCGTCAGGACGCCCAGGAAGCGTCGGAAGGGCGGGGGCGGCGGGGGAGCTTTTACAGTACGCTACGGGAGTCCACAGACTGCACTTGGCGTTCTCCCGCACCCCAGCTTGCCAGGGGGCACAGTGGCACAGTGGAGCATGCAAGCTTCTTCGAGGGACCTTGTACGATTTCGCACGGAGTCTGCAGGATCCCCTCAAGACAACAGCCCCTTCCTTGAGAACACTAGCGGGTCCGGAACGGAATCGGCAGGATTCCTGAAGGAGTTCTTGAATTTCAGAAAGCACCCTCGGGGTCTCCACATGAATATTTGGATCCCGGGGGGGGATTTGTCAGGATGCCCGGGAGAGTCTGTCCTCAGGGTCATCCTTTGGGTTGCTGGGGGGATCCGCAGGATCACCCGAAGAGTATTCAGGACCCCAGAGGCTTCGCAAGCTTGAAAAGGCATCTGGCATTCATGGCGCGATTGGAGCCCCTTGCTCACGCGTCGGGTCCTGCACCCGCCCATGCGGCGCGCCCGGCCACAGGCGACGCGTGAAATGAACGAAGTCAACAGTAAGTGTCAACGACGTGCATTGCAAACGCAAGTAACGCTACCAGCCATAGGCGACGCGAGCACCACTAGCTGTAAATGACGGGCGAGCCGACCACCAATCCTACGATTAGCTTTACAGTTTCAACAAGTACCACCACCACCACAATTACTTCTACTGCTACACGTGTTTTACGGATTGGGAGGTTTGGGTTTGGGTTTAGCTTAAGGTTCGTATTACAATCTCATCACAACAGTGATAGCACAAAGTTGGTCAAATGCGGATGCTGTACTGGTTCCATAACAAGAATACAAGAACTGAGAAAGTGCACGCCGAACATGTGGTACGGACACATCATGGGGAAACAAACATGTGTACAGCGTTTGTGCAGTAGCGAAACAGCGCTGTTGGCACACTACAGAACAAACCCACTGCGAACACAATGCGGCTGCAACAGTCATCCGATTAGATTACAACCGTACAGAGTACGGGCACAACTGGTAATGCCGTACTCGTAGAATACAGGAGCCAGAACATGTCTTCGGAATATGATCGCATTCGGAGAAATTTTGAAGAGTCCGGCAGAGTCCTGAGGCATCCAAATTTATTGAATCGTTTCGCTCATTCCGCCGGCCCGTGATATGGCATCGCTGGTTTTTGTCTGTGTGTTCGTTGCCCATGTTGCGCTCTTGGGGGCGGGTGTCGTTCGGACGCGTTGCGTGGGGAGTTTTGATGGTGAAGCAGTTCCCTGGGGGTCGTCTCTCGATGGGGCGAAATAGAGTCGTCGTCAAGATGCTTCTTTGGGGGGCCTCTTGGGGTCTGTTGAGAGGCCGTTCGGGGGCGCCTGGGAGACATGTTTGAAGCCTTCTGGGGCTTCTTTTGGGCCTCCTGGGAGTCTCCTGGGGCCTCTTGGCGACATCTTGGGGCCTCTTGGAGGCCTCTTGGGGCCTCTTTGGGACCTCCTGGGCGCCTTCTGGGACGGAGGGCTCCATTTTTGAGTTCTCGGTATCCCTCCTGAGTCCCTCTTGGGCCCGTCTTGGGGCCTCTTGGTCCGTCTTGGGCGGCACTTGGGCCGTCTTGAGGGCTCTCTTGGGTCGTTTCGGCGCCGTCTTGGGAGCTTCGTGGGCCGTCTTGGAGCGGTCTTGGGGGCCTCTTGGGCCGTCTTGGAGCGTCCGGAAGCCGAAAAAGCCAGAACACAAAAAACATCGAAAAAACCAATGAAAATCAACGATTTTGGCCTCTTGGGGCTCTCTTCGGAGGCCTCTTGGAAGGCTCTTGGGGCGTCTTGGAGGCCTCTTGGGCTGTCTTGGGGGCCTTTTGGGCCGTCTTGGGGTCATCTTCGGCGTCTTCGAGCGCTCTTTGGGCGTCTCGGGGGCCTCTTGGGCAGTCTTGGGGGCCTCTTGGGGCACTCTGAGCGCGCTCTGGGGAGCCTGAGAGGCCGCACCCAGAAGGAAAACCATCTCTGAGTAGACTTGGTCGGGCGGCGGTCGGGCGGCGACCGGGCGTTGGTCGGGGTACTTTTCGCCGGGGGACCCCCAGGGGCCGCCCCGCGCGCGCGAACTAGAAATACTGTTAATACTGTTAACCAGTTACCGGAGATCTTAGCACGCCCTGGCCCGTTGGGCCGGCGAATTGTGAGACTGCCCCCCGGAAGTTTCAGGCATCATGACACGCCTTGAAGAATTATGAGGAGTTGTGGGCGGTCGAAGGTATTCCTGAAGATTCAGCAGGAAACTAGAGGATACCTGATGGGAGCCTAAGGACCCCTGATGGAGTCTGGAGAGTCCTCAGGAAACTCGAAGCTTCTTGTTGAGGCAGCCTGAGGGGCCCTGATGGACTGTGTTGTGCCACTCGGGATATTATTGCGAGTTCTGAGAATTGGAAAAGAATCCTGGGGTTTCCTGACGGCTCTGGAAGATCTCAAACAAAGCTTGAATAATCTTGGGGGAACGCGAAGAGAATTTCAAAAAACTCTGAGGACTCTGGAAGAATCCTTCAGAATTCTTAACGCGTCGCATATCCCGATCAGCCCATCCAGAAACGATGCGCATGAGTGTTGACGGGAGAAGGAAGGAAGAGACACACATAGTGAAACAATGCGGGCAAGAAGGGTGAATTGAGAGATCTCTGGGAGCAAGGGGTGCCAGTGCTGCTGCTGCTGGTGTTGGTGCCGCTGCTGCTGTTGGTGCTGCTGCTGCTGCTGGTGCTGCTGCTGCTGCTTCTGGTGCTGCTGCTGGTGCTGCTGCTGGTGCTACTGCTGGTGCTGCTGCTGGTGCTGCTGATACTGCTGCTGCTGGTGCTGCTGCTGATGGTGGTGGTGCTGCTGCTGCTGTTGGTGCTGCTTTTGCTGATGATGTTACTGCTGGTTTTGCTGCTTTTGTTGCTGCTGGTGCTGGTGTTGGTGCTGGTGCTGGTGCTGCTGCCTGTGCTGCTACTGGTAATGTTGCTGTTGCTAGTGCTGATGGTGTTGCTGCTGCTGCTGTGATGGTGTTGATGATGCTGCTTCTTTCGTTTCCGCCTCCTCCTCGTCCTCTTATATCTAAATGGATGGTGTGTTGTTGATGCTGCAGCTGTTAGTGGTTTTGCTGCTGGTGCTGCTGCTGCTGATGGTGTTGATAACGGAGATGCTGATGATGATGATGATGATGATGAGGAGGAGGATGATGATGGTGATGGTGATGGTGATGGTGAAGGTGAAGGTGATGGTGATGATGGTGATGATGGTGATGATGATGATGATGATGATGATGATGATGATGTTGTTGCTGGTATTGGTGCTGCTGCTGCTGCTGGTGCTGCTGGTGGTGGTGCTGCTGCTGCTGCTGATGCGGCTGCTCTTGCTGGTGTTGCTGCTGCTGCTGGTGTTGCTGTTTCTGCTGCTGGTGCTGCTGCTGGTCTGGTGGGTCTGAGGACCCTCTTGGGGCCCTCTTGGAGCTCTTTAGGGGGATCTCGGGGCTCTTTTGATGCTCCTTGTGGTGGGTTTTGGGGCCTCTTGTGGCTGTCTTGGCCCCCATGGCTCGAAAGAGGGGGTCCTAAAGTCAGGCCGCCCTCCCTTCGGAGAAGAATGCCGTCTTGGGGCCCTCTTGGGCCGCTCATGGAGCGCTTTGGGGGCTGTCTTGAGGCCCTCTTGGGCCCCTCTCGAGGCTCTCTCGGGCCGTCCTTGGGCCATCTTGAGGCCTCACAAGCCAATCGGAAGCGAAAAAGCGAGAAGGCAAAACACATTGAGTTTCCTGAGGCCTTGGAGCCATTGTTGCCTCTTGGGGTGGTCCTTGGGGGGCTCGGCGGGCACTTAAAGCCGTCTTGAGGCCCTGTCGTGAGGCCTCTTGGATGTGCGCTGGAGGTTGTCTTGAGCCATCTTGAGGTACCTTGACCCATCTTGGAGGCCATGTTGCGTTCTCAAAGGCCCTCTTGGAGCCATATTGGACCAAAAAGGACGCTATGACACCTCGCGCCCCATCCCCTTCGCAGGCCCAGTGGAGAGGGGAGGGGCAGGGTTTTAGCTACCCACCCGCCCACAAGCCGTCTCGCTCACTCCCACCCGCCCTCCCAACAAATAAATAACACCCGGAAGTCAGCATAAGGCGTAGGACACCCGAGCCTTAACATGTTCAGCGGTCGTTTTTGGATGGACAGTTACTGGGAACCATAACCAACCCCAGGTCCGCAACGCTTGGGCGAGGTGCGCCACGCGTGCCAGGGGTGCCACGCGCGCCAGGCACCCCTTGGGCCCGAGCGTGCCAGGCACGCCTGGTGCGCCAGATGCGCCACGTGCTCCGAGTGCGCCAGGTATGCCGCACACTCCAGCAGCGCCAGGTGCACCACTGCCCATCAACGGTGTCTGGTGGGCCTGCGCACAGCAGGCCACATGCCACCAGCTCCGCTGTCCCCGTCAAAAGCCACTTGACAGTGATCGCGGTGTGGCCGCGCGTGATCCAGATTTAGCCGCGAGGTGCAATTTGTATGGTGTGTTGTCAGGGATGGTAGCCCTGCGCTCAGCAGGCAATATGCTGACACCCCGCAGTCTGTTTCAAAAACAATACCAAGTGCTCGCGAGCCCCACGAACATGATTCAAGACTCTGCCCCAAAGTGTATTTTGTATTGTTTGTTGACAAGAATGGTGTGGGGGGGGGGGCGCATCGAGTTGGCCGCGCATGCTCCAAATGTGGAGGCAGAGTGCGTTTTGTATTGTTTTTTGACAGGATTGGTGCGGGGTGGTGGCCTGCATGGAGTTGGCATGGTTCCGGGTTGGCCGCCAGCCGTGTGAGGGGGGATACAGGACCGGTTTTGCTGAGGGCCGGTTCCGCCGCGAACCGTTCCGCCGAGGACCGGTTCCGCCGAGACCGGTTCCGCCGAAGACTTGTTCCGCCGAGGGCCGGTTCCGCCGAGGACCGGTTCCGCCGAGGACCGGTTCCGCCGAGGGCCGGTTCCGCCGAAGCCCGGTTCCGCCGTGCGAGGTGCGCCGCGGCCATGGCTTGAGCGTTGGCCGCGGCTGAAGCGGACCGTTCGGAAAAGGGCCCGGCGAAACAGGACCGAGCGGAACAGGACCGCGGCGGAAGCGGACTGGGCGGAAGAGAACCGGGCGGAAGCGGACGCCGCGGAAGAGGACCAGGCGGAACAGGCATTCGGCACAGCAGGCCCTCGGCAGAAAAGGCCCTCGGCGGAACATGCCCTCGGCGGAAGAGTGACCGTGCAAGTAGTAGTAGTAGTAGTAGTAGTAGTAGTAGTAGTAGTAGTAGTAGTAGTAGTAGTAGTAGTAGTAGTAGTAGTAGTAGTAGTAGTAGTAGTAGTAGTAGTAGTAGTAGTAGTAGTAGTAGTAGTAGTAGTAGTAGTAGTAGTAGTAGTAGTAGTAGTAGTAGTAGTAGTAGTAGTAGTAGTAGTAGTAGTAGCAGTAGCAGTAGCAGTAGTAGTAGTAGTAGTAGTAGTAGTAGTAGTAGTAGTAGTAGTAGGAGGAGTAGGAGGAGCAGGAGGAGTAGGAGTAGGAGTAGTAGTAGGAGTAGTAGGAGTAGGAGTAGGAGTAGGAGGAGTAGGAGTAGGAGTAGGAGTAGGAGTAGTAGCATAGTAGTAGTAGTAGTAGTAGTAGTAGTAGTAGTGGTGTAGTAGTAAAAGTAGTAGTAGTAGTAGTAGTAGTAGTAGTAGTTAGTAGTAGTAGTAGCATAGTTAGTAGTAGTAGTAGTAGTTGTAGTAGTAGTAGTTGTAGTAGTAGTAGTAGTAGTAGTAGTAGTAGTAGTAGTAGTAGTAGTAGTAGTAGGTAGTAGTAGTAGTAGTAGTAGTAGTAGTAGTAGTAGTAGTAGTAGTAGTAGTAGTAGTAGTAGTAGTAGTAGTAGTAGTAGTAGTAGTAGTAGTAGTAGTAGTAGTCGGTAGTCGGTAGTCGTAGTCGCAGCTTTACAGTAGTGGCAGTAGCATCAGTAGTAGTAGTAGTAGTTGTTGTAGTAGTAGTAGTAGTAGGAGTAGGAGTACCAGTAGTAGTAGTAGTTGTAGTAGCACTAGCAGTAGTAGTAA
>CAUYUJ010019335.1:37500-42500 GCA_963575745.1 Prorocentrum cordatum | reverse complement strand
TGGTGCGGGGTGTGGGCGAGGAGGTTTCAGGATTTCGTCATGATTTCCAACTTCACCTCCTCCTCCTCCTCATCATCATCATCATCGTCCTGACTGGCATCTGTATTATCTTCCCTGTTCGTGGTCATTGAGCGGCCTTGGCGTGGCAGTGGAGACATGTCGCCGTATCTCTTCGTGTCTATTTTTGGTAGACGTGCGTTCCAGTGATGGGCGCCATATTGAACCGTATCTAACTATATCTAAACATATCTCCTCGTGTTTAAAAAGGGCCCCGCATATAACATTATGAAGAAAACATACCTCCCGTATCTTAAAAAACAGCAATCGTATCTAAACGCATTTATTTTTGAAGCAGATCCTTTCGTATTTAATTTTTCTTCACTAACACGCTGTAAAACATATATGCTTCAGGGAGGAAGTTTAGATACCATGCAGTCCTTCAGCTGCCGCTGGGGAAATGAGCAACCAAACAATTTTTCTAGATGTGTCTTCCAGGCAACAGGACTGCCGGAGCAGGACCGGGCGGATCAGGACCGGGCGGAACAGGACCGGGCCGAACAAGACCTCGGCGGAACATGATCGGTGGGACAGGACTTCGGCGGAATAGGTCTGGTTCTGGGGGTGTGCACTAGTAGAAAACAGTGATTAAGGCACCCCCTAGATAGGAAGCCGTCTAGCTCACTCCCACCCGCCCTCACAACACATAAGTAGCACCCGAGCCTTAACATGTTCAGCGGTCGTCATTGGATGGACAGGTACTGGGAACCAAAACCGACACCATGTGCGCGACGCTGGGGCGAGGCGCGCCATCCGTGCCAGGGGCGCCACGCGCGCCAGGCACCCCTGGGGCCCGAGCGTGGCAGGCACGCCTGGTGTGTCAGATTCGCCACGGGCTCCGCGTGCGCCTGGTGTGCCGCATACTCCAACCGCGCTAGGTTCGCCACGTTCGCGGGACGTGCAGAGTGTATCGGGTGCGCCCGCGCACGCGACAGCACACATTGGGAAACATGGCGGCCCCCACCATCCTTGTCGAAAACCAATGCCCATCATGTGTCTGGTGGGCCTGCGCGCAACAGGCCATACGCCACCACCCCCGCCGTCCTTGTCAAAAGCCACTTGACAGTGATCGCGGGGTGGCCGCGCACGATCCAGATTCAGCCGCGAGGTGCATGTTGTATGGTTTTTTGTTATGTATGGTAGCCCTGCGCACAGCAGACAAGATGCTGACGCACCCGTCGTCCCTGTCAAAACAATACAAAAGTGCTCGCAGGCCTCACGAACATGACTCAAGACTTTGCCCCAAAGTGTACTCTGGTGGGGAACGGGGACGCATCGGGTTGGCCGCGCATGTTCCAAATGTGGAGGCAGAGTGCGTTTTGTATGGTTTTTGTGACAGGGATGGTGTGGGGGGGTCAGCATGGTTCCTGGTTGGCTGCCAGTCGCTTGGGGAAAGGGGGTGTATATGAATAGGGAACGGCGAAACACCCCATCACCCGAGCAGGGGAAGGAGGGATTTTGGCAGAGAGAAGACGGAGTTCGTTAAACCACCTGCGCCCATAAGGCTAGTGCGATTTGTGGGGCCCTGAAGATTCTGGATGCAAGAATTCTTTGGAGTTTTGAAGATTTGTTGTGGGGATTTCGGGTCCCTAGAGAATGTTTGGGATTCTGGAGGGGTCCTTAGGAATCTCCAGGAACCCGGGGCACTTCACAAACATGTAAGAATTTGGAAGAAATTCCAGCAATCGCGAGGGGTTCCAAAGAATCCGGAGGAATCCCTCATCATGTCGCACAGTGTTTTGGAATCCCATCAGCCCTTCTGGGCGTAGGTGGGTGAACGAATGTTGTTTTCTCTCTGCTAAAATCCCTCTTTCCCCTGCTCGGGGGAAGGTTTTATCATTGCCCTTTACTTGAATACGGCCCCCTCCCCCGCCCGACCGTGGGCCATCCCGAGACACGCCCCCCCACACCATCCTTGTCAAAAGCAATACAGAATACATTTCGCCTCCAAATCTGGAGCATGCGAACGCGACCCGCCACCACTTTGCACTGGTTTTTGACAGGGCCGGCGGGAGGTGTCGTCATATTGCTCGCTGCGCGCAGGCCAAACATCCCCATCACAAAACAGTACTGAATGCATTTGGTCTACACATCTTGAGCGCGCGCGGGCGCCACGCGACCACTTTGCATTGGTTTTTGACACGGCCGGCGGGGGTGCCGTCATTTTGCTCGCTGTGCGCACGCCAAGCATCCTTGTCAAAAAACAATACAGGATGCACTTTGCCTCCGCATTTGGAGCATGCGCGTGCGCCCTGCGAGCATTTTGCAATCTCGCATTGGTTTTTGACAGGGACGACGGGGGCGCCGGCATATTGTTTAAACGTGGAGCACGTGCCGCACTTGGCGCGCTTGGCTCGTTTGGGCCTCCAGCGTGCCTGGTGCACCTGGAACCCGTGGCGCACATGGCATGCGTGGCGCTGCTGAGCAATATGCTGAGATCCCCTCGGGTGTTATTTCTGTGTTGGGAGGGCGGCTGGGAGTGAGCGAAACGGCTTGCGAGCGGGTGGTTAGCTTGACCCCTTCTCGTACCCCCTCCCCTGGGCCTGGAAAGGAGTATGAGCGCGAGATATCAGAGCGTCCTGTTTGGTCCAATATGGCCCCGAGAGGGCCTTCGAGAGCGCAAGATGGGTTCCAAGATGGGTCAAGATACTTCAGGATGGCTCAAGACAGCATCCGACGCACATCCAAGAGGCCTCAAGATGGCCCCAAGACGGCTTTAAGTGCCCGCCGAGCCGTCCAAAGACCCCCCAAAGAGGCAACAATGGCTCCAAGACCTAAGGGAAATCAATGTGTTTTGCCTTTTCGCTCTTTCGCTCCCGATTGGCTTGTGAGGCCTCAAGATGGCCCAAAGACGGCCCAAGAGAGCCCCGAGAGGGGCACAAGAGGGTTTCAAGACAGCCACAAGAGCGCCTAAGAGCGGCCCAAGAGGGTCCCAAAACGGCACTGTTCGGCCTCGGAAGGAGGGACAGCTTGAATTTAGGAGAGAGCGTGATCCACCGCCGCTTTACTCTGGAAAATTGCCGCCATTATCCTCCAGAACCCTGGGGTCCCCTCCCCCCCCCTCCGACAATCCCCCTCCCCCGCTGGACCCCCCCCCCCTCCCCTCCCCCGGCAACCCCCCCCCTCCCCTAACCCACCCCCACCCTCGAAAACCGGGGGGGTCACTAACTCCGGCCGACCCCCCCCTCTCGAAAACCGGAGGGGGGGGTCACTACCGGTTCGAACCACACTGAGCGTCCCACTGTTCCCACCACTGTCCCCAGTGTCCCCCTGTACCACTGTCCCACTGTACCTCTGTCCCATTGTCCCACCGCCGTCCTCGCCACCTTCACCACTGTCCCCACCACCACTGTACCCTCCACTGTCCTATTGTTTCCACCACATTCCCACTGTCCCCACACCACTGTCCCCACCACCACCGTCCCCACCACTGTCCCACTGTCCCACTGTTCCCACCATTGTCCTCACCATTGTCCCCACCACTACCGTCCCCAACCACTGTCCCACTGTCACCCACCACTGTCCCGCTGTCCCCTCACCACTGTCCCCACCACCACCGTCCCCACCACTGTCCGCACCCCCCCTCGGTTTTCGAGAGGGCGGGGGGGGGGTTCGAACCGGTAGTGACCCCCCCCCGGTTTTCGAGAGGGGGGGGGGGGGGGTTCGAACCGGTAGTGACCCCCCCCCCTTTTCATGATGAACTGGGGGGGGGGGGTGGGGTTCGAACCGGTAGTGGGGGGGGGGGGTGGGGTTCGAACCGGTAGTGACCCCCCCCGGTTTTCCGGAGGGGGGGGGGGAGGGGTCCGAACCGGTAGTGACCCCCGCCGGTTTTCCGCCAGCAGCGGTAGAAACGCTCTTTCGAATTTAGGACCCCCCCTTGTTTTGAGCCATGGGGCCAAGACGGCCTCAAGAGGCCCCCCAGAATCCCCCCCCAAAGCCTCGAGAGGGACCAACGACCCCCCAAAAGATGTCCAAGAGGGCCCAAGAGGGCCCCACGAGCCCCCAGACCAGCAGCAGAAGCAACAGCAGCACCAGCAGCAGCACTGGCAGCAGCAACACCAGCAGCAGCAGCACCAGCACCAGCAGCAGCACCAGCACCAGCAGCAGCAGCAGCACCACCACCACCAGCACCAGCACCAGCAGCAGCAGCAGCACCAGCGGCACCACCAGCCGCAGCAGCATCAGCAGCAGAACCACGAACAGCTGCAGCATCAACAGCACAAGAAGGACATATAGAAGAAGAATAAGAAGAAGAGGAGGGGGAGAAGGATAATAACATCAGCACAATGAAGAATAATAATGAAGAAACAGCATCATCAGCATCACAGAAACACTAGCAACAGCAACACCAGCAGCAGCACTGGCAGCAGCAACAGCAGCAGCAGCAACAGCAGCAGCAGCACCAGCAGCAGCAGCAGCAGCAACACCGCCAGCAGCACGAGCAGCACCACCAGCGGCACCACCAGCACTAGCAGCATCAGCAACAGCAGCAGAACCACGACCAGTTGTAGCACCAGCAGCACAAAAGAAGGACCGATAAGAGAAGAAAAAGAGGAGGGAGAGGAGAAGACGAAGAAGAAACATAAAGAAGCAGCATCATCAGCGTCAAGGAAGCACTAGCAACAGCAGCATCAGTAGCAACAGCAGCACCACCATTAGCAGCACAAGCAGCAGCACCAGCACCACCAACAGCACCAACATCGGCAGCCCTACCAGCAGCAGCATCAGCAGCAACAGCAGCACCACCAGCAGCAGCACCAGCAGCGCCACTGGCAGCAGCACCATCACCACCACCACCAGCGCCAGCAGCAGCACCAGCACCAGCACACGCACCACCACCACCAGCACCAGCAGCATCACCACCACCATCACCAACACCACCACCACCAGCGCCAGCAGCAGCACCAGCACCACCAGCACCAGCAGCAGCAGCAGCAGCAGCA
>CAUYUJ010019335.1:15000-32500 GCA_963575745.1 Prorocentrum cordatum | reverse complement strand
TACTATCATCATTACTAATACTACCACCACTAGTATTACTACGGCTACCATTACTACGACTACCACCACTACTACGACTAGGATTACAAGTACCACCGATACTGCTACCACTACTACTCTTAGTCATAGTACATTTTCTTCTACTAATACCACGACCATACCTCTAAATATTATTATTGCGGTGATTACGACTATTGCGTTTACTACGGTTGCCTCTCTTAGTACTACTAAGTATTAGTACGACGAGTAATTGTACTACTACTACGACTACTACTACTACTTTTATTCGTATTACTAGTACGACTACTACGATTATTAACGTTTTGTTGCTAGTACTACGACGACTACTAATTCTATTCCTACTACTACTACGACTATTCCAACTACTAGGATTACTATCACATACAGCCACGTATCACCACGATTGTTACTACTACTACTACTACTACTACTACTACCACTACTACTACTACTACTACTACTACTACTACTACTACTACTACGACTACGACTATTACTGGTATTACGAATGCGCCCTACAATCACGATAACTTGCACTACTACTACTACTACTACTACTACTACTACTGCTACTACTACTACTACTACTACTACTACTACTACTACTACTACTACTACTACTACTACTACTACTACTACTACTACTACTAACTACTACTACTACTACGATTACGACCACTCCTAATATTACAAGGACTACCACGCATACGATTCTTATTCATAGCACGACGACGGCGGCGTTTCTCTTACTACGACCATAGGTCATACGAACTTCCTTCACCACCACCACCGCCAGTAGTGCTAAAAATACTATCGCCAGTGCTTTTGGGCCACGTTTGCCAACACCTTCGATGTATACTGTGGTAGATTGCCTTCCCCGAGCATTCCCGCACTCACGCCGTCGCTGCGCTTCGACTGTGTGCTGAACGTACGGTGTCATTGAACCCTGGTGCCGAACGGCAGACACACGCCGCCTCCTCAAGACCTTAAGACCATATTCTGTTCTCGTGATCCTATAAATCGAAGACGCCTACGGCGAATCACCGCCGCTCCCTGCCTTCTAGAATCGCACATGTGGCCGCGCGTTGTGGCAATAGCTCTGCCAAGCTATCGGACCACGTGTTCACCCAACCGTTGTGGAAACCTTTTCAGGGAACACTTGGGAGAGGATGGCGGGGAATAACAGGAGGAGGCGGAGGAGGAGGAGGAGGAGGAGGAGGAGGCGAAGTGGGCATCTTGCAAGCCTCTGGGGGCACTCTTGGGGCCTCCTGGGAGCTTCTTGGGAGACTCGCGGGGGCATTTGGGGGGCCTCATGGGCCTCTGGGGGCCTTCCTTTCGAGGTTTCTCGGGGGCCTCTTTGGCCGTCTTGGTGGGCTCCTAGCCCGTCTGACGCCGTCGGAAGCCGTCTTGGAGGCCTCTCTTGGGGCCCTCTTGGGGTGCCCCAGGGCCGTCTTGGAGGCCATCTTGGGTGTCTTGGAGGCTTCTTGGCCAGTCTTGGGGCTCTCTTGGGGCCGTCTTGGGGGCCTCTTGGGCAGTTCTGGGACAATCCTGGAAGCCTCCTGGGCGATCTTGGGACGATCCTTGGGGGCTCTTGGGCCGTCTCGGGCCGTTGGTAGGCCGAAACGAAGCAAACGCCAACATCTTTCAAAAACCGAAGGTATATGCATGATTCTGGCCTCGTCGGGCCTTCCTGGAGACCCTCTTGGGGGCCTCCTGGGCCGTCTTGGTCCATGTTAGAGCCATCTTGGGCCGTCTTGGTGGGCTCCTGGCCTGTCCGACGCCGTCGGAAGCCGTCTTGGGGGCCTCTCTGGGCCGATTTGGGGCTCTCTTGGAATGCTCCAGGGCCGGTTGGGATGTTCCCGTGGGCATTTTAGAGGCCGTCTCGGGGCCATCTTGAGGGCCTCTTGGGCCGTTCTGGGGCCATCTTGGAGACCTCTTGGGCGATTTTGGGACGATCTTCGGGGGGTTTTGGGCCGTCTCGGGTCGTCGGAAGGCAGAAACGAAGCAAATGCCAAGGCCTCTTTGACTTTGGCCTCTTCGGGCCTCCCTGGACCATCTTTGCCTCTTTGACTCTGGCCTCTTTGCCGAAGGATCATCCATGACTTTGGCCTCTTCGGGCCTTCCTGGAGGCCCTCTTGGAGGCCTCCTGTGTTGGGCCATCTTAGAGCCATCTTGGGCCGTCTTCGTGGGCTCCTGGCCCGTCTGACGCCGTCGGAAGCCGTCTTGGGGGCCTCTCTGGGCCGAGTTTGGAGCCCTCTCGGGGTGCTCCAGGGCGTCTTGGGGGCCTCTTGGGCAGTCCTGAGCCCATCTTGGAGGCCTCTTGGGCGCTCTGGGGGCGATTTTGGGGGCCTCGGGCCGTCTTGGGCCGTCGGAAGGCCGAAAAGGAGCAAATACGGAAACCTTTCAAAAACCTAAGGAAAATCAATGATCTTTGCCTCTTCGGGGCCTCCTGGTGGACCTCTCGGAGGCGTCTTGACCCGTCTTGGAGGCCTCTTGGGAACTCTTTGGCAGTCTTCGGCCGTCTTGGAGGCTTCTTGGACGGACTTGGAAGTACCTTGGACCCTCTTGGGCCGTCTTGGAGGCCACCTTGGTCATCTTGGAGGAACATTGGAGGCCAGCTTGGGCCATCTTGGCGGTCTTGAAAACCATCTTGAGCCATCTTGAGAGCCATTTGTATGAGAATTGGGCGCCTTCCGGGTGGCCGGCGGGACAGGCCGGAGCCCCAGGGAAAAGTTTTTTGGGAAAAAGAACCAAAACCAAAACCGGTAGGATTTAGCACGCCAGGCTCCCCTGTGATAAATCAACAGGGGCGGCGGATGTAATGGTTTTCGGTCCATCCCGCTACCGTGCTTGGGTTGTGGGTCTGAGGCCTCTTGGATGTACGTTGGGATCTCGTCGAGGCCTCTCGGAGGCCTCCTGGAAGCACAGTTTTCAGGCCCTTGGGGGGCTGTTGTGATGCCTCTTGGCGCTTCTTTTCGGCCTCTGGGGGGCCTCTTGGTGGCCTCTTGGGGCCTACTGGAGGCCTTTTTGTGCCTCATGGGCGCCACTTGGGGCGGAAGGCTCGGTTTGTCGGTTCGTGTTCCCCTCTTGGGGCCCTCTTGGCCGTCTTTGGTGCCTCTAGGACCGTCTTAGGGCCCTCTTGGGCCGTCTTGGGGCCCTCTTGGGCCTCTTGAGCCGCCTTGGAACGGTCTTCAGGGCGTCTTCGAGCGTCGGAAGCTCGAAAAGTGAAGAACCCACGAAAAAAATTGAAAACCAAAGAGAAATACATTATGTTGCCCTCTCCTGGGCTTCTTGGGAAGGCTCTCGGGGCTTTCTTGGGGCGTCTTGAAGGCTTCTTGGGCCGTCTTGGGGCCATCGTGGGCGTCTTGGACCGATCGTGTGGCGCTTCGGGGTACCCTTGGACCGTCTGGGCGGCCTCTTGGGGCCCTTTTGGCCCGTCTTGGGTCCCGCTTGGCCCCGTCGGGTGAGCCAAGAGGACACGCCTGGAGCCCCAGAAGATTTGGCAATTTGGGGTCCGGGGTTAAGCCAAGGACCTGAAGACGCGTGCCTCAGGGCACGGTGGCGGATAAGCTTCCTCTCATTTCCTCTTCCTCCTCGCCCTTGGCACTTTAGAGGCGTTTTGTCGCCGAGGCGACCCTGCCCTGCGCAGGCCCGCTGCCAACTTGCGTCGCTTTGGGTAATCCCCTATTCCGCGCAGCTCATTTGAACACTTTATACCAGTTCGCGCGCCTCTGCTTTCATGTGTGCCATGCCTTTCATGTTCCTTCGCTTCTTGGTGGTCTCAGCTTCTGTTTTCTATTCCTCGTGTGTCCTTTCCCCCTATGTGATGTTTCAGGCAAGCTTCCTCGGCGGGCCACGCGAGAAAAAAGGCTGGCGGGCGTGGGCAGGACGCCTGAGACGTGTCATCGTTCATTTTGGCATCGCTCGGACGTGTGCAGTATTATCTCGGCGAGGACCAGCGAGGGCAATCTTGGATCATCGTGCGAGAAAACACGCACGAAGCCGAAGAATGCACGGGGAATGGGCGCCCGAGCGAGGGCGAGTCATTGGCTTGACCGCAGGCGCATCACCTGTTACTGGCAGCATGGCAACCCCGCGCGTTTCTGGGACGCCCCCCCATCCAGTCGCTTGTGGGCAATGCTCCGCCACCGTGCCAGCGGCGCAGCACCGCAGGAACGGGGCCGAGCTTTTCAGGACCTGCTCCAGCTCGGCGCCCTGTCCGAAACAGCACTTGCCTTGACCTGAACAGCCCATGCTTGTCCGCAGCCCTGTTCTTTCCTTCTTCCGCCCTGCTGAAGACATCTCGGGAGGCTGTTCTAGGTCGATGGCGGCCTCTCGTGACCTCCTGGGGGGGGCTCTCTTGGAGGCCATCCAGGGCCCGGCGTGGGGGGGCGTCAGTAATCTCGTTCTTGTCTTGGGCGGGGTGTTTCTACCTTGCTCACCCTAAAAGCAAAGGTTGAACCATACTGGGACGTCCAGGCGGACATTTAGGTCATCTTGGACGTCTATTGGGCCAGTCTTGGGCCGTCTCGGGGAGTTCTCCAGGGCCACCTTGGAGGTTTCTTGAGGTTCTCTGCGGGTTTCCCGTGGGCGATCTTAGCCGGAAACTTCGGAAGCAAACAACAAGTATTACATTTATTTGTCTCAACGTGCACATATTCTTTAGAGTTTCGCTGGAGGCCTGTGTAGGCGCATTTTGGAGGGATCTTAGGGCGCCTTGAGTGGATATTAGATCCTTTGTGGGGTCGTTGGGCTGTTCTTGGGGCGTTGTGCTGCCGTTTTGGTGGTTATTTGGGGCTGTCCTTAAGTTTTCTTTGCGCGAAGAGGGCGCTTGGGAGCAGGACTAAGGGGGCAGTTTTCGGACGGTAAACCTTCTGGAAGTGGGGATGGGGTCAGATCAGAAGGCCAACCCAGACAGCTGACAAGCATTCTCGCACTCCACTATCTTGCATTCGCGATGAAGACTACGTCCGAACAGAAGTATAAGACCAAGGTCAGCTCGGGGAGGGTACTCTCGTGTTCCTCGTGTTTGTCGTATGTTCTTATGCATCCTGGGGAAGAGTACCCTCGGTGATCTGATGGTTTGGGGTGCTCTGGCCGGCGGAGGGTCTCATAGTCTTGAAGGATGCTTTTCTGTCGATCGCAGAATGCCCGTGTGAGCCCGTCAACCGTCGATGGCAGAATGCCAAGCAACACCGGAATACCGGGAGGGCTTGCGTATGCGGCACGCGGGCGGGTTCCTCCTCCTCCTCCTCCTCCTCCTCCTCCTCCTCCTCCTCCGCCTCCTCTCCTCCTCCTCCTCCCTCCTCCTCCTCCTCCTCCTCCTCCTCCGCCTCCTCCTCCTCTCCTCCTCCTCCTCCTCCTCTCCTCCTCCTCCTCTCCTCCTCCTCCTCCTCCTCCTCCTCCTCCTCCTCCTCCTCCTCCTCCTCCCCCTCCTCCTCCTCCTCCCTCCTCCTCCCTCCTCCTCCTCTCCTCCTCCCCCCTCCTCCTCCCCCTCCTCCTCCTCCTCCTCCTCCTCCTCCTCCTCCTCCTCCTCCTCCTCCTCCTCCTCCTGGGGCCCTCCCCCTTCCGCTGCAGGCCCTCTCGTCGGCCGTCTGATCCACGGCGCTGGGGGTGCCATCCGTGCGGGCGCGCCCCGCAAACACTCGAGGCGTGCCAGACAGGGCCCTCGCCCTCGAGGATCGAATAAAACGACACGAAGATCGGGACAAAATCGGATCGGGATAACTCGAAATCTCTGAGAATCGGCGGGTTTGGAGGATGTATTGGGCGCCGCGGCCGCTCCAGAGCGTTCCTGAACGCTCTGAGAGCGCTCCAAAACGCTCTGGATCGATTTATCCCGATCCTAGCCTTGTTTTATGCCACCGTTTTTCTCGGCAGAGGACGGCAGAAGGTCGGCAGAAGGTGGCGGAAGTGAGGCGAGGTGACTTCCGCTAGGGGAGGGCGGCGGAAGTGAAGCATGCGCCCCCAGGAGATGGCAGTGTTCTGTTGGTGTCAGGGTTTCTTGAACCGGCCGCTTGATTCGGGCTCGCAGTTCGGCGGCGAGCCCAGGGGGGAAGTGAGAGGGGGCGGGCCGTCTCGGAAGGCGGCGGGGTGTCTTCTTTCGGGGGGCGGGGGCGAGGAGGAGGGAGGGGAGAGGAGGGAGGAGGAGGAGGAGGAGGAGGAGGAGGAGGAGGAGGAGGAGTCCAGGAGGAGGAGGAGGAGGAGGGGGGGGGGGGGAGCTTCAGAATCTTCTCGGAAGGCCCGAGGCCTTCCGAGCCCTCTGCGAAGGCCCCCACCCCCCTTCCACTCGCTTCTCTTCCAGGCTCGCCCCCGAGGTCGGGGTAAGTAATACCTAGTACCCCGACCTCGACCGACGGACCCCCGTGGGAAACCCTCGCAACAGCGAGGGGAAAAAGTCCCTGCGGGGGCTTTTTTTTTTGCCACACCCCTTTCGGGGGGGGTCCACCTTCTTTTTCCCCCCAGGAGGAAACTAACCGAAATTGATGCAGGTCATAAGGGCATCCGCGTGAATGTTAGGACCTTCAACACCCAACACGTTCGTATAGTACGCCAGAATACAATACTTCTGGTAGTACGCAAACTGATCAAATTGAGCAGTTCTCCAAGAATTGCCATCCACCTGCCGCACAGAGAACTTCAGGGGCAACGTCCACTGCCATTTCCGATACTTTGCGAATGAATATGACACGTCACGTGCATTATCTACGGGAGACGTGAGAGAGTTGGGCGTCAAGGTGGCATACTTCACAGCCTGCACCTTGAATTTAGCAGTATTTAAGCGCACGCTCGCACCCAGATACAAGTCATTATCTATGTCATCATCGATTGCAGTCAGTTGTTGCACAGCACCAGTTGGACCCAGGGGTTTGAGTACGGCGGTTTGATCCTTACGCGGCGTCGCAAGAACGACGTTGATAAACGTATGCTGGGCCACATTTCCTGCGTCCAGGCGACAAATTGATTTGCATGCGCATACAAAATGTCTTGGACGCCGTATTCACGGAATCCGCCTGGCGCAAAACGGGGAGCCAACGCCCAACGTCGGTTAGCGGCCACGCATACCCCGTGTTTGTAGTCCAAGGGCGTGAGATTCTTGTACCGGCACCTTCGTACCACTGCCAATCGGTAAAAAAAATCTGACTTGCCAGAGTCCGAGAATCACGCGCCATCTGGCGCGACAAATGCAAAATCTGGGATTTTTGGTTCGCGGCCTTTGGGCGCCGAAAATTGACACGCTGCGTAACACTAGCGCGGCGCCTGCCCTTGGCGGCATACGATTTGAGGGTGGATCTACGTACGGGCATTTTTCCTCACGCAAGAAAATTATGCTAACGGAGTTCCCCACATAAAGATGTTACGGGGTTCCATTGCTTCTTGTCTGCGCTCTGGTGGGGCCTCCCTGGAGGGGTGGGAGGGGCACGAAACCTGATGAATAATATGGTGTGCGAATACCCTGCCCGCTCTGGTGGGGCCTCCCTGGAGGGGTGGGAGGGGCACGACACCTGATAAATAACATGGTGTGCGAATACCCTGCCCGCTCTGGTGGGGCCTCCCTGGAGGGGCGGGAACGGCACGAAACCTAATAATAAATATGGCGTGCGAATACCCTGCCCGCTCTGGCGGGGCCTCCCTGGAGTGGCGGGAGGGGCACGAAACCTGATAAATAAAATGGTGTGCGAATGCCCTGCCCGCTCTGGTGGGGCCTCCCTGGAGGGGTGGGAGGGGCATGAAACCTGATAAATCATATGGTGTGCGAATACCCTGCCCGCTCTGGCGGGGCCTCCCTGGAATGTTGGGAGGGGCGCGAAACCTGATAAATAACATGGTGTGCGGATACCCTGCCCGCTCTGGTGGGGCCTCCCTGGAGGGGTGGAGGGGCACGAAACCTGATAATAATATGGTGTGCGAATACCCTGCCCGCTCTGGTGGGGCCTCCCTGGAGGGGTGGGAGGGGCACGAAACCAGATAAATAACATGGTGTGCGAATACCCTGCTCGCTCAGGCGGGGCCTCCCTGGAGGGGTGGGAGGGGCACGAAACCTGATAAATAACATGGTGTGCGAATACCTTGCTTGCTCAGGCTGGGCCTCCCTGGAGGGGTGGGAGAGGCACGAAAACTTATAAATAACATGGTGTGCGAATACCCTGCTCGCTCAGGCGGGGCCTCCCTGGAGGGGTGGGATGGGCAGATACCTGATAAATAACATGGTGTGCGAACACCCTTCCCGCTCTGGTGGGGCCTCCCTGGAGGGGTGGGAGGGGCACGAAACCTGATAAATAGCATGGTGTGCGAATACCCTGCTCGCTCAGGCGGGGCCTCCCTGGAGGGATGGGTGGGGCAGGAAACCTGATAAATATCATGGTGTGCGAATACCCTGCTCGCTCAGGCGGGTCCTCCCTGGAGGGGTGGGAGGGGCACGACACCTGATAAATAACATGGTGTGCGAATACCCTGCTCGCTCAGGCGGGGCCTCCCTGGAGTGGCGGGAGAGGCACGAAACCTGATAAATAACAAGTGGCACGCGTGCCCTGGCTCTTGCACAAAGGAGTTGCGAAGGACAGGAGGCCCCCGCCTCCTTCTTCCAGGAGGGGTTTACGAGGAGCCAGGAAGAAAGCGGAGGAGGAGGAGGACGACGACGACGATTTCTGGGCCCTGGCCTGGTTTCCACGAACCACGAACGACCACGACGAAAATACAGGGTTCCGTGGCCCAGGGGGGCTGCCCTGGGAAGCCTGGACGGAGGGGTGCTCCCAAGAGTTTCCACGGGGGGTGTCCCAGGAACGAAGGACGACGACGAAAATAAAGGGTTCCGTGGCCCAGGGGGGCTGCCCTGGGAACCCTGGACGGAGGAGGGCTCCCAAGGGCTCCCACGGGGGGGTGGCCCAGGGGAGCACGGAGGGGAGGGTTCCGTGGCCCAGGGGGGCTGCCCTGGGAAGCCTGGACGGAGCCGGGCTCCCAAGGGCTCCCGGGGGGGGGGGGGGGCCCAGGGGAGCTGGGTCTCAGGGCTCCCACGGGGGGGTGGCCCAGAAGAGCTGGGTCTGGGGGGAAGGCAGGGGGGGGCAGGGGGACGAACGACACGACACGAAAATTCGCCAGCCCAACGGGCCAGGGCGTGCTAAGATCTCCGGTACTTGGTTAACAGTATTTCTAGTTCGCGCGCGCGGGGCGGCCCCTGGGTCCCCGGACGAAAAGTACCCCGGCAAGGTCCCGGCAAGTCCCCAGCAAGGTCCCGGCAAGTCCCCGGCAAGGTCGGGCCAGAGATGCCGGAGCCCTGTTACAGGGCCCCAGGACGGGCCAAGAGGTCCCCAAGAAGCCTCCAAGACGGTCCAAGAGGGCCCCGAGACGGCCAAAGATCGCCCGAAGACGCCCAACAGGGCCCCAAGACAGCCCAAGAGGCCTCCAAGACGCCCCAAGGGCCTTCCAAGAGGCCTCCGAAGAGGGCCCCAAGAAGGCCAAAATCGTTGATTTCCTTTGTTTGTTTCGATGTTTTTTGCGTTCTGGCTTTTTCGGCTTCCGACGCTCCAAGACGGCCCAAGAGGCCTCCCAAGACCGCTCCAAGACGGCCCACGAGGCTCCCAAGACGGCCCCGGAACGGCCCAGGAGGGCCCCCAAGACGGCCCAAGTGCCGCCCAAGACGGACCAAGAGGCCCCAAGACGGGCCCAAGAGGGGCTCAAGAGGAGAACCGAGAACTGAAAAATCGAGCCCTCCGCCCCAGAAGGCGCCCAGGAGGCCCCAAAAAGGCCCCAAGAGGCCCCCAAGAGGCCCCCAAGACGCCCCAAGAGGCGCCCAAGAGGCCCAAAAGAGGCCCCAAGAGGCCCAAAAACGGCCCCCAAGAGGCCCCAAAACTCGGCTAGCCCACAACGGTGCGACAATATGGGCCGGCGGAATGAGCGAAGCGATTAAAATTATCCCGGCAAAGCAACCTAACAGCGATGTGTAGGAGCATATCTGGAAGCATTCCCCTTAAGATTCAGATGAGAAATCCAGTTGTAGAATTCTGCTGTTCTCGCAGTCGTAGTCGCATTCGCGATGACAGTCGCAGCGGCAACGGCAGTCGCAGTCACAGCCTCAGCCTCAGCCTGCCTCAGCCTCAGCCTCAGCCTGCCTCAGCCTCAGCCTGCCTCAGCCTCAGCCTCAGCCTGCTTCAGCCTCAGCCTCAGTCTGCCTTCAGCCTCGGCCTCAGCCTCAGCTGCCTCAGCCTCAGCCTGCATCAGCCTCAGCCTCAGCCTCAGCCTGCCTCAGCATCAGCCTGCCTCAGCCTCAGCCTCAGCCTGCCTCAGCCTCAGCCTCAGCCTGCTTCAGCCTCAGCCTCAGTCTGCCTTCAGCCTCGGCCTCAGCCTCAGCCTGCCTCAGCCTCAGCCTGCCTCAGCCTCAGCATCAGCCTGCCTCAGCATTCAAAATGTGGCCCGGGAATGGAGTTCTGGGAACTCGAAGAACACGAAGTGGCCTACAGTTGGCTCCGGGCATTCAAAATCATGCCCAGGAATGGAGTTCTGGGAACTCGAAGACCACGAAGTGGCCTACAGTTGGCTCCGGGCATCCAAAATGTGGCCCGGGAATGGAGTTCTGGGAAGTCGAAGAGCACGAAGTGGCCTACAGTTGGCTCCGGGCATCCAAAATGTGGCCCGGGAATGGAGTTCTGGGAAGTCGAAGAGCACGAAGTGGCCTACAGTTGGCTCCGGGCATCCAAAATGTGGCCCGGGAATGGAGTTCTGGGAAGTCGAAGAGCACGAAGTGGCCTACAGTTGGCTCCGGGCATTCAAAATGTGGCCCGGGAATGGAGTTCTGGGAACTCGAAGAGCACGAAGTGGCCTACAGTTGGCTCCGGGCATCCAAAATGTGGCCCGGGAATGGAGTTCTGGGAACTCGAAGAGCACGAAGTGGCCTACAGTTGGCTCCGGGCATCCAAAATGTGGCCCGGGAATGGAGTTCTGGGAGGTCAAGGAGCACCAAGTGTGTGACTGTTGCATCCGGTTATTCAGAATGTGGCCTGGGAATGGGGTTCTGAGAGGTCGACGAGCACGAAGTGTGTGACTGTTGGTGAAAAACGAGCCCGGCACAGGCCCGGCCGGCAACTCCCAACGCCTGCCCGGACCCCCCTGTGGAGTGATCTGTGAGCTCTTTTGAGTCAACTAGAAACCTATCAGTCTTCGCTGTTAGGTAAATAAAGATGTCCGAGGCCCAGGGGGGCTGCCCTGGGAAGCCGCACGGGGGAGCTGGGTCTGGGGGGGGGCAGGGGGGGGCAGGGGGAATGACACGACACGACACGAAACGAAAATAAAGATGTCCGAGGCTCAGGGGGGCTGCCCTGGAAGCCCGGGCGGGGGAAGGGCGGGGGGGGGGGCAGGGGCGAACGACACGACACGACACGAAAATAAGCGTCCGAGGCCCAGGGGGGCTGCCGAGCTGGGAAGCCTGGGCTGGGGGGGGGCAGGGGGGGGGGCAGGGGGGCGAACGACACGACACGACACGAACGAAAATAAAGGTGTCCGAGGCCCAGACACGACACGACACGAAAATAAAGGTGTCTGCCCTGGGGAGCCTGGACGGGGGGGGCAGGGGGACGAACGACACGACACGACACGACACGAAAATAAAGATGTCCGAGCTCTAGAGCACAGCTGTGCAAGAGAATAAATGGTGTCCGAGGCCCAGGGGGGCTGCCCTGGGAAGCCTGGACGGGGGGGGGGCAGGGGGGGGGGCAGGGGGACGAACGACACGACACGACACGAAAATAAAGATGTCCGAGCTCTAGAGCACAGCTGTGCAAGAGAATATGGTGTGCGAATACCCTGCTCGCTCAGGCGGGGCCCCCCTGGAGGGGTGGGAAGGGCACGAAACTTGATAAATAACATGGTGTGCGAATACCCTGCTCGCTCAGGCGGGGCCTCCCTGGAGGGGTGGGAGGGGCACGACACCTGATAAATAACATGGTGTGCGAATACCCTGCTCGCGGCTCCCTGGAGGGGTGGGAGGGGCACGAAACCTGATAAATAACATGGTGTGCGAATACCCTGCTCGCTCAGGCGGGGCCTCCCTGGAGGGGTGGGAGGGGCACGAAACCTGATAAATAACATGGTGTGCGAATACCCTGCTCGCTCAGGCGGGGCCTCCCTGGAGAGGTGGGAGGGCACGAAACCTGATAAATAACATGGTGTGCGAATACCCTGCTCGCTCAGGCGGGGCCTCCCTGGAGGGGTGGGAGGGGCGCGAAACCTGATAAATAACATGGTGTGCGAATACCCTGCTCGCTCAGGCGGGGCCTCCCTGGAGGGGTGGGAGGGGCACGAAACCTGATAAATAACATGGTGTGAGGAAAGGCATGGTATGGTATGGGATGGTGGATGCATGGTATGGTATGGTAAGGTATGGTATGGAGTGGCATGGTATTGGTATGGTATGATACAGTATGGGATGGTGGAGGAAGCGGGAGGAGGAGGAGGAGGAGGAGAGGATGTTCTGGGAAAACAAGAACCCCACTCAGGATGTGGGGAATTATTTGGTGCGTTCAAACGCCGGAAAATACGGTCTACCTAAGATAAGCCATGCCGTGTCCTACCTGGAAGTCGTTTGGTCCGTGCATTCTGCACAACTACGACGATGGGGACATAGAATGGCATTAAAAAACTCGAGTGCAACGTGATGACGGTGTCGAAAGAGATTTGCCCAGAAACGGGCACACCGCACTTGCAATACCACATCACGTTCAAGCGGTCGTACAGCTTGCCCGCGTCAAAAAAGCTGCACGGGTGAGTCCACTGGGAACCGCACTATTGCGTGCAGGACAATAACTACTGCCGCAAGCGGGACAGTGAGATCATTAGTGACCGCGATGAGCGCAACAAAAAAGGCGCGCGCACAGATTTGGAAGAAGTCAACACACATCTTGGCAGTTACGAATTCCATGGACATGGTGTTGGACAAAGCCACAAGCGTACAACAAACACGTTTCGCCGAGTCGTGGCTCAAATGCAAAGAACCAGAACGGCCGCTCGACGCGGATATCCAGGTACATTGGCGTTTTGGCAAGACGGGTGTGGGCAAAACACGTCACGCGTGGGAATCCCACCCCATAAATGAAATCTACCAACCCACATCGTACACATGGTGGGAAGGTTACGACGGGCACAGGATCGTGCTACTTGACGAGCTTCGTCTGCCCTAAGTTTGGTGCTGGCAGCGGGCCCCCGAAGCACGCCGCACGGGTCCCACCGCCTCGGGGCCCCCCCGCGCCAGGCAGCGGCCGCGCGGTGCGCGCGGCGGCAGCTACCCCAAGCTTGGTGCTGGCAGCGGGCCACACAAGCACGCCACACGGGTCCCACCGCCTCGCGGCCCCCCGCCGCTGCATTCGAAGAGGAGGAAACGGTATAGAATCATAACTCGCGGTGTTCCGCGCAAGTTTCCTGAATTGGCGCTGGGCACCCCTTGGCGGCGCCTCGGGTTCCGCGCAGGTCCCAGAAATCCGCACGTACCGTCGAAAGTTTCTGTTTATGCGGTTATTTTTTGTTCCACGCATGCGAGGCTCACCTTGACGGCATCGGCAGGAGAGCCGACGACGCTCTGCATCCGGAGGGGGGCGCCCGCTTCACGGTTCCAACCAGAGCCCCCCCAGGCTCTGAGAGCAGCGGCGGCTTTTCAACGACGACCCAACGATTGGCACCGGATCCGTTCCACCGATCCCCGGCCCGACAAAATCACCAGGCGACAGTGTGTTTTTCCCCACATGCTTAGTGGGGTTCTGGTTTCCATCCTTGCCCCGTCGCACCCGCGTCTCACGCGCACGCCTCCCTCGCGGCCCTCACAGCACAGCACAGCTCAGCTCAGCTCGGCACAGCACAGCACAGCACAGCTCAGCACAGCACAGCAGCGCAGCACAGCACAGCACAGCACAGCACAGCACAGCACAGCACTGCTCAGCACAGCTCAGCTCAGCTCAGCTCAGCACAGCACAGCACAGCTCAGCTCAGCTCAGCACAGCACAGCATAGCAGGAGTGGCCTTTCCTGACACCGTAGGGGGTGCGCAGGGGGTTGTCCCTGAGCGCGGCCGCTATCCGAGCACGTCGTCCAGGGAATAGCAGGAGTGGTATTTCCCGACACCGTAGGGGGTGCGCAGGGGGTGGTCCCTGAGCGCGGCCGCTATCCCCACAGGTCGTCCAGGGCATAGCAGGAGCGGCATTTCCCGACACCGTAGGGGGGTGCAGGGGGTGGTCCCTGAGCGTGGCCGCTATCCGAGCACGTCGTCCAGGGCATAGCAGGAGTGGCATTTCCTGACACCGGAGGGGGTACGCAGGGGGTGGTCCCTGAGCGCGGCCGCTTTCCGAGCACGTCGTCCAAGGCATAGCAAGAGTGGCATTTCCCGACACCGGAGGGGGTGCGCAGGGGGTGGTCCTTGAGCGCGGCCGCTTTCCGAGCACGTCTTCCAGGGCATAGCAGGAGTGGCATTTCCCGACACCGTAGGGGGTGCGCAGGGGGTGGTCCCTGAGCGCGGCCGCTATCCGAGCCCGTCGTCCAGGGCATAGCAGGAGCGGCATTTCCCGACACCGTAGGGGGTGCGCAGGGGGTGGTCCCTGAGCGCGGCCGCTATCTGAGCACGTCGTCCAGGGCATAGCAGGAGTGGCATTTCCCGACACCGGAGGGGGTGCAGGGGGTGGTCCCACAGCGCGGCCGCTATCCCCACCGGTCGTCCAGGACATAGCAGGAGTGGCTCTTCCTGACACCGCAGGGGGTGCGCAGGGGGTGGTCCCTGAGCGTGGCCGCTATCCGAGCACGTCGTCCAGGGCATAGCAGGAGTGGCCTTGCCTGACACCACAGGGGGTGCGCAGGGGGTGGTCCATGCGCGCGGCCGCTATCCGAGCCGGTCGTCCAGGGCATCGACGCTGTAGGGGGTTCGCAGGGGGTGGTCCCTGAGCGCGGCCGCTATCCGAGCCGGTCGTCCAGGGCATAGCAGGAATGCCAATTCTGGACACCGTAGGAGGTGCGCAGGGGGTGGTCCTTGAGCGCGGCCGCTTTCGGAGCACGTCGTCTTGGGCATAGCAGGAGTGGCATTTCCCGACATTGTACGGGGTGAGCAGGGGGTGGTCCTTGAGCGCGGCCGCTATCCGAGCTTGTCGTCCAGGGCATAGCAGGAGTGGCATTTCCCGACACCATAGGAGGTGCGCAGGGGGTGGTCCCTGAGCGCAGCCGCTATGCGAGCCGGTTGTCCAGGGCAAGGCAGGATAGCACTTTCTCGACACCGTAGGGGGTGCGAAGGAGTATACCAATGGCGAGGGGGAGAGGACGAGGAAAAAGAGGAGGAGGAGGCTATCACCACTCCAGCCATAATATAAGTATGTGGGGTTCCTCGGTAGCGTAATCGCCCTTTGGCCGCGGTTTCCATTGACTCGTCCATTTACCTTGCGTCTCCCAGTCCCAGTTTTGCTCCTCCTCCTCCTCCTCTTTCGGCGTCGCTTGGTGACAAGCCATCCTCTGGCCCCAGCCGTCGCCCCAAGATACGGGGATATAGCGGAGGACGCCGCACCAGGATCAGACAGCAAAGGCGGCCGGACACATAGGCCAATTTTGCATTTTCAGAGTTAAAACTCGAGTAGCGCGGTTTCTCCATCACCCGGCAAGAGCAGTGGGAAGGATCACGGTGCCGCAGTGGAGGACATGCAGATGGTCGTAGATGGTGGCAAAATGGCCCAAAAGGCCAAACGATCCGAAGTGTTCCGCATGATTATGTCGTTTCGCGTGGGTGTAAGCGCGTGCATTCCAGCGCGTTATTTCCAAAAGATAGTGATACCTTACTGGAATACTGCAAACAATAATGTCTCCAGCGCTGCGACATCGCTTCAGACAGATGTCTCGAGCGTGGTTATTCGTATGCACTAGAACCTCAATACCTCCTGAAGCCCTTCGTCGCAAGGTAATCCCAAGGAGCCCCCACCATCTGTGTAAAAAGGCCGAACGTAGCACCCCGCCGTATGCGCACATGTAGATATTTGCGCCGTTCTTTGGCCAGTGATGGCAGTAGCCGCACGGGTTATTTGCCCCATTTGCCAAATACCTCAGCCCCAAGACATTGTAGCGATCCCAGCCTTGTTGTAATTACATCGCAGTACGTCACATTGTTGTCTCTTTCGGAATTTTCCAAAATCTTCCCGCCTCTGATGTGGGTACCGGGTCGCGGACCTCCCGCGCGAGTAAGGAGAGATACCACAGTAACGTCGCAGAGTAGTGGCAACCTTCGATCGATATTGAGCCTAGGAACAATTAGATCCAGCCGTCGGTTGTCTCCTGCTGGGATCGGTGTGTTTCTCGGAATAAGGGTTTCACTTTCCTCACTGGTATCAGCCTCCCTGCTTCTATCAGAACTTGTCGCCACAATTCACCATTTGTATATGCCCATTGTGGTTTGTCGTCGTTACGGCATGGCTATGTGGGTCTTGGCCGTCATATTCAACCGCAATACCAATCCGGTAACGATTGTCAACATTATTTCAAGGAATGGGCACCATAAGGAGATTATTCTTATGCTTAAGGGCGGAGGTTCTTGGCCGATGCGGGGCCTGAAGCATACATATTTTACCAAGATTTGCTGGCAAATTTTCTTGGGATTTGCACCGGAGGATCTATCTAGCAACATGACATTGGCGCTTTTACACCGTTGGTAGAACCTTCCAGGGATTTGCTTACAATCATCCTTAACCCGGGCGGTCTGGCTTCAAACGTCAGGAAATGAACCCAAAAAATTTTCAACCCATGCAGATCACCCATTATTTCTATCGCTGAGAGCCCTCTTGGTACGTACAATTCGGGCCCCCATCATTACTTACAGACTTGGTGGTCGTGTGATTATTATTTGTCCTCCTCTTCATTTGCGTTGCTTAACCTGCACCGCCGCCCATTTTGTTGCGTTGCGCACACTCACTGGCCCTTCCCCGATGCTGCTGCAAACAAGCGATAAACAACAAATGCCACAATTATAAGTCTCGCAAAATGTACCGGGGACATCGCAATGCTAACCATAATGGAACAAAAAACCATGCATCCTTAAAGTCGGACTTTTCGCAAATATCGGTTTCGTGACATGTTCCGGCCCCGAAGAATCGTAGAGCGACGAGCAAATATCGAGGGCATGGGCGGGAAATGTCCGGCATTGTGACAAATATTTGCGAATCCAATACCACGTGTTGGTAGATCTTGAATTTTCTGAGGGCGATTTGGACAAGGGCGGGGGGGGGGCCGCGGTCGCCGGGTAGCAGGGTCGCCGGGTCGCCGGGGTCGCTCGCCAGGGTCGCTCGCCGGGTCGCGGAGTTCCGCCGGGTCGCCGGGTCGCCGGGTCCGCAGGGTCGCCGATCGCCGGGTCGCCGGGTCGCCGGGTCGCCGGGTGGCCGGGTCGCCGGGTCGCCGGGTCGCCGGGTCGCCGGGTCGCCGGGTCCTCGGGTCGCCGGGTCGCCGGGTCGCCGGGTCGCCGGGTCGCCGGGTCGCCGGGT
>CAUYUJ010019335.1:0-10000 GCA_963575745.1 Prorocentrum cordatum | reverse complement strand
GAGGATGAGGGGGGAGACGAGCACCGCGACAGGGCGGCTGCGAGGATGGCTGGTGCACGAGGTTTTTGAGCAGTTATTTTTTCCAGGCCGGTCGCGGGTGCGCGCCGCCGCTGGGGGTCATCTCCGGGACTTTTCGCTGCGGCCAGCAGCCGCGCAAATTGGCGAGCGCCAGCCGGCGGACGGCGCCCTGCCTCCTCCGGAAGGAAAACGGCCCCGAAGGACAAGGGTCTGGAGGTTTCCGTCGTCCTCGGGCTTTTGAGCCAGAGCCGGAGCAAGAGACAGAACCCGAGCCAGAGCCAGAATCGGAATCAAAAACAGATCGAGAACAAGGGCCGGAACGAGACCCAGAGCAAGAGCTAGAGGCACAACCACACCCAGAGCCAGAATCAGAACCAGAGCCATGACCAGAAGCAGGGCCAGAACCAGAGCCAGAGCCAGAACCAGAGCCAGAGCCAGAGCCAGAACCAGAGCCAGAGCTGGAACTGGAACCAGAGCCAGAGCCAGGACGAGAGCCAGATCCACAGAATAACCATTGACACAGCCAGAGCCAGAACTGGAACCATAGCCAGAACAAGAGCCACAGCCAGAGCCAGAGACAAAACAGATTTAACAAAAAGCAGAGCCTGAAGCAGAACCTTGACCCATAACAAGAACCATAACCAGAACCACCGTTAAAGCCAGAACCCGAGCCAGAACCAGAGGCAGAAACAGAACCAGAGCGAGAACCAGAACCAGAACCACAACCAGAACCATAGCCATAGCAAGAGCCAGAACGAGAGCCAGAGCCAGAACCAGAACCACAACCAGAACCAGAGCCAGAGCCAGAGCCCAAGCCAGAGCCAAAACTAGAACCAGAAGCAGAACCACAGCCAGAGCCAGAACCAAAACCAGAGCCAGAACCAAAATCAAATCCAGAGCCACAGTCAGAACCCAAACCAGAGCCAGAGGCACAACCACAGCAAGAGCCAGAATCAGAGCCAGAGCCATGACCAGAAGCAGGGCCAGAACCAGACCCAGAGCCAGAACCAGAGCCAGAGCCAGAGCCAGAACCAGAACCAGAGTCAGAACCAGAGCCAGAGCCAGAGCCAGAACCAGAACCAGAGCCAGAGCCAGAAGCAGAGCCAGAGCCAGAACCAGAACCAGAGCCAGAGGCAGGACCAGAGCCGGAGCCAAACTTATAACCAAAGCCAGAGCCAGAGGCAGAACCAGAGCCAGAACCAGAGCCAGAACCAGAGCCTGAGCCAGAGCTGAGAATATATACAACAAAAGCAGAGCCAGAGGCAGGACCTTGGACCATAACCAGGACCACTGTTATAGCCAACCAGAGCCAGAACCAGAGGCAGGAACAGAACCAGGGCGAGAGCCAGAGCCAGAACCAGAACCAGAGCCAGTGCCAGAGACAGGGCCGGGACCAGAACCAGAGCCACAACCAGAACCAGAACCAGAGCCCAAGCCAGAGCCAGAACTAGAACCAGAACCGGAGCCAGAACCAAAACCAGAGCCAGAACCAGAACCAGAACCAGAGCCAGAGCCAGAACAAGCGCCAGAACGAGAACCAGAACCAGAGCCAGGGCCAGAAACAGAACCAGAACCAGAGACAATGCCAGAACCAAAACCAGAGCAAGAACCGGAACCAGAACCTGAGCCAGAACCAGAGCCAGAACGAGAACCAAAGTCAGAGCCAGAGCCAAAACCAGAACCAGAGCCAGAACCAGAACCAGAACCAGAGCCAGAACCAGAACCAGAACCAGAGCCAGAGCGAGAACCAGAGCCAGAGCCAGAACCAGAACCAGAACCAGAACCAGAGCCAGAGCCAAAATCAGAACCAGAACCAGAGCCAGAGCCAGAACCAAAACCAGAGCCAAAACCAGAACCAGAACCAGAGCCAGAACCAGAACCAGAGCCGGAACCAGAACCAAAAGCAGAGAATGATCACGACAGCCAGAGCTAGAGCAAGTTCCAAAGCCAGGACCAGAGATAGAAGCAGAGCCAGAACCAAAGGAAAAATGAACCAGAACCAGTACCGCGATCCAACGGCGAACCCGAACCAGGACCAATACCATGAGCAGAACAAGAGACAGAAGCAGTGCCAGCGAGGGGTCCGTACCGAAATCCAGAAACAGAGCCGCAGGTAGAACCGGGGCGACAGGCAAAAGCAGAGCCCGACCAACAGCCAGAGTTGTACCCATACCGTTTGCAGAGGCACAAAGAAGTCAGAACCCAAATCCAGAACCAGAGCGAAAGCCATCGTCGGCACCACCACCACCATCATCACCATCATTACCATCATCATGATAAGAATGAGGTTCAGCATTCTCGTGACCATCGTCAACACCATCATCGTTGTAACCATCGTCATTTCCATTGTCGCGTCTGTCGCCGTTGTCGTCGTCACCAGGGCCAGCATCGTTGCCCGCGCCGCCATCATGATCATCGCCCCTGTCACTAGGGAGCCACTTTACGTGTCAAGGTTGCGCCCGCGCGCACGCGCGCGCTGCGCTGTCGCTCCCTTTCCAACGCGGAGCGGGGACTGGCGAAGATGGCTGGGGAGGCGGGGAAAGATTTCTCATTCAGTACACTAATGCATCCGTTACCTGCAGCTGCCTTTAGGGTCGTGGCACGCGTGCAATCATGCATGCCAAACGAATTGGCTCCGCCTTTTGTGCGAGCGCTGCTACGCAAAGAACTGAAGGTCGAGGCTGCAGATAACGCAATCAAGAATGCATTGTGGAAGCTGCAGTCGTACGTGGGATTTGGGAATACCAGGGAGCACGACTTAAATCATCCAGCATTGAAGGAGATGCAGGAGTTGTGCCCCGAGTCGGAGACTGTACTTCTCTCGTCAACACACGGCCAATGCCCGAAATGCGAAAATAGTGATCTGGTGATCCAGCCAGACAAAAGCAGAGGCCGCATTGGGAACAAATGGGAAGAACGGGGCGCGGCTTCTGCTTCGCAGGACTTCCGTTTCCGAATCTACACTCTCGGCGCAGGGGTCCAGTATTGTAGATTCCGTGAGGAGTATTGTCCATCCTGCAAGTGCTACTTCGTCGGCAATTGGATGTACAAGAAGAATGCGGGCATCGGCGGTCGCGCAAACTTCGGCAAGATGTCTGGCATCACCGCCGTGTCCACGAAGGCGGCCTTGCCGTACGTCGTGGTGGCCCGGGAGAAAGCGTGGTACGCGGTGGACCTGCAGCTGTTGCAGTTCATAACTGATGATTTGCAACACAGCGGAGGCACGTTCACATCTGCCATCCACGTGTGGGCCAAGCAGCACCCAGGGCGCGAGCAGCAAAACCTCATCCTGGGCGACTTCATGACGCAGACAGACAACACGCGCGTGCGTCTGGAGGACGCCTGGTACATGCACAATGCAATTCGTCTGGCAGGAGCCAACGCTGAGAGTATTGAGTGGTCTTTCACGGAGAGCGGAATAGAGCGCGCCCTTACGAATATTGCGGCATGCGTGCGAAGGGCGCACCTGGCGCGCATCGCGGAGCACGTGCGGACGTGCCCGAAATGCGTTGACAAGCTCGTGGTGTTGCTTGATGGCAAGCACGGCGCCCGCCGATTCATCTGCGGCGGCTTGGAGGGCTATGAACCCATGGAGGGCCTGGAGTTGGAGTTGTACACTGGCTGCCAACGGAATGCCCCCACGAAACAATTCTTTTGCAAGTTCTGCCGCCCGTCCAAGATAGAGCAAGCGCACTTGCTACCCCAGAAGGAGATCTTGGGCGTCGCTCCTCCAGGACCGGCCGCTGACGGCGACTCCGCGCTGCGGTACGTGGTGAGCTGCTACGACCCCGATTTGCCAGAACGCCCCTTCGAGGTGCACTTGCCGCGAGCCGAGGTGGAGAAGGACTTGTTGGCGAAGTTCGAGAAGTCGCTGCTTCGGAGCCGGGGCGATCACGGCAACAAGAAGTCGCGCCCGGCGTGGATCAAGGGAAGCCGGCAATTTGCGCGCTGGCTGAGGAAACAGGCGCCGGCTTGTGAGCCGGCCAGCTCGGTCGCGGCGAGCAATGGCGCAGGCGCCCGGGGCGGGGCAAAGAAGGCTCGGCGTGGCTCTGCTTCTCGGGCGCCTGCCCGGAAGGCTGCCCAGGCGGTCAGGAGTGGCAAGGGCAAGGCCGCGGGCATTTCCCGCCGATCAGGAAGAGGGAGTGCCAGCGGGGCCTTGGCCACGGCACCGAAGCGGTCAGCTCCAGCCAAGTCGAAGAAGCGGCCGGCGGCGGCCGATGTGAGCAGCAGCGCAAGCAGTGCCCACTCATTGAGGAGCCGCTGCAAGGGATGGCTTGCTCTGGACAGCAAGCAGGAGGAAGCTATCCAGGCGTGCGGCGTTGACAAACTCCACGGGAGCAACAAAGTCAGACGCTGCACTGGAGGCATCGTGACAGCAGTAACATCGTGCGGCATGCTGGTGGACTGGATGGAGCTCTTCCGGGGCGAGTCCATCGAGCTGCTATATGCGTTCGCGCTGCGGCTTCACAAGGACGGATGGCGACGCCCGAGGTTCTGCTCATGTCACGAGCCCCCCCCACTTCGGCCAGCGTGGAGGGGGGGGGGGTCGAAGGGTCGAGGGATAGTGAAAGGGCGCAATAGGGGGATGTAGAGGCGGAAATGGAGGGAAGGGGAAGGAGGGAAAGGAGGGGATGGGGGGCGGGGGGGGGAGGGGCGAGATGAGGAAAAAGGGGGGAGAGATGAAGGAATGAAGACATGCACGCATGGATGCATCTCTTTTCGGGAATGGGCGGGGCTCGGGCTGAGCAGAGCGCGCTGGCGCTGGCATCGATCGGGCAGGATGGCCGCGAGCTGGGCTTCGTCATTGCGGCCCTGGGGTACGACAATGCGTGCAAGCTTCTGTCACTTGCCCGGGCGAAGGAAACGCAGTTCCTACCATGGACGAAGTCTTTCGTGGAGGAAGTGCGGATGGTGTTGGACAGGTTCCACCGGGACAACCACACTTGGTGTTTGAACAACATGCCAGAAGTGGACCCCCTGAGGCCAGATAATGCCAAGTTGTTGGACAAGAAAAACACGGAGGCATGTGAGCAGTTGAACTCTTGGATCAGCGGGAGGACACGGAGTGGCCTCGAGATGACGCGGGGGCACTTCCAGATGCACTGGTGGATCCTTTTTGACGCCCACAACCAATGGCTCGAGCGAGAAGCGGCATGCGAGCGCAGGCGTTGCGAGGCGGGGCCCATGCAGCGCCGGGAGAGTGGGGCACCTCAACGTGCGGGGACTGCTAGTAAGTAGGCGTCTAGGCCCGCGCTGACACGGCGTGGCATATTGCATTGCGTAGATTTTGTGCATGCCAGCTGGTTTTACCTTCGACCCCTTTGGAGCGCGTTGCGGTCCGGACTGGAACTGCGGCGTTGGAGGTGCGTCGAGAGCAACAAAAAACATCCGGATTGGCATCGCTGTTACTGCGCGTGCGCCCGTTCACTCAGCATCGCAATCATCATCGTCCATGGTGCGTTGAGATGGAGACGCTCATTATTGACAAGTGCTCGTAGGGCAGTCTCGCTTGCCGAATCGGCAGGGAAGTCTGGAGGAAGAGGAGTCGGATGCGCCAGGAGCTTCCGAGAATGTGGTGGCATCTCCAGTGCTCAAGGGAAACTCGCCCCCCAAACAGTTCTTGCACATGAACGTGCTTACTTGTGTTGCCAAGTTTCCACCGCGTTCGCGCTCGTGCCGTCAGCGTTGGCGCCCGCATCATCACCATCTCTAACATCATCAGATATTATCAGTTGCGCGAGGAGTGCGCGCATCAGGTCCGATATCAGCGCTTACCAACATCGACCCATGCATTCGCATCGCCGCCGCCAGGGGTCCCGACAGCCACATCAGCATCAGGCTCTCTCGGATCGCCGGGAGATCGCTGCACTGCGCCTCAGTCCAAATATCGCCCAGTCTCAACGGGAACAGCTACCATGCAGCGGATCGCGCTCATCGCGTTGTTCGTCGTCGCCCTCACCGCGAACCATGTCGCAGCAGCTCCAAAAGGTCGCCGCCCGGGTCGCGGCGCAGACGCAAGCCAACAGTTGCCAGCAATGACGAAAGGAGAAATCCGGACCTTGTACCGCATCCTGGAGAACCAGAACCCGTTCCCCGAAGAAGCTGCGCGCCGGGCGACGCCACTCATGTGGAAGGTGGCCTCGGCGCTGGGCAAGGCGACATCTCTGCACGCTTCGTGTGTCTACGTCCACCTCATGATTCTGGTAGCCACAACGCTTGGGGCAGTTCAACTCAGGTACGGTGGCATACTATCCCGACACTGCAACTTGCTCATGCTACAGCATGGCGAACCTGGCGACGGAAAATCAATCGCCCTCTGGCTGGACGTGCAGGTGTTAGGATTCTACGACATGATACGGGAGAGGCGCTCCAAGAAGAAGTACGAGGATGCCGCCCAGAAGCACAAGGACGACCCAGACAATAACCCAGAGCCAGCAAAAGAACACGCCAAAGACACGATCTTCAACAAGGGTACCTTCATCGGTCTCGGGAACTTCATGCAGGCGCAAGGGGAAACGGCGTTTCTCGCGCTGCACGAGGGGAAGACGTGGCTACCGCAGACCTTCGACAACGGGCCAGGCGGCGGCATCGATGATCTGAACCAGATTCACGATCATGATCTGTACAAGAACCACCCTGGGAACACGCAGAACCGTTTCTTGGTGCGGAACCCGCACTTGTGCGGTGCGGTCATGATGCACATTGAGGAAGTGTACGAGCAAGCACAGAAGCCCGACACAACAGCAGGCATGATGAGATTCCTGATCGGCCACTTCACCGCCGTCGTGAACAAGATCCTACCCGATGCACCAGCACCTCAGGTGGCGCGCCTCCTGGAGGACGATCCAGATTACTTCAACGACTTGGAATACGACCATGTAGTGACCGCTATCGGGAAGGTTATGCTGACGGCCTCGGCGCTGTACGTACGGGGAGAGGAGCGCCCGGACGAGAAGAACAAGAAGAACAGGTACTCCAAGGTGCGTGGGACGCAATTTCTGCCGTGGGCTGAGGACGTGATGGAGCACTTCCGCAAGCAATTCAACTCGGCTGCGGACTACGTGCGGGAGGAGGCGCGCGCGTCGAAGGGCGCGGACGAAGACAGTGGATATGCCACTGCGCGGAAGGACATGACGAGGACGCTCCAGTTCATCCCGCCTTTGGACATAGGCGAGAAGGTCATCGACTACTTGCTGCAGAAGGCTGGCAAGACGCCGGACATGATCAGGGAGATGACCGGCGAGGAGATCGTGAACTGCCTCGGGGAGGGCGAGGTGCCTCTTGACTTCGTGGACTCCGTGGACCGGGTCGCCGTCGCCCCGGAGATTCAGGGGCCAGCGCCGCATTTCCGGAACCCTTTGTCCTCTGGGTCCCAGGGCCAGCCCGCGCAGGCGTCAATGAGGCAATGAGAAGGGGGGGGAAGGCATTAACGAGGACGAGGAAGTAAGAGGGGCGAGGAGGAAGGGCATGGTGGACGGATGGAAGGTGGAGGGAAGGGCGCGCCGAGGTACAAGGGTGGAGCAAGGGGAAGGGGGGGGGGGGAGGGGGAATGAGTGATTTAATGATTGATTGTTGGAGAGCCTGGCAGCCGCTTCGGACGCGCGGGGTCTCCTGGGATCTATCAGGGGATGTCCGGGCGTTGCGTTCTTTTTGCTAGTGGCAGGTATCCTGGCCGCGTTGGCAACTCTGCGCTGCAAGGGCAGGGCGAGCACAATGCATTAAGCGCAAGAAAGCACCGGGAGAGTTTGGCGGGCCTGCGAGGGCCCTCTGTGACGAGCGCGGTACCGAGGGCATCTCGCGTCACTGTGCCCGAAGGGGGAGGCGGATTCAACGCTCCTCTGTGGACGTTGCTGTAGCCGTGGGGGAATGGTTCTCGCGCAATTTTCGGATGACGATCAATGCGAGGGAGACGGCGCGAACGTTCATGCAGGACCGAGCCAAGCAAGCAGCCATGCCTCCTGCCAAGTTGTCGTCCATCGAGAAAATTGTTAGCCCAGCCGTTTGCGCGCGGGTAAACCCCATGACGACCCTGCGCAAGGTCGCCCAGAACTGGGACATGAAGGCTTTCGCGCAGAATCCATGCACGACAGAGGTCCAGATCCACGCCGCACACGTGGACCTCATCCTCTTGAGCATGATGGGCTTCCTCGCAGTGGGCCCAGGCCGCGCGACCCTCGCAGCGTACAGGCGGGACAGCGAGAGCTTCGTCAAGGCGTGCAACAGGATGCTGGATTGGGACCCGGACGTATCCATGGAGGAATTGCGGCAGATTGCGCCAGAAGCCGACGAGGACTCGGTGGCGGGTGACCATTCTGTTGCCGACAGGCCCTGCTTCGAATGCCAATCCTGCCCTTTAGTTTGATCCAGACAATGAGGTTCTCATAGATGGCAACCTGTTGTTTGAATCACCGCAGTGCGAGTATCTTTGAAGAGCGACTAGCGCAATGCAACGCGTCCATAGACCGATCAACAACATAGAACACGCTGGACAACGTTGCCCAACACAACCGAAACAGAACATATAGCATTCAAGAAGACGTGCAGGATTGGCACCCGTAGGCTCTGCCGTGGCGTGAAGGACCTGTTGGAGGGCAAGGCGGTGGACTTCGCGAGCTTGCAGTCGATCGAAGCGCCCCACGCCGATAATGTACCGCTTGAGCCCATCCCCGCATCCCAAGTAGTCCCGGCGACGCCTCCAGAGGCAACGGGGGCGGCGGTGCCTGGTGAACAGGCGAAGGGAGTGGCGGGACTAACCCAAGCTGCGTCCGGGGTCGATGAGACTGAGGGATCGGGGTCGCGGCCGTTGAAGAAGTTGCGCATGGAGCCGCCCCTGCAGGCGGAGGAGTTCAAGACAGATGCCGGACTGAAGAAGAGGATGTTGCTGTCGGTGCTGCAGTCGTCGCAAGATCCGTACACCTTGAGCAAGAATGCGAGCTCCTTCAGGGGCAACGCTGACACCGTCGAAGCGGCGCTCCGCGTGGTGTTCCGCTTCCTGGCGGCTGCTGGGCTGGCTGTGTGGAGCCAGGGTAAGAGCAACAGCGGCGTCTCCGTGCGGGGCCCGCCCCAAGTGCACGCCGAGGCAGTGTGCAATGAGATCGCGGAGAAGCTCGGGTTGCAAGCCCGTGCCAAGAGCAAGCTGCAGGAGAGCTTGGTCGCGAAAGCCACGGAGGGCGACTTCAACGTGGACGAGTTCAAGCGCGTGAGCGCGCTGCTGGGCGACAGCCTGAAAGAAGCGTGAGCGCTCGCAGGGGCGGTGGAGCAGAGCGCGGCGCTCCAGGAGCAGTGCGCGCAGAGATCCGCGTGCTCTGCGACGCAAAGCGCTGATTTACAGCAGGGGGTCACCTTTCCTCATTTTCCTGATCCCTTGTCTCTTCCTCCGAAACTTCGAAGAACGCTGTGGGTGGAGGGCCCGCCGCTCTCTCTGCTAGGTTAGCTGCCACGTGCAAGGCCGAGCTTGTGATTATCGGCGGGAGCGATCCTCCGCCCCTTCCCCCAACTTCCCTTCAAATTGTCACTGCCTGGTCCAGGCAACGAGGCGTCCTGCCGAGGCCTCGTTCTCTGGTGCTCCGTGCTTCCAGGCAAAATAATCGCCATCGTCGTCATCGCCGCCTCGCCATCGCCCTCGCAGCCCTCGCAGCTATCATCGCGGCCACGATCGCCGACAAATTTGGTTATCACTAGCAGCATCAGCACCAGTGCTATCCTTATCGTCGTCGACATGATTATCATGAACGACATCACCGTCACGGTGTTCATTCTTCTCGTCGTCATCATCTTCTCCACCATCCGTCGTCGTCGTCGTCGGCGTCATCGTCTTGATTCGCGTCGTCGCCATCAACATCATCATCGCCGAGCTGACCATCACCGTTATCATCATCACCAGTGCGGTCGTCGGTATTACAGTCGTCGGCATCCTCAACATTGCCATCGTCATCGTCATACTCACCATCGCCATCGTAGTCACGACCGTGATATTGGCAGC
>CAUYUJ010019334.1:169175-182130 GCA_963575745.1 Prorocentrum cordatum | reverse complement strand
CATCGTCCGCCTCATTATCAGCAGCAGCAGCACCATCATCGTCATCACCACCATCATCAGCATCAGCAGCAGCATCATCATCCTCATCCTCGTCATCATCCTCATTTCCTTCTTGATCCTTATCATCATCCTCATCCTCATCCTCATCCTCATCAACATCCTCATCCTCATCATTATCGTCAGCCTTATCCTCATCCTCCGCTTCTGCCGCCTCCTCCGCCTCCTCCACCCCCTCCGTTTCCTCCGCCTCCTCCGCCTACTCCGCCTCGTCCGCGTGTTCCGCCGCCTCCTCCGCGCCTCGTCCGTCGCCTCCTCCGCCGCCTCCTCCTCTGTCTCCTCGTTCTCTTCCTCCTACTCCGCCTCCTCCCCCGCCTCGTCCTCGTCCTCCACCTCCTCCTCCTCCTCCTCCGCCTTCTCCGCCTCCTCCTCCTCCTCCTCCTGCTGCTCGTCCGCCTCCTCCGCCGCCTCCTCCGCCCTCTCATCCGCCGCCTCCTCTCATCAGCCGCCTCCTCCTCTTTCTTCTCCTGCTCTCCCTCCTTCTTCTCCTCCTCCTCCTCCTCCTCCTCCGCCTCCTCCTCCTCCTCCTCCTTCTCCGCCTCCTCCTCCTCCTCCGCCTCCTTGTCTCCTCCCCCACCTCCATCATGGTGATGACATATCACAGTTTCCCAGCTCATGTGAAGAGGGCCACATGACGCTGCGGAGGCGACGCTTCCTGCTGGTGCGGTTGCTCTCCGCCTCCTGCTCCGCCCCCTGCTCACCTTGAGATCCAGGCGTTACATGTTCTTCAGACCAGCCGTTTTCGCCAAGGCTCGGGCCCCAGGACCCTCGCAGACCGATCCGGCTCGAGAAGAGCAGCAGAAAGAGGGGGCTTTGGGCTATGGCTGTGATTATTGAGGGTGCTGCTTGATCTCGCGACGTCACCTGTCCCGCGACACGCGTTAGCCAACTCAACACATGTGTAAGCACATGCTCGAGGACTTAGGACAAACACCTTGACGGCCTGCAGATCTGTTCAGACGACCTATGGAAACACATATCTCTCCCTGCCGCCCTGCCCCTTCCATTCCTCTTTCCTCCCTCCCTCCCTTCGCTTCTGCCCCCATCCCCCCTCCTCCCTCCCCTCATTCGCCTCACTGCCCCGTCGACCGCACACCCCTCCGTCCCCTTTCATCGGCCGCTCCCCAAGAGACATCCGATGCCTGGAACTCTTCGGTGCGGGACCTCGCAAGCCCCGACCCTTTCCCCACGGCCGGCCCATCGTCCCAGACCGACGCTTGCCGGCCGGGGGCCTGGCGAGGGCCCCCGGAAGCCGAAGGGCTGTGCAGCACGCTGGAGGTGTCGGTCGGCGGCGCGCCCGGGAAAGGGAAGGCAAGGGGGGCGGGCCTTGCCGGAAGACCTTCTGGGAGTACCGCCGAAGACGTGGTCAAGAGAGTCTCACGTGAGAGACCTGGGCCAGCTTCCTCGAGTGTCGCTGCGCCGAGCTTGCAGACGTGCTGCAGCGGATTGTTGCGTGGACTTCTGTCGATGCCAGGCCCCGAAACGACGAGCGCAAAAAGAAGTGAATTTCACGTGGATTTGATCAGGTCTTCATTCGCTTCGAAATCCGGAGCGACATTCTCCAGGACTCTCCGGGTCCATCATATTGTTTTCCGAGCGAAATCTGCTTTGCGTTGTTGGCGCCACGACGACCCAGAGATCCGATGTCGTGATTTTTTCAGCATGGGGCCCCCAGAAGTCTCGACACGTTCCCTGGGACCGGCTTCTCATCCCGAGTCGTTTTGTTCACGGCCCCAGGGCCCGGCGAGGGCCCCTCGAGGCCGGAAAATACGAAAAACCTCCGTCTTGATTTTTTCAATACGTTGGATATCTGGGGAATGCTCGTGCTGGCGCTGGAGGGGCGAACGCGCCCATCGCTTGCTCGCACCCGGAGGGGCGCAGGGGCTCGGGAGACTGGGCCGGCTGCCCGGCAGGCTGGTCAAGACACGCGCGGCCCAGCTCTTCGGGAGGAGGCCTCTCCTCCTCCTCCTCCTCCTCCTCCTCCTCCTCCTCCTCCTCCTCCTCCTCCTCCTCCTCCTCTTTCTGTTGCTCCTCCTCCTCCTCCTCCTCTTTCGGCTGCTCCTCCTCCTCCTCCTCCTCCTCCACCTCCTCCTCCTCCTCCTCCTCCTCCTCCTCATCCTCCGCCCCCTCCTCCTCTTTCTGTTGCTCCTCCTCCTCCTCATCCTCCTCCGCCTCCTCTTTCCCTGCTGCTTCCTCCTCCCCTCCTCCTCCTCCTCCTACCTCCTCCTCTTTCTGCTGCTCCTCCTCCTCCTCCTCCTCCTCCTCCTCCTCCTCCTCCTCCTCTTCCTGCAAAACCCCGAGGAGGGTTCTGCACGGGAGCCTGGTAACAATGATGATGATCGGTCACCTTTATACTCCCGCACGGCGAAGCAAGTCTCGGTAGCTTCAGCCGTTAAACACTTGAGCCGAAGGCAACGGGGTTACTATTCCTCCCCAGTCACCTGAACGCTTGCATGTTAACACCCCCCTCGGACGCCAGTCCGCACTGGCTGACGGGGAGGTGTCTTCAAACGCAAAGACAGGTTAAACCAAGCAACATGCTGCACACAAATCGTTATATTGCCGAATTCGAAAGATCTCGTGACAACGTTTACGAGCACCACGTTTTTCAGACATGCAACATGAGCTCAAGTAAACGTTCTTGCAGTCACAAGTTTAAACGTAGCATCCAAAGTTTACACGGCAGGCTAGCATTTATATGATTTTGATTGCTTTCGCTTTTTATTCGCCAATACCTGCAGTAACTACAAAAGATGCACATGCACAACGATTGTTAAGCCGAGTTAAGAGGGGAGATGAGGGAGAGCGTAAAAGAACAGCATGCCGGTCACCGGTCGCCGTTGACGAGCGGCGCGGGCGCCTCACTGACGGGGTGCGTGCGCCCCTGGACCTCGGTAACCCACGGTGCCCCACACTGGCCGCTGTGTAGGACGACACCCTGTTAAGGGCCTGCATCGGGCTGTAATAGTCGGTGTCCAGGTACGCGTTAATCCGCTCCTCGTCGTCGAGCCAGCACCCCTCGTCAAAGCTCTTGATGGACCCGTCAACAATGTTGTGGTAGGTGCCGATGGCCCTCCAGTAACTGGCGTGGGGAGCCTTCAACAGAGGTCTACCACCTGGATTGTTACGGAGGTGCTCCTCAACCGCAGCGCCGGTAAACGGGTTCACAGCCCAGGTCGGATCGGTAAGCCGGTTGGGGAAGTCGTCGCACGGTAACCATCCAAACCAGCAGAGCTTCTCACGATGGTCGCTTTTACGCTCGGTGATACGATCAGCAGGCCAATTGTCACGGTAAAGTGCCCTCATGGACCCCTGATCGTTAAGAGCGACATCTAGGATGGTCTGGTGCCAGTAGACTGGAGGCCCGTTGATGCTGCCCTTTAACTCCTCGGCGCTCCTGACCTCGAGGTCCTCGATGAAGTAGTTGCGGTAATGCACCTGGAGCCCGTTCATGTAACGGCAATAGAAAGAAAAAAGAAAAAGAAAGAAGAAGAAAAAAAAAAATAAAAAAAAAAGAACAAAAAAAAAAAGAAATAAAAAAAAGAAAAGAAAAGAGGAAGAAAAAAAAAAAAAAAGAAAAAAAAAAGAAAGAAAAAAAAAATAAAAAAAAAAAAAAAAAAAGCTTGTGCACGGTACAGAGGCGTCGCAAACCGAATTACGGTAACTCCAGTCGAGATGTAACCGTGCGGCCCATAAGTGTCTTCCACCAGGTGCTTAACGGAGACCACGGCGGGGTTGCCGTGGGGCAGCATCCCTGCCCGCGTTAAGAGAAGGCCGTTAAGCTGCTTCTCGTTCATCTCCGGCACCTCGTTGACGTACACCTGCGTGTCCGGGCAACTGTGGACGTCAAACCACGATGAGTGAAGATCGTCAACGTGGAGTGGTGGCACGTATTCGTCGTCAAACAAGGACTGTACGTGCCCAACTGCGTCAACCCACTCGTCATGCTTGGCCAACTCTTTCTCCGTCAACTGAGATCTCCAGCTGCTCGGGCCCTTCAACACGGAGTAGCCGATGAAACCGTAAGCGTGTTGGTCGTAGATGTCAACGAACACTTCATCGTAGTCGTTAAGCTCCCGCCCCGTGTTGCCCTGAATAGACCGACCGCCAGGGGTCGTTAACCCCGCCTTCGCCACATGCCCGACGAAGTTGCCCTCAAACCTGCGCCAGTTGTCGCGCGTCTTCATCGTTAATGCGACTACTTCCCTGGGATCAGGTTCCGCCTTGTAGTTAACGTCGTGGTCCTCGCTCCTGTCGTTCAGCATGGGCATGTGGCCGTTGACGTGGTACAGTGGGCGGTACACGGCCCTGGCAATGTTCCGAGAGTATGCCGCAAGCTGGTCGTTCGTGCGGTTAACAGCTTGAGGCTGCGGCGGCGGTATGTGCTGGACCGATAACTTCTTGGGCTCCGGAGGCGGGGGCTTCATGCCGCTAACGCTGCTCGATGCACTTGACTCGCCAAGGCCCGGAGGAGGCGGCTTGGGCGCCCTCGCGTTCACAACAGGGGCAGGACCTTTTGGTGCTTCGTCACGTTGACTGCTCTGCGCACGATCTTCATCCATCTTCATGCCGATCTGCAGTAACTCTTCCAATTCCCGTTTACGCTCATGCATGGCCTTTGGTGCTTTCTTGTAAACAGGTTGCGGCGCCGTTGACTGAGGGATCTTATTCGGCGACATGGACCGACCGAACCCTCCGGTCTTGGGTGTGGTGCCGGTAAGATCCTGAGCCGGGGGCGCGCCCGAGGCCACGGACTCGGCCGTCGCGGTGACGGCAACGGGCGGCGCCTTGGCGATCGCTGCCGTTGGGGGCAGCTCAGGTAACGGCGGAGGCACCTGCGGGATGATGGTAACCGAGGAACTGATCGGGTCATTCAAGAACCTCTGTAAACCTTCAAGTCTCTCGGTAACTCCCACCAACATGCGTAGTGCCGCATCCCGTTTGCCCTCGAAGTCCTGCAGGGGCGTGATGTTCTCGGTAAGGCGTCTGGCGGTGTTCAAGAGGTAACCAATGTTCTCGTTGATGCGCCTGTACTTGGTCGCATTCTCCGCCGTGTTAACCTCCGAGTCACGATTCTGGATGTTCAGCTCCGTAATCGTCGCCATCAGAGCGTTAATCTCGTCTTGCGCCCTCTTGAGGTTCTCGTTGACGTCGTCACTGGCGTGGATCAACGCAGCGTTCTGCCGCGTTAAGTCCTCGATCCTCTGCGCCATGTCATCGGCAGCCCTTTGCACCTCGTCAACGTGTTTGTCGTTGGCCCCGTGAAAGTTAATCGCCATGCTAGTGAGGGTCACGGTGAACGCGTGGGCAACGTTGACGATGTCGTCAACACGGCGATTGAGGTTCTCACGCGTAACCGGTCCATCCCCAGGCGGGCTCTGGTCGACCACGGAGCCGTTGATGGTGAGGTTGACCTGATGAGCCGCCATGCTTTCGTTCACGCTCAAGAGTAAGAGGTAACGGGTGGAGAAGGCTTTAATCGAGGCAGCTTGCTTGACAGAAATGAGCTGCGAGTGTCAACATTCGGTGGCCAGCGCAAGACCATGCCTACCTGTTAATGCACATTGATTCGTGTTTCGTAGGTGTGCGCTCATGCTCTCACGGCTGACATACTTGGTTAATGCATCAGCTGTGTTCTCATGTGTTCCTACTTTCACAATACGAAGTACTCCCACCTTTACCTTCTGCTGTAACCACAGTTGACACACTTCAATGTGTCTCACTTTCCCCAAGCCTCGTCTGCTCGCAATGGCAATCGCAGCCGTGGCATCACTTTTCAGGGTGATCTCAACTTCCAAGTTAAAATCTCTCAGCACTGCCTGAAGTCCTAGACCAACCGATCCTCCTTTTACAAGTCCATAATATTCTGCTTCCCCTGACGATAATGCAATCACACTTTGAGTTGTGCTCCAAGACTTTATAAGATGTTTACCCCACATCACTACTCCTCCACTCGTAGACTTCCTAGTTCGCTTACATCCTGCATAATCCGTGTCAGTCCAAATCGTTAATTCTCGGGGCTGTTCCTGATATTGGCACACATAACTGCTTCTGCTGTGGTACTTTAAATACTTTCCTAGCTTGACCAGACCTTTCCCAGAACCTATTGTTGGCTTTGACATGGTTCTAGCAAGCTCCTTCACTGAATACTGTATGTCTGATCTGTCTTGAGCTAAATAATTCGCTCTGGCCGTCAATGCCTGATACCTCTTAGTCATGTTGGACGAAAGTTCTACCTCATCTCCCTCTTCAACTGGAATACGCTCACCTGGTACTTCAGTCCTCACTTTTACTCCCTCTAGCTCAAGCTCTTTCACAATTATCTCTGCATGCCTTTGATCTGCCTCATATCTTAACCCTTCCTCAGTCCATTCTACTATCCTGTTAAGAATCCTGATCGCTTTCATGTCCTCCTTTCCTGGTCCAAGTCGTCCTCCCATTTTTACCTCAAACTCCTCCTTTATTTTATTTTCAACCCAATCGAGATCATGGTCACCTCCTAATAGCGCGAAGTCATCCCCATGAACCGTCAACCATAAGGCTCGAATCTCATGTTTGAATACGCATGGTGACGCAACTCCACTCTTAAACCCAATCTCGATAGCAAAGTCCATGTAACAGTCTTCCCAGTTGCTCGCTGCGTCCCTTGTTCCGTGCATTGACTTTAATAGTTGTCCGCACATGCCTGGTTCATAATCCTCGTCTGGTAATATGATAAATATGTCTTTCTTTGCCGGAGCATAAAATTAAGCTTGTTAATGTCAATGAATGCCAGCTTTAATCCTTTCTCGCGCTCGCCATTCGTGAATCCAACTCCTTCGGTAACTGCCATTGAAAAAAAACAGTTTCTGTGCCTCCAGTGGAGGTGTAGCCGCAAATATATTCTTTTCCTTGGAATTGTATTTAACCTGCTGGGCCACTAGCCTTGACCTGTGGTCTGGGCTTAGCTCATCTCCTTTGTTAATGTCTATCCACCTGGTTCCGATGGGTGCCTTCCCCGTAACTTGCCAGCACACTTCCTCTTTCACTTTCTCGTAAACTTTGTGTTTTCTGAATTGTTCCATTTCTTCTTGGCGTGCTTTTATAGTCAGTTTAGGATCAAGTTCGTTTCCAGTAACATCGTCCCAGGCTTGAGTTATCTCTCCATTGTCCTCGTGAACAACGTTGATCATATTCATGGGGAGAGGGTTAACCGTACCAATCCTTTCACACGCTGCACAGGTGCTGGGCGTCTTGAGCCAGCCCTCATGTTCACATGCACTGCATTTCCACTGTGTGGAGCAATCTCGCCAACGGCCTCATACGTAAAGGTGGTGGAAGTGTTAACTGGTCCCTTCTTGAACATTATCCTTCTCTCTCTCCCTGTGATTTCGTTCACGGGCCTGTCCTCGATGACCTTCCCCGTGTCTATGTCAATGGTAAGTCTCCTAATGCATGAACTCCATTGTGGTCCATTTGGTCCTGGCAGCATCAATCTTTGAGTTCCATAATCCTTTCTCGTCCACGTTAACTGGTGTTTGTGCTTTCTATCTTCGTTCGCATGTTCACATGCCCAGTTAGTCTCGCTTATCTGCATTTCACTTTGCTCCTCTTCGTCAACTTCCATGTTTGTTGCTTCTTCTTCTATAAACGTACCCCCTTGGCGTCCGTCAATCTTCATTTGTCGCACAAGCCCTCTCAGTATCGCTCGGCACAATTTGTCTGGGTAAACTTCTGATCTGTGAGTTCTTCCGCCACCGGTTAACTCCATGTGTCGATGTTGCCCTTTGCATCTCCAACTTAACTCGCGACCTATGGCCGGACTGTTTGTCATGAACTTGGTCGGTTTCTTAATGAACATCTCTTCACCTTTGACCATCTGCTTTAAGTCGTAACAGCACACATCTCCATTGTAGACTTTAACATCCTTGTTCCTGAGCAACCGTTGCACTGTTGAAGTACCCCAACTGGTCGCCCCCGCGGGGTGTTCGAATAGAAAGTATAAACCATTTCGCCGTTGAATTTCGCAAAGCTCCATTGCGAACGTCAAATGCTTGATCCCGTAATCCAATATTTGTTTTACTCGGTCAGTGCCTAGTCTTTCAAAGTTGAACGTCTGAAGTCTGCTGAAAGATGCGCACATGGGGCTCACCACCAGTAACAGGGCTGCTTTGGATTTGACAATCTTCTTCGCTTTCGCTCGCATAGCTGGCACATTAAAGTCCCATGGGTTACCATGTTGATCACGCGTTGTTAAGTCCATCGCTAACCCCGGTATCAGTCCCATTTTCTCTGCCATTCCTGTAACTCTCACCGGCGAATATGCCTCGGTCACGTGAGCCTGAGTTTCATGTTGACTAGCTCCATAAAGCTTGGTGGCTCTCCTCACCTCGTTCAATTGATGCACGACGTTCAATTCTCCGCTTGTCAACCATTCAACCATCTCAGAGTTAAATCCCATCATGTTAATCCCCGATCTGATATCGTTCACTTCTGACACTTCTTCATCTTGTTCCGGATTAAGTTGGCGATGTTGAGTTGCCTGTTGATCTTCTTCGTCATGAGCACTCTCTGCTTTTCGTTTGATGGGTTCACTTGGGGGGTCTTTCATTTCTTCATCTTCCACTTCAAACTCGGTCCATCCGGTCCAGTAACCGTTAAAGGGGTTTCCCATGGCCCATGTTTGGCCATCTCCCTCTTCACCATACCAAGCGTCTTCGTGCCCATGTATCTCACCACTGTCAATCATGATGGCATGGGTAAATCTTCTGGGTTTAAGTTTGTCCCAATTTACAGGACATCCACCATTGGTGGGAAAGGCTAACTCTTTTCTTGGTCGCCGGTGTTGACATATCACTTTGTTTCCTTTTACTACCCACTCATCCTTTGCTTCCTCAACTTTAGCGCTCGGCGGAGGTGGCACGTTGGCCCTCAATCTTTTCGCTTGACTTTCTAATTCTTGATTTTGATTGTCCGGCGCACGGCTTTTACTTTCGAGTCTCAGTTGGGCAGATGCTAGCCTTGCCTGGATGTTTGGGCTCTCTTGTTTCTTTAACCACTCGATAACCCGAGTCCTGCAATCAGCGTTATGTGGTTTGTGCTCTTTGTCTCCTCTAATGAGACATTTACATCCGTAACATCCCGGTGTCGGTCCCAGTTTTAAATATTCATGCTTCTTTACAGCGATTCCTCGTGCAATAAGCGGCTTCGTCTCAGGTGCAGTTAACTCTTGCTCTGGTAAGTCCATGGGTACCATGATTCTAGACTGTAATTCCATTCCTGCCGTGCTGGGGTCAGGCTGCCAAGGTAACCCCTTCATCTCGGTGATCTCGACAATATTCCATCTTTCCGCCTCACTTCCTTTTCGCTTAAACTCGTGCGCCTTAATTGCCCCATGTGGTGTCCCAATAATCAACTCCTGACTCTTCTCGTTTATCCCCAAAAACACTCCACTTTCCCATCTCATTTCAAGCTTCTCGCGGCCCTTGTGTGCAGGCGTCTTTAAGTACATGACACATTCGCCAAATTCAGGAATTTGCTTATTAAACTTTCTTCCCCTGCACCTCTCATGGGCTGTCTTCCCATCTGTGTCTATCGTGAACTTGTTAGTCAGAGAAGACGCATAGCTCACCAGCCACGGTATTATCGGGTGACTCTCACCAAACTCAGTCTTATAATTGGCATCCAAGGCGCTCTTTAACGTTCTGACTTGACCCTGTACCGTCCTAACAGCCCTCTCGATTTCACCGTTGGCCTTTGAGTCACCTACTGGACTGACTTCAACACCCATGTCAAGGTCACACGACGCTTTAATTCTGTTGGCCAGTGCCGTGATTGCCGCTTCTCCATCGCTTTTGAGAATAACCTTCTTGTATCCGGTAAAGCTGATCATATCACATCACACCTTTACTGAGTATGAGTCCACTCCTTTTTTCACCAACACTCTGCTCCATGTTAATTTGGTCTCCCTGCAATGCATGACCAGAATTGGGTTGCCATTGCTGGCACTTTCACCTTCTTCCTTTTTTCCTTTAAGCCACATGTAGTCCATTGAAATCACTGGCACGTTTCCGTTCCCTTCTCTTTTGCGTCTACGGTGATTGCGCCTGCGTGCTTTTCCTCTAACACAATGTGGGCACCAGCTTCGGTAAGGTAAATGCGTCGTGTTATGCGTCTCAACTTCCTCCTTTGAGGGCCTCATGTCACAGTAAACTGTCTTCGGTAACTCCGCTTCATCGCTCACAAATACATCTTCCACATCGCTCAACTCACTCTCGTTGCCCCCACTTTCACTCCCTTCGTCTCCTTCGGTATTAAAGACGTTTAAGTTTTCGCTTGGTCTTACGGGTAATGGGGGGCTTAGTAGAACAGGTCCGCCTCCAGGGTTCCCGGCCGCGGAAAACCCTCAGCTGCGTTCACTTCACTCCTGGGATTGACGGCTTCCGCTGGTCCCCTCGGCACTGTAATGTTGAACTGAAACGCGCCGTTCTTCTCGTGAATAATTGTGGATTTACCTGTGGCCTTATTCATGATGTGGCTCAGGGACCTCCCGTTAAGGTCCTTGTCAAACACAACTCTATTTCCAGCGTTTACCATTTCTCTGACGGATCCCAGAACTTTGTTGACTTCCGCTACCTGGATCGGCATACTGACTGCGTTCCCATGTTCATTTTTGCCCGTGATCACTCGTTGACCATAATTCTTTATCGTTGTCCCATTCGCTGCGCTGTAATGTCTTCCCTGCTTTGACGCATCCGTATGCTCAATGGGGAAGTAGGTGCCAACCTTGGGGGGTCCCACTGTATTATACGCCCCAGAGTCCACGGTAACCACGATCGTCTCATGCGTTGCACTCAGTGGTGGCACCGCGTTAATTTCTGGATCACAGTCCCGCATTTCAATTCGCCCAATGTCTCTGCATTTCTCTAGCCAACGTTTTTCCTGTTTTATGATTTTACTTATCCTCTGGTCCCATTGACTCACATGATTACAATCTCCGTTACATTGATGCTCCTGGTAAATTCTTTTCAGACTCATCGCAGTTCTACGCGCCATTTTCTTTCTGGCATATGAGGGCAGATCCCATTGCCCGTTAACCTCCTCAATTGCGAGTGGGTTCAGTGGCACGTTCACTGCGTCCTTCATCTCAACGCTGAGAACATGTTGCGGTTGGCCGAACGAGGTGGTTTGTTCACTTTCAGCGTTCATTGTAGGTCTCTCCTGCTCAACTTCGTTGGCGGTCTTCTTGGAGCCCGGGCAGTTAATGGCGATGTGCCCTTTGGCACCGCACTTGTAACACTCACGCTCGCTATGGGGGGGGTGAATTTTCCTTGGCCTCCATAACTTCCACCCCACGAGCCACTTCCTTTACCACCTTGTTTACCACCGGTCTTACCTTTCACGTAGGATCCGTAGGTGGCCCGGTAACCCTTGCCTTTTCCGCCTTTGCCACCTTTACCTCCTTTGGTAAACTGTTTAGGTCTTGTGCAATTTCTGGCTGAATGACCCATGCCCCCACAATTGTAACATTTGGGGCCCGCGCCTTTACCTTTGCCTTTGTTTACGGCGTCAACTCCTTCATGGTCCCCACTGTCACTCTCATTGGCCCAGGACCCGTAACTCCACGATCCATCTTCTGGCCACCAGTTTCCGTCCTCGTCAACCCATCCTGTTTGGTCCCAAACATTTTCGGACCCTTGACCCATCTCGTTGATGTTCCCAATGTCCATCGCATCTTTATTTTTTGTGTCTGAGTCGAGTTTCTTTTTCCGCGCCCAGTCTTCGCACTTGGAGCATAACTTCTGGAATGAGTCAATGTTAAGCGCGTCGGGCGTTCGCCAGCACGCCTGCTGCCATTCATCAAACCAATCGTTCGCATGCACCATTATTGCCCTGAGTGCGGTGACTTTAAAAGGAAGAGGCAGCGAGTAATCTTTACCGTACTTTTCAAGGTTTTCTGCCAATGCGCTCCACTCCTCAAGTCGGGTAACGGTGTCAGTAATTTTCTTGGGCGGCTCAGGGTTCATGGCGTGTGTCATCTTTGATGACAGAGTCGCTCCGGTAACAGCCGAGAACCATTTGTAGACCTTTTGCCAGGCCATGATTCCATCTCCATCCATAAGTCCCTTTAATTTTCCTCTTGCTTCTGCACCTTCGAGCTTCTCGTTGAGAATGTACCATGAGTCTTCCTCCATTTGAGTTTTGTCTCCCTCGGTAAACTCGTGCTCTCCTTTGTTGTCATCCTCTGCTTGTTTAGCTGAATTCGCCTTCAAGTATTCGCTTGCTGTTAATCGGCCGCTCATTATGCGTATGATGTCATCATCGTCCTCCTCTGGTACAACTCCGTCGAGCGTCTCGAACTTCTTGTTTAGCATTTTCAGCGCCGGTCGGTAACTCGGTTTTACTTGGGCCAGCGCGTTCAAGAACTTGTCGTTCCAGTCTTTGAACTTTGCTCTTTCTCCACTGAAGTTCTTTAACGCCTGTAATGCCTTATATTCGCTTATCGGTTTACCGCTCCCGTGCTTGCTTCCACTTCCTCCTTTAATTGCTTCCGAAAGCTGACCAAATTTTTCAATTAACTTTTCTTGTACCTCGCTGTTGGTCTCCAACTCGGTGACTCTTTCCACCAGTCTGCGAGCATCCCTTTCAAGTGCAGCATTTCTTTTCGTAATCGCTAACAACATGCTGTTGGTCTTATGAGCACTCTGTAACATTTGGAATGCCTCGGCGTTCGATACCTCCCTTCGGTCCTGTGTCACTCGCTCGTTGATGAACGTTGCGAGTCCGAAATGGTTCGCGAGTAACGCTGTCTGAACGTAACTGAAGTCTCCGTTCAGGTATGCTTGCTCACACAGGTCGTTGAAGCGGTTGGGGTCCATGTTGACCCATGCGTCTCTGTCTGCCGGCACGTTGAGGTTAA
>CAUYUJ010019334.1:156675-164175 GCA_963575745.1 Prorocentrum cordatum | reverse complement strand
CGCCTCGTCCTCCTCATCCCTGCTCCTCCCTCCTCCTCCTCCTCATTCCTTTTTTTTTGGGGGGGGGCGAGGTGTCAAAGCAGTCGCGAAGCAAGATTAAGACTGCTGCTTACGCGCACACGCGCCCGAACACACACACACACACACACACACACACACACGCACACACACACACGCACGCATACACACACACGAACACGCACACGCACACGCACACACGCACACACACACACACTCACACACACACGAGCACACACACGAGCATACAAGCACACAAGCAAACACACACACACACGCACACACACACACACACGCGCACACACACACACACACACACGCACACGCACACACACACACACACGCACCACCACGAACACACTCACACACACACGCACGCCCGCACGCAACGCAACACACCACTAGCCACACACCGCACGCCACCACGCACACACATACACACACACACACACACGCACGACAACGAACACACACACAAGACAACCACAACGTACGCACCGTCACGCACAGCACGCCGCGCACTCCGCACACACAACACAGTCACGCACGCACAGCACCCGCACACACACGCACACACACACACACACAGAGACACACACCCAACGACACACGCGACAAACGCCCGCACGCACGCACGCACGCACGCACACGCGCACACGCGCACACGCACACACGCACACACGCACACACGCACACACGCACACACACACACACACACGCACACACACACACACACACGCACACACGCACACACACGCACACACGCACACACACGCGCACACACGCGCACACACGCACACACGCGCACGCGCACACACGCTGACACGCACACACGCACACGCACGCACACAAGCACACACACACACACACGCACGCACGCACGCACGCACGCACACACACTGACATGAAGAGGATAGAAAATGTAGGACGATGGTTTTTTCAATACATTGCCCGGCCAAGATCTCACGATTGACCCACTCAAGTGTGCAGCGAAAGGCTTTAAGCACCGGCCTCAACCAATCCTGAAGCAAAGAACGCACTAAGGGTGCACATGCTGCTGCTATGCACTGCCCCCCAGGCCCTGCACAGGTGCAAGCTGGACTTCTCAAACCGCTTTAGAAAATCCAGGCCCCCTCGCACCCCGGAGATTCAAATGAATCCAAAGCGTACGGAGCGAGGACTCAGAAATTAAAATAGAGATGTGCTGGTCGGTGCGGGAGTCGGGAACCGCTTGGTCCAGACCTCCCGGGGACGGGGTCGGCGAGCTGGTCTTGACCCGAGACGTTGAAAATCACAGCGCGCACACAGACACACAGACGCACAGCCGTCCCAAGTAGGGCGGGAGAGCCAAGAGGAAATACAAGCAGCAGAAGCTTGACACAGCTGCACGTCACGTGCTCCATGGACTCTGATGGCTGCGGATACGTCGGCGTCGCGCACGTGAGCGGGATGTCTACTTGTTGGAGCGTTTGCCCCACCAGGCAGCCAGGGTGACTAGAGGCATTTCAAGCAAAGGCGGGGCAGAACGAACGGGGTACGGCGGCGGTGGTTCATCCACGTCCTCGAAGAAATCTGCCGCCCCACCTGGGCCCAACATGCTAGGGCCTGGCAGAGGGGCGCTCCGGGTCGTAGCCCCCCTGCGCTGAACGAAAGAGCCTGGCCAGGAGCCTCCCTGCAAGACTCGTGAACATAGCTGCCAACGCCGAAGGAAGATAATCACCCAATCTCGAACTCGCAAGCGCAATCGCCTCCGACTGCGCAACGCGAGTGTCAGCCATGGTGAGCATAACCTGACCGGCACTAAAGATCATGAGACACGCAAGGCAGAGATAGAAGGTGGAGGACAAAGAGGGTAGAGGAACTGCAAATCGAGATTTCTGGGGCCTCACAGCCTGATGCGGGCGCGCCGGCCACGCAGAGAATGTTCAGAACTGCGGGGCCTCCTGAATCGGAACCGGGCTCCAATCCCCGTCCTCCGTGAGGAACTTATACAAAGCCTTCCCCACGTCAACCAGACTCATAGTAGCGATGTTTCCTGAGGAGCAACCCAACGCTCGAACCTTTCTGTGCCATTGATCTATGCTCTCGAGCCTGCTCACAGCGGCCCACCAGGTCCCTATCTCACATGGCAGGGTGGCCCAGATGTCCTGCGCCTCGCGGCGCTGCAAACAGATACCTATGTGCCCCAAGACATTGTCGTGGATCTCCTCGGTGATCGTCTCGGCGAAGGCCGGCCTCGCGCGCGCGCCAGCACCCGCAGCGCCCTCTGCCGGCGCAGCGGGCGGCGGGAAACACCCCCGGCTTGGAGGCCACTCAGGCGCGACAGCATGGCGCGCATGCTGTCCAGCTTCGCGTTCATGCTGGTAGTGCTCTGGCGGATGTCGGTGATCTCGGACTTCTGGGACTTCTGCTCCTGGGCAAGGCGCTCGAGCTCGGCCTTCAGCCTCTTGAAGGCGGGCTCGTTCTCGAGGTCCGGGTGGGCGCCGGTGGTCCCGACGAATTCTCCCAGGCGTTTGATCGTCGTGGTAAGCCTCGAGTCCGGGGAACTCCCCGTGCTCGCCTGGGACAGCACCTCGGTGAACGCGGCGGCCAGCTCCGATGCCGACGGGGCCGCAGTCGCCCCGGCTGCCGGAGGCGCAGGGACCGCGGAGTGCGGCGCCATCCCGCCAGCCATCCCACCAGCCTGGAGCTGAGCCTGGGTCTGAGCCAGCACGCCGCCCAACTGGGAGAGCTGGCCGAGCGCGGTGATCGAGTCCACAACGTTCGTGAACTGGTTCATCATGTCTGCGATTCCATATCCTTGGAAGTGGCTCTTGCCCGGGGAGGAGCCAGTCGCCCAGGCCTCAGGCCTGCCATTGCCCCCATATTTGCCTCCATTACCACCTTTCCCACGGCCGTTGTTCCAGCCCATGGTGGCGACAGTCGGAGAACTCTGCGCGGGCGGTCTGGGTGCTCCTTGGCACGCCACTTGAAAGAGCCTTCGAGCCTCGAAACAAACATCGCGATGATGAGCGTAAGGTTTGGGATGATGATGCGATGGTATACGCATAGCTTTTTTGATAAGAACCAATAATGTAGATAACATGTCCCGTGCTGGTGACGGTGGGTGTGCATATTTCAAGGAACGGTAGACAAAATCAAAGGGATTGCCAAGTCTTATGTATGTCAACACGTCAGTACATACCACATACAATAGAATAGGACTGTCTAGACCAATTCGTTTCCAACGCGTCAAACGCCCACGGAGTTCAGCCAGGTGGCGACGGCGCACATGCTTGTTGACAATGCCAGTGCATGGAGGGAGGGATTTCTTTTTCAGCAGGGTGGGATTACCAGACCACGCGAACCCTTCATTTTTGTGGATCGGTACCACGTGCAGGCTGTTGAAGCTGAAGTGGAGCTCGCCATCGAGATACGGTTGAATTGCCACTCCAGACACCTCGTGGACCGACTCGTCAACCTTGAATGCAACCACCTTGCCATATACCGAAGAAATCACATTCTGAAGACAATCCCGGCAGCGACAACGAGATAGAAGGCACAAGTCATCAGAGTTTCGCCCCGCGGCGAAATCCAGCTTTCGGGAAGGATGTGCCTTGTCATAGTCGTGCTCCTTTCGACTCAAGACGACCTCTAATACGCAGCCAGATATAGGCCCTCCGATTGGGATTCCTCGCGTTTGCTCAAGGAAGAAATCGCCGACGGAATAAAAACGCATGGCAAGAAAACCCAGCGCAGCACGCCGAAGGGAACCAACAATGAAAACCATGGACTGCCGATGTGAAGACTCCCAATGGACATGGACCGACGCTGGGTGCACTGTGACGGCAATCGTTTTGGAACTGGTACACCGGGATACGTCATGAAACAATCTTTCAACAGCATCGTGGACAGCATCGAGGTCGAGGTCCTCGTACGCTTGCCCAGCATCTGCCACGAGCAGACTGGGGCAAGGCATGTGGCGTCCGCACTGAGAGCACACTGGACTGCCTGACGCGGAGAGCGAGGGTGGCTGGAGTAGGGCAGCACGTTCGCGAAGTACGTCGAATGCCAAATCCAGATTGACAACTGTCCAACCCGGGGTGGCAAACTTGACACAGTGAGCAATGGCGCGCCCCATCGCCCGGTAGATACGGCGGGCTGGGAAGTGCGCGAACGAACATATGTTTCTGAAGCAGCTGCGTGAAGGCAGTGAACACTTGTACTCGCCATCGTGTCCCCAGCACTTCGCTTTGACCGTGGGGTAGCAGTATGGCAGGTTAGCAGCAGACAGCCTGGACTGGCCCTGGAATAGCGACTTGGGGATTGACAAATCCATGACAAACCTGTACCATTGAACCACCGAGGCCCGAGGAGCGACACACGCGCGCCATCTGTGAGATGCACGAGAGAGGAGAAAAAAACCAGCGGAGTAGTAGAAGAAACGGACGCTGCACCCGTAGTGTATTGGGGTCCTTGTCCTCAACCGTAATAGCGATTTTCCCCCTCATGTCAGCGAGCTCAGAGATGACGTCCTGGGTGGGCTCCTGGAACGGCCTAGTGGCGTATTGCATACTCTGAGAAGACACAGGTGGTATCTGCAGGAGGTTAGCAAGTTCACCAGGTAAACGGTGACGGCGAAGCCATTGACCACACTGGACAAAAACTTGACGACGACACGCTGCAGGGCCAGGTAGACTAGGAGTGCGGCCATGTAGAGGGAGACGCCCCAAATCTGCCCCCCGGACCGCTCTATCCAGATCCTTACGTTGTACTTTGGCGAGGTCGAACAAACTAACATCCCGTAGTATACTGGACACATTCTGCAGCCTGCGTTTGAGGGTTCCGGGTGCATCAGAGTAATGCGGACACTTTTCCTAGCCAAGTGAACCCAATGAGGTCGAAGCTGCGATTGTTGCTGGACGACTGTGGAAAACCAGTGCTGGAGCGCGTGTTTCCATGCTGGGCTGGGTGCTTTGACGTACTGCAGCGACGGAATGCACTCCCACTTCCACGCAAGAACATGCACGAGTTGTGCACGGACTTTGGCACGAGCGTGGAAGAACGGAATCACGGAAGTGCTCAGCCAAGCAACATAAAGGAAATCATCAGGACGACCACGAAGATGGCACGCACGGAGCCAGGACACATCTCCCGGACGGGACATTGCATGCTTAAGCAAAAGCAGGAGATAGCCCGGTGCATGTATATCGATAGGCCCTTGTGTAGTTATATGCTGTGAAACATGCGCGTGTACATGTAGAAGAGGTTGGGGCAAAAGCTTTTGTAGTTCAAGGCGACGTTGAACAACAACTTGGTGACTAGTGTACTTACTTATAAGTGTACGAAGATAATGTTCGTGCCAATCCTCCCCTGACGTCATGATAAGATCACGTGCTTTCGTAGCACAATATGCGTACCTGCGGTTGCGTCGGCGGCGGGGTCGGGGACGGGGCTGTGCGCAAACTGGGCGAGGCAATGTCGGTTTGGTAGCCTGGAAATCAGCCTCTGGACGACACATATATCAATAAGACCAGCTTCCAAAGGGAGTAATTGATCCTGGGACGCAGATGACACTACCATAGCATAAACCTCGGAACCATCCATACGAAGCATGAGGTTATAACGACCTGCGCGTGCTTTGAGTTCCTTCTTTGACGTAAGTTGCCAGTCTCGCCAATGCTCGCGGAGTCTGTATACAAAACCTGTGTGCGCACGCCTGGACCGATACGCCCTGCACTGTCCAATGTATCGTGCCCTAAAACCAAGCTGGTAGACATATCCATACGACGACGAAGTACGATCGCCAAACACTGCGTGCATCTGTAGGCGGACGAGTAGCACCATGGCGAGCGTATCCAGGAAGCCGGCCAACGACGGACGAAACAGTGCTCGTTGAACTTCAGGCGGAAGGGAGCACACCAAACGTTTGGCCTTCCAGGTTTGCTTTCTTCCCCCAAGAGCAGAACAGCGAATTTTAAGTAGAGTGGCGCCCATTGTAAGTGATGCTAGTACTAAGTATGCGTGCGGCGTGTGCAGGCGACCGTGTGTATGCTGTATATCTAGAAGTTCACGTTGAAGGCGTTGAAGCGAAGTGAGAAAGGCGTGCGATGGCGTATGTGCGAGCAAATTCCATAATATACTATGCCATATGTCTCGTAGTTCGCCGGGGCACTGCATAGCAGGCTCTGTCAAAAGTTGAACAGGAAGCTGAAGCCGTCGAGAGAGGGCCCCAATTGTACGAACGTGCTTGGAGAGGCTCGAGACAAATGTGCGTCGATCTGCATGCACAAGAGGGTCACGACGTTCAAGATACCCCTGGAGCTGCATGTCAGAACGTTCGAGCAATGCGCTGCTTGCCCCCACCGAAGCCACGAAACCAGAGAAGAACACGATGATTGATATACGTATATGTAAAGCATGTGCTGGTATGTAAATGGTGGAGGTGGTGCGTCGGCAGATTCGGCCAAGACCATATTTCCACCGTAGCACTTGCATGAAGAGGATAGGAAATGTATGACGATGGTTTTTTCAATACACTGCCCGGCCAAGATCTCAGGATTGACCCACTTAAGTGTGCAGCGAAAGGCTTTAAGCACCGGCCTAAACCAATCCTGAACCAAAGAACGGACTAAGGATGCACATGCTGCTGCTATGCACTGCCCCCCAGGCCCTGCACAGGTGCAAGCTGGACTTCTCAAACCGCTTTAGAAAATCCAGGCCCCCTCGCACCCCGGAGATTCAAATGAATCCAAAGCGTACAGAGCGAGGACTCAGAAGAACCAGAAGAACCACCACGACCGGCACCACGACCAGCACCACCACGGCGACCACCACCACGACCAGCGCGACCACGGCCAGGAGGACCACCACGACCACCACGACCGGCACCACCACGACCATGGCCAGCACGACCACGGCCAGCACGACCAGCACCACCACCACCACGACCAGCACGACCACGGCCAGAGGACCACTACCACTACCACCACGACCAGCACCACCACGCCCACGGCCAGCACCACCACGGCGATCAGCACCACCACAGCGACCAGCACCACCACGACCAGCCCCACGACCAGGAGGACCACCACGACCAGCACCACCACGGCGACCAGCACCACCACGGCGACCAGCACCACTACGACCAGCACCACCACGGCGACCAGCACCACCACGACCAGCACCACTACGACCGGCACCACCACGACCAGGAGGACCACCACGACCAGCACCACCACGGCGACCAGCACCACTACGGCGACCAGCACCACTACGACCCGCACCACCACGGCGACCAGCACCACCACGACCAGGAGGACCACCACGACCAGCACTACCACGGCGACCAGCACCACCACGGCGACCAGCACCACCACTGCGACCAGCACCACCACGACCAGCACCACCACGACCAGGAGGACCACCACGACCAGCACCACTACGGCGACCAGCACCACCACGGCGACCAGCACCACTACGACCAGCACCACCACGGCGACC
>CAUYUJ010019334.1:81675-149175 GCA_963575745.1 Prorocentrum cordatum | reverse complement strand
CGCAAGACCACGGGAGGACGGGCAAGGGGGGACATGGGCAAACAAGCGAAATGAGAGCATTTTGGCGGCCCGCTCCTTCGCGATCCCACTGCTGATACAGCCACCGCGCGTGAAGGCCCCCGGCCCTCTCAGGCCCCCTGGCGACCACGGCGCCCTCCCCGCCAGAGGCGGACAGTGCCCCCCGGACCAGCCACGCGAGGGGGGCAGCGATGGAAGGGCGCGCGGCGCGCCCTAACGCAGCAAGCTAAGAATGGCAGGCGGAGGAGGAGGAGGAGGAGGAGGAAAAGGAGGAGGAGGAGGAGGCCGGCCTGGGGGCCGCGCGCAGGATTGCGCGGCCCACGAAAACAATGTGGCTGGCACGGGCCACAGGTTCCGCGCCCTCACAAAAGAGCAGCTGCAAGAGCAAGTCAGGAGTGACGGACGGCCCAACGCGGCCCTCCCCCACACCTGGCAGTGCCTTGCGCGCCCGGTCTAAGGCCGGACAGCGAACGAGGACATGCCGGAGCGAGACACCGCGCCTGCGGCATGCACGGCACACTGGGATGGTTTCTGGGAGTTCCACCTCGCCTAACACAGGCAGCGGCCATGCCCCCGTCATCCGGGCGACTGCCCACAGACGGTAGTACCTCCAAAAGGAGGGCCCCGGCTCCCAGGTCAGCATGCCCTCATCGGGGAGTGCTGGACCAGGGCACAGCGCTGCAAAGGACCGATTGAGGCTCGGCAAAACCCGCGAGGCCCCCGCTGCGAAGGCCTGCTGGTCGTATCTGAGGAGTGCCGGGCGCAAGGCAAAGCGCCGATACTCCCGCAGGAGGACCTTCCTTCGGGCTGGGTCGAGCTGGGCAGCGCGGAGGGCCTCCGGGGGAAACAAAGGGTGAGAATCCAGGTCAGGAGGCGGGTCAGGCAGGCGGGAAGCCAGCGCCGCTGCGTCCGAGAGCCAGGTGGGGACGCAGAGGGCGCGCGAAGCACGGTACATGATTGCGCCAGGATGGTCGGGCGGGAGCACGGTGAGCCGAGCCCGAGCCATGAGCGCACGCTCGATGAACCGGGTGCCCATTCGCATGCGCCAGCCGCATTGCGCGACCACCACGACGTGCTTGATGGGCGGCCCGCCGTGGCATCCCAGCAGTCGGCGGCCCCACCCCACCTGAAGCTTGTTGAAACGAGCCTCGGCGCCAGGGACTCCTGCAAGGAGCGGACACGCAAAAAGAACAGCTGCCTCAACTCGAGGCGGCACCTGCGCGGCCGCCACCGGCACAGAAAAACCTCCGCTCTCCGCCGCGAAAAGCAACTTCTTGAAACAGGAGTCGCCGATAGCACAGAGCTCGTTCAGCAGCGGGCCAAAAGTCAGCCCTGAATCGACAAGAACACCGAGGAGGTGTTTCTGAGATACGACTGGGCAACCTGGTCGGCCTGGGATCGGGGCACCAAGCAAGGGCAAAACGCATGTCTTGTCACGCTCATACGTGAACAAGGACTTCATGCGGAACGCATAGCGACTACATGCCGAGGTGCTCTCATCGGAGATCACTGCCCGCACGGCGCCCTCAGACGGGCACGGCGTGGTGATATCGTCGACAAATTGAACCGGAGGCAAATGGAAAGACCCTGTAGCCTCGGCAAGCGCCACTCGGTCCGCCTCCACCGGGAGGCGTTGGAAGACGCCACGGAGCCGCTCTTCAGCAGACGCCGCAAGGGGGGCCGCCTGCTCTAAGATGCCCGCAACACTCGACTTAAACTCCTGAACCGGCAGGTCTCGCCAGGGCATGCTTTCCCTACATGCGGGGGGCGTAGCAATGGCCGCATCCAAAAGGGCGCTTCTGATCAGCAGCGGGATGCAGGAAGCGCATCCACCGGGTAGTGCTTCCGAGATTTCGTCACGCAGCGCGCGTAGCTGCGCGTTAAAAATATGCACGGAGAAGCGACGACCTTGGGCAGTTCCACATTTCAAGAAAAAGACCGGAGAGAGCAGGCCGTGGAGCCCCACTGTCTGTTGGTCTTGGGCCAGGATGTCGTCCAAGAGGAGCCAATCGGCCCCCTCGACCCCGGCGCTGTATGCACCGAGGAGCATGCCGTCGATCGAGGCGACATCGAAAGCCCATTTATTGTCAGCTATGGCCCACCAGGTTGGGCAGTCAAACGCGCGTCGTAGCTGCGCATTGAGGACAAGGGCAAGAACCTGGGATACAGGGTCTCCAACCCCGCCCTGTTGGGCTGCACCGCAATATGCCTCAATGAGGGCCCCATTCCGCGCTATCCACAAAGCGTCCTGCACAGACGCCATGTCGCTGGCGAAGGACACGGGTCGAAGGGCAGAGACCTTTCTGACCACGGGAGGGCCTGATTTCCGAAGAGGTGAAAACTGCCGGAGAGACCAGAAGCGAGACGTGACACAAAGGCGGCGGCCCAAGTTCAACAGCGCCCGCGTTAGGCGGAAACCCTCTTGAACTGGCGCCTTCACCGCTGCGTTGCACAAATGCACAGTCCGTTTACCAAGCTTCAACAAGGCAATGGCCTCTTCGACTTCGGTCTCGCTGTACAGTGGCTGCGCGCGTTCGGGCCCGGACGCGGCTCCTGCGCGCCGGATCCCTGAGACCACGCGAGACATGCGGTCCCTCTCCACAGGGCATTGGGGGAAATCGTTCTGAGCGCGCCCCAACAGGTCCGCCTGAATTGCATCGAGCATCTCGCTCGTGGACTGGGTGCGCCCTGTCACTGGGCTGACGAGCTGGATATCAAATCTGTCCGCGTCCTTGAAAAATCCAGACAAGAAGCGCTCCGCGGCGCCTTTATTAATTTCCCGGAGGCGTAGGTAACGGTGCACCGACTTCCGACGCTGTTGCCAGGCTGCTTCTTCAGTCGCCCGTTTAAAGTCAGCAAAGCTAGAAAAAGCGGAGGGGGCTAACGGCACCGCAGCTGGTGCCCTCGCTCTCGCGGGTCCCCCGACAAGGCGGACAGCTCCTGAGCCATGGCCAACAATAGTGTACACTGCATCGCGGCACCATGCAGCCACATTTAGGACTGCGCGGCGATGGAGCCTCGTGGCCGAGCCTCCGTGCCAGGCCGGGCGCAACCACTGGGACTCCAGGAGAAGCTCAACCGCGTGGGCGAGCGCGGCCAAAGTTGGCGCAACCTCACTGAGGCTGGCCTCCCATTCAGCACCTGAGGTCCACGCTACTCGACCAAAGCCAGCGGCCAAGTGCGGCTCGACCAGACAGGGCGCATCCAGTAGGACGAGCTTGTGATCCGAAAGGGCTATGAAATCTTCCACCACCTGGACAGGTAGGGGGTCGCCGCGCAAACCTATAAAAATGTCAATGCACGTGCCGGAGGAGTGGGTCGGCTTGGGGGGGTTGAACGCCCTGAGGTTAGCCCTGTCCAGCAGTGCTTGGATATCTCTGTCAGGGCCGCGTTGGGAGCAGTGCAGGCAGCGGCAGGTCACCGCATGCGAGACGACGTATGTGAGGTGCACGTTCCCGTCACCCCCAATTAAAAGCCGGGCAAGCGGGTACTTGGCCTGAAACTCCGCGGCATGGGCAACGATAGAGGACCACGTGTCCCTGTCTCCTCCATGGACAGGGTACATGGCACAGAGAACGAGGCACGGAGAGCGCGCCGACGCGGAGGGCCAAACTTCAAACCACTGCTCACGCGCCGACGACGCCTCCGGAACGAATCTGACAGCCTGCTCCAACTCGGGCCTCACGAAGAGGCCCACGGTGTCCCACTCCGTGGACGTCGGGCCAATCCAAACAAAAGGAAAGCCTGGCGGTAACCACGCGCCCGGCGGGAACCGCGAGCCAGGCAGGATACAGACATCAACGCCATGCTCGACAAGAGCGTGTGCGACTGCCTCCAGGCGCCACTCAAGAATTAAGTCCGTACCAAGGTGCAGAAAACCCGTGCGGCCCGGGTTCAGCGTGGCAATGCGGAAGAGTGGGCGCGCGGGCGGGACAGGCCCCAGGACGCGCCCAGCCGCTTCTGCGGCAGCAGCCTGGGGAACTCCCCCAACGTAGGGCCCCCCCACAATGCGAGAGACCCCGGGAAACGCCATCAGCGACGGGAGCAGCGCGCGCGCGAGAAAGTGTTGCAGCTCCACTGCGAAGGCCCATAGGGGGCCAGCTACGGTGCCCGCATGGCGAGTCACCCCATCTGGCCACGCCGGAGCCAGGTGCAGCAGGGCTAGGAAGTCCCTGGAGGCGGCCGCCAACTCCGCGCGGCTCTGGGGCGCACCTAACCACCGCATGGCCTTCTCACGAAGCGGGGCCTGGGACTGCGCGGCCTCCGCTCGCATCCGCGAGCGCGTCGCCGCCTCCTCCTCCCAGGGGGCGCGTCGGCGATCCATCGCTTCGGCGCTCCAGAGGGCGTTGGCTCGAGCCCTATCGGAGCAGGGGTGGCACGGGGTAGGGGAAATGCGAGACGACGACGACGGCGCAGCAAGCAATCAAGGGGCGGGAGCCGCATCGCCGCTGCAAGGCAGGATTTTGCATGCAAGCACAACACGGCGTGAGAAGGGGACAACGGGACAATAGAATGCAAGCACGTGGGGACTTGCGTGCGCGCAACACTGTGGCCTGGGAAAGACACGACCACACGGCGACATGCAAGTGCGACAAGGGGGTGGGAAGACGGGCGCCCCCTCCATCTTCCCACCTGCTGCCTGACCTCGTCAGACACGCAGGTCACCCCCAGCGGGACGCCGAGAGGGGGGGGGCTCGCCAGGAGGTGGGGTGGGAAGATGGCCGCCCCCACCGTCTTCCCGGCAGCGGCCGTGGGCAGGTGGGTGGTCGACAGCCTCCCCCCTGCTTCCCAGCCGCACGCGTTGCGGGCTCCATGCCTTTGGGGCGCCTGGCAGAGCCCTCCACGCGCAGCTGGCACAATGGCGACGACGAAAGACGGCGGCAACGACGACGACGACGACCACGACCACGACGACGACGACGACGACGCCGACGGCGGCGGCGGCGACGGCGACGACCGGGGGGGGGGATAGGCGCCCCACACGTCTTCCCACCTGCCGCAAGCCCCACATCCCCCCGGCCCCCCCGGCCGAACGCCGGGGTGGGCACCCCCAGGAGGGGTGGGAAGATGGCCCCCCCCGCCATCTTCCCAGCTGCCGCCGTGTTGCCGGCACGCTCCCTCGAGGAGCCGACTCACGCAGACGAGCAGAGAAGCAAAGCAACGGGCTGACGTGGAAGCTGAACAAAGACGCAGTGAAGCATGACCCCGCACGCGCGTGCTACCGCGAACAGAGAAAGGACAAGGTGACTGCGCCATGTGAGCACGCGCTGCATGCAAGATAAGCGCGGGGGACATCGCTGCGAAGCCGGACGTTGCACGCAATGAGCTCGAGACAGCGCGAGCAGAAGACAATGTAAGTGGGACGGCTTCCCGCGCGAGGCGCCTTTTCCTTTGCACAACGCGCCCGGGCCTTGCCGCTCCCCAAGCGCCACGTCCAAAGACACTCTTTATGCAGGACGAATTAGCGCTGGGGCCCTAGCCTGCAAGTCGGGCAAGCGCGTGCAGATCTGCGCGAGCTCATGCGGCATCGCGCATCTAGGCTTCTCGGGGCCGAAGAGAAAAAACAACGTCGTAGCCCGGGCAATGACAGGGCATAAGGAGATCGAGGAAAGAACAAGTGCGACAGGCAAACTGGGCAGGAGCTTCGGCTGTCCGCCCCGACAGCGGGGGCAACGGGGGCACGCCCACCCCCTCCCCCGCTGGCGACGCCGACATTAGAGGGGGGCGCTGGAGTGGGGCACACGACTCACTAGGAGGCTTCAACGAGGACACCGGTCTCCAACCGGGCCGCGAGCGCTTGCTGGCGAGGCAAGCGGGGGTGGGGCGGCGAGACTAGCCAGGGCCCAACATGTCCCGCGCCCGCACGCGCGGGGGGGCCGGGGCGCCGTGCACTGCCGGGGCCGGGGCCGTAGCCGTCCTAATCTCGGCGACAGGCCCCAGAAACATTAAGAGCTCTTCCAAATTGGCGTCGAAAGCCGCCCTCTTGCCCTTGACGACAATGCGCCCCTGCCGCTTGTTCACGAGCTGTATCGTGAGCTTCAGTAACGGCCCCGTCCTCCAAGTGACTTCGACGGCGGGCTGATGAAAATCGCCCGTGGCAAAGCCAAAAGGCGGGGCCAGGGCGGGCCGTGCCCCGCGCCCCTTCGGAGCAGCAGCCTCGATGTGGACGCCCATCGCCCTGACGATTGCATGCAGGTCGCCCTGGGACAAGCACCGCGTGTGGAACGTCGCCTCCATGGCAACGCGACCGTCCGTCGACCCCCCCACCGCAGTGTGGAGCCTGCTGTGCCAGGCACCCACGGCCCCATCTAGCTCAGATGCCCTGGTGAAACGCGCGAGCGACTGGGCGGGGGTCGCAAGCGCGGCGTCATTTGGGACAGCGCCACCAGCCGCCGCGTCCTGCAGGGGGGGAGCCTGCGAAGCGGGGCCGGCCGGGACCCCGGCAGGCGAGCGGTCGCGGGACCGCGATAGCTCGCTGATCTCCTCATTCAAGGCGGCGGTGCGGGAGATCCACGCTGCAACTTCAGGTGGCCGGTGCATCACCACCTGCTGGGTAGACCTCTGGAACCACAAAATCTGGCCCCCAGTGGGGTCGCGAAACTCCTCCCAATCCGGACGCGCTGCCTGAAGGGCCTCCAGCTCCAGGCGCAGCGAACGGATCGCTTCAGGTGAAGCCGCCACGGGTGCCACCACCACAGGCGCTGTGAGCTGCAACGCGGCCCTCGCCCGCGCTGCCATCGGCGGGGTCGCCGCGCCCCCCGGCGGCGCCCCCTCCGGAGCAGCAGATGCGTCTGCGGTGGCGCGGGCAGGGGCCGGAACTGGGGGAGCAGGGCCCGTGCCCGGGTGGTCCCACCGGCTTTCCCCTGTACGCCTGTTCTGGAAGAACAAAGCCCCAGACGGCGCACGGCGAGACTCCCATCCCGCCGGCAGCGGCGGCGGCGACAAGTCCGGAGGGCCCGGGGACTTCGCCTCGGGGGCGGGCTGCCGCCTCACCGGCGAATTCGCTGCGACAGTCGGCGGCGGCGGCGGCGGGGGCGGTGGCGGCGGCGACAAAGGCGCCGCGCCGACCCACCCCTCCGGCGGAGAGACCGCCAAGCCGCGCGCCGGGGGCGCCGGGGAGAGCACTGCACGAGCCTTCGGCGCCGCCCCGGGGAAAGCGCTGAAGTCCCCGGGGGGGGCCACAATCGGGCGCGGGGTAACTGGCTGAGACGGCAGCATGGCACTCAGCTCAGCCGACAAGCCACGCTCTGGCGAGCCAGCCACTTCTGTCGGGCTACACGACTGCCCAGGGGCCGGCTGCTCAGAAGACCTTGAGCTACAGCGGCGCCGACGGTCCCGGCGGCCACGGTCCCGGTCCCGGTCCCGGTCGCGGTCCCGGTCGCGATCCCGGTCGCGGTTCCGGTCCCGATCACGACTACGGCTCCGCTCCCGGTCCCGGTTCCTGTTGCGCTCCACCGGCATCGCGGCGGGGCCGAGGGGCCGGGTTGCGGGCTCCGGGGCGCGGGCAGGGACCAGGCGGCGCGTGGCGTGGCAAGCCCTTGAGCACACGTTCCACCGGGAAAAATAAAGACGGAGGTCCGGTCCTGCATATGTGAGAAACGCGTCAATCCTTTGTTGGGGCAAAACGGAGGAAGATATGTTTGGTGAGATATGGTGAGATATGTTTGGAATTCGTTTATGGATTAGCGGTGAAATCCGGTTTTGTCTTATTTGTATTGCATTGGTTTTGTATTCGCCCGGATTGTAATAATATGTATTTCTTTCGATTGCGTAATCGTAAATGGTCCCCGTTCACCGGATTGAAAACATCGCCGTAACCAAACGGAGAAGCCCATAATATTCCCGACATTCTTCCGCATTGTTTCAAGGACCGAACCCGCGATCACAATGATATATTCCGTTTGTCATATGCGGGCCTCCTGCAGCCAATAGAACGGCACTGCATTTCGACGACGACCTGCCGATGACAACGAAATTCCTCGACATTTTCATGGCGACGACCTGCTCGACGATAACGAAATTTCCTTGGCCGACCTCTTGCATGTGATCCTTCCTCCTCTTCACCCTCTTCCTCATTCGGACCTCACAGAGCAATTATGTCCACCCCAAACGGCCGTGCTGAACCCCCCCCAACGGCCGCTAAGTCAGAACGCGGCCGCGGTCGCGCTCCTTCCCGCCCGGCAGCTGTAAAGGAAAGTCTCTGTGCATTCGACGACCTGCTAGGCGATGACGAAATTTTCCCCGTGGCCTTCTTCGACCTCCTCCTCTTGGACCTCCTCTTTTGCTCTTCTTCTTCGCCCTTCTCTTCATGCTCCTCGCCCTCTCTCTTTTTCATTTTCTTGCTCCTCGATCGGAAAAAAATATAGGAATGGGAGCAAACCGGACTGGGAGGGAGCCGGAATAGGAGGGAGAGAACTGGAATGGAAGGAATGGGAAAGAACTGGAATAAGAAGAGAAATGGGAGGGAATCGGATAAAGATATCGGAATGGGGGCAAACCATAAGGGGGGGGAGCCGGAATAAGAGGGAGAGAACCGGAATGGGGGGAATGGGAAAAAACCGGAATAAAAAGAGAAATGGGAAAGAATCGGGAAAAGATATCGGAATGGGACCAAACCAGAATGGGAGGGAACCGGAATAGGAGGGAGAGAACCGGAATGGGAGGAATGGGAGAGAACCGGAATAAGAAGAGAAATGGGAGGGAATCGGAAAAAGATATCGGAATGCGAGCAAACCAGAATGGGAGGGAACCTGAATAGGTAGGAGAGAGCCGGAACAGGAGGAATGGAGGAATGGGAGATGGAGGAAGGTCCCCTACATCTTTCCTCGTCCTCCTTTGTTTTCTCGTTGCAAGCGTCCTTCTGCCTCCTCGTTGCCGGCCTCCTTCTGCCTCCTCGTTACGAACCTCCCTCTGCCTCCTCGTTACGAACCTCCCTCTGCCTCCTCCTCATCCTCAGCCTCCTCTTCGAAGTCCCGCCTCTCGCGGATGCTGTTCGCCCGGTTCGCCGGGCTTCGTCTCGCCGGGCTTCGTTTCGCCGGGGTCGCTTTCGCCAAGTTTCGTCTCGCTGGGCTTCGTTCTCGGGGATGCGCATGTAGTTGCGAATGTCGTTTTCCAGGTGCGAGCCCCGTTGTTGCCAGTCCCGTTGTTGCCAGTTGCGAGTCCCGTTGTTGCCAGTTGCGAGTCCCGTTGTTGCCAGTTGCGAGTCCCGTTGTTGCCAGTTGCGAGTCCCGTTGTTGAGTTGCGAGTCCCGTTGTTCCAGCTGCGAGTCCCGTTGTTCAGTTGCGAGTCCCGTTGCTCTTCAGCATTCGCCCGTCAGGGTGGCTGGGCGCGTCTTGGGCCGCGACGCCCACGAGCCCCCACCCACGGCTGTCCACGCGAGCCCCGCTGAGCAGCGGAGGAGGAGCTGGGGCCTTTTGCTTGGCAAGCCTGCGGCCCAGCCTGGAGTCTCGCCCCCACCGGCCGCCGACCTCGCAGGAGAGGGCCCTGAGGCGGCCGGAGTGGCCGGCTGTGAGTTCGTGGTGCCTGCGTCGTTTGCGCTGCTTGGCCTCGCCTCGTGCGGCCCCGTCGGTGTGGGAGGCGCGCTGTCGGTGGCAGAGGGGGGGCACCAGGGTGCTGTCGCAGCACAAGGGGGCTCGCCTCCGTAGACGGCCATATTTCGCTGTCTGCGGCTCTGTGTGTCGTGGTCGACGTGGGTCGGGGGCAACCTTCTCGCCTGCTTCTCTTGCGACCCTCGCCAAGCTTGTTCGAGTGGCTTCGCGCGTCTGACACAGGAGCCCGGTGCGTGGGCACGCGGCCAGGTGATCTCCGAGGGGGTCCCGCGGGGCTTGGCAGCCAGGGTGGCTGCCCTGGCTCGGGTGGCTGGCTCGGCAGCCGGGTGAGTAGTTTGCTTGCGGCGCCTGGCCCTCGTCAGCGCGAGACCGAGGCGGGGCCTCCGCGCGATTGGGACACCGGTGGCCGTCCATGGGGGAGCGACACAGGCGTCGATTGCGACGTGCCGCCCGCAGTACGCCGGGAGGCCGGTGACTACCACCTCGATGCGGCGCCCGTCGCTGGCAGCAGTACCTGGGAGGCCCCTGTCGCGCAAGCTCTCGCAAGTGCGGGCGCGGCCAGTCACATCGTGGCGCACCTGGCCCGCGTCCGCTCGATGGGGGCGCCGCGCTTGCGCAGGCGTCCGCTGCAAGGAGGCGCGCTGCTCTGTGGTCGCCTCGCTCGTCCAGGTGGGCCAGGCAGGAACGCCCTATGCACCTGCGGTCTGTGGCGCCAATTGGCAAGCGAAGCCGTTTTTGAGCAGCGCCCGAGAACGTCCCGGCGTGTACGTTCTCTTTGGCGTCGAGGGGATCAAGCTCCTGTGCCGTCCGTCGCAGCCCCCCTCCTTCGAATCACGAATCAGTCCTGGTCGTCTGCGAGGCTTGGGGGCCCGATCTCTCCGCGAAGCCTGCTCCCGGGCAGCAGCTGTGTGGTGCGGCCATCCTTGCTTCCACTCGCCTGGCTCGGCCTCCGTTTGCGAAGGGCGCGATCCGACCCAACCTCCTGCTCGGTTTGCCCCGTGGCGAAGCCGTCGCGAGCGGCTGCGGCCCTCGCGCCCTGCTTCTTGGAGGCACGGAGCGGCGGATCGCGCCAGAGCGCGTTGCCTCTGCATGCCCTCCTCGCGCGCACTGCTCCTGGCCCTTCCCTGGACAGGATTGCGCCGGGGAGCGCGCTGACTCAGCAGGCGATTCTCGCACGCGCCGGCCCCGGCACGGCCAGCAGCTGCTGGCAGCGGGCTCCAGCGTCGGACCCCCGTCTCTCGCAGCGCCGGGGCCTGCAGCCACGACCTGCCTGTCGCACACACCAGCTCCAAGCACTGTGGCGGAGACCGCCGGCTCCAGAACCAGTGCCTGTGTCGCAGGATAGCTCCCGAGCGCGCTGCCACTGCTTGCCCTTGTCGTGCGCGCCAAGCCCTGCAGGGCAGCTGCGGCGACGTCGGCCCCTAGGTCGAGTGCCGCCGCACGCAGGACAGCGCACGACCGCGCTGCCACTGCAAGCCCTCCCCGCAAGATCCGACCCGAGCAATGCAACTGCCGACGTGCTATTGCAGATTCGAAGCCCGCCTCCCGCAGGAGGGTGCCACTGCGCGCAGCCATTGCATGCCCTCCCTTCTCGCACGCGCCGGTCTCGACGTGCCTCCGCCCCTTGCCCTCCCCCATCTCCAACGCCCCGCCCCCTCCCTGACTGCCGCGCTTCCGTTCGCCGCGCCCCCCTTGAATCCCATCATGCCCCTCTCCCTCGAAGCCGGGACAGCAAGTCGAGGCGCCGCGGCGCCAAGTTTTGCACAGCCTGGCACCCTGCGCCATTTAGGGAAAATGCACAAGTTCTGACTCCAGCACAAGTGTTTGCCGAGCCGTTGTGTTCAAGTCTTGCTGTGGCGATGCCAAGGCGGGCACCCCTTCCGAAAGGGGCCTGTCTGGTACCCGCTCGGTCGACGACGGGTTCTGCGTGCTGGGGTCTCCGCGCGTGATGCCCATTTGCTTAAACTTCGCTGCGCAGAAGCCACGTTTGCACCGGAGGGTCTCTGCCAGGGCCGCCGCCGCTGGGCGGGGGCATCGTCCCGTCGCCGAGCAGTTGCCGCGGCCGCCGGTTGTCGCGTGGATTCGTGCGGTGCCACGCGGGCACTGCCGTCGCTAGGGTGCAGACAACATAATTGGTAGGCACTCATCAAGAACCGCCACTGCTGCAACCCGCTGTACCACAGCGACCCAATATCTTTGCCGTTAGCCTGTGCAACAGTTCGCTGAATCCAGAATGCTTGCAAGCATCGACTTGGTAGCTATCAGGGGGCGCCCCGCTGAGGTGACACCGAAAAGAACACACGGACCAGAGGGAGGGGAGGGGAAGGGGAGGGGAGGGGAGGACTTGCAGAGAGGGTTCGCACGAAAACGAATGCGGTGGGCTGTGGCCCGTGGCCCAGGCCACTCGGCTTCACTGATTCGTGGCCCGTGGCCCAGGGCCCGCGAGTGGCGACCTCGCGCGGAGGGAGGGGCACAAGCGCCACGGACAACTGCCGAACAGACGTTGAGTGTCTCGCAGGCTGGTGCACCACCCAACAAAAAAAAAACTACGCACTGCTTGGCACTGCTCGGCGCTGCTGGGCACTTCTTGGGATTGATTGGCGCTGCTTGGCGCCGCTCTGCATTCCCTGGCGCTGCTTGGCTTTGCGTTGCATTGCTTGGCGTTGGTTCGCATTGCTCGGCGCTCCTTGGCCTCGCTTGGACACAAGACCAAACAGCCCGGGGAATGCGGGTAAGGAAACGAGACCGAGCAATCCAGGGACGGCAGCAAGGACACCAAATCTGGCAATCCCGAGAGACGCCACACCGAGGAAACAAGACCAAACAACTCCGGGGAACGCTACAGCAAGGAAGCAAGACCGAGCGACCTGGGGGGAACGCCACAAGAAGGACAACGAGACGTGGCCCTCTTCAAACTCGGTGGCGAATTGTGCGCTCGGTGAGTGCCACGGCGCCACAAGCGCTGCATGGAGCCAGAGTTCGCAGCATTCGTCGCGGAGCACGACTCAGAAGGGCCCAGAGCCCCCAACTCACAGGCTGTCGCAAGCGCACTGGGGTTCCCAGCCATACTTTTCCGAGGCTTCAGAGACGTGTTGGCTCCCATTTTGCTTCAATATGGCCTGATGGGCTGTCTTCGAGCACTCTCGGCGGTCTCTCGGGCTGCCTTGGAAATCGTGCGGACCGATATGAGGGCCAGCATCCCCGCGAGACCCCCAAGATGGCCCCAAGACGGCCCACGAACACCACGGAGGAAACAGAAGGCCTCCACGATGCCCAAGAAGAGGCCCCCGAAGGGTCAACGCGAAGGGACCCAGGGGCCATCCCGGTGAGCCAACTAGATTTAACTGTCGACAGGAACAGCAACCAACTCATCCCGACTGAGAAGCGTGGCTGGAATCCTGGTCATGTCAGGTTGCCCTGCTCGAAACAGGCGCCAAAAGCAGCACAGGTTTATATCGCGGTGGCCTCATGGCACCTCCGGTGTGGGCCATCCCTCCAAAGATGGCCTCCGAGACCGCTGGACCCCAAGAGCCGTCAATCCCCACAGGGGGGCCCCCAAGACGAGACTGCAGGAGGCGTCCGAGGGGCCCCCAGGGAGCCTCTCAAAGGCCTCCGGGAGCCATCTCGGCCAGGACCCACACGGCCGAAAGCCACCGGGCATGCCGCCACCTGGAATTTGTCCAGGGTTACGCCGGGCGTGTCCCCCTCCCTCCAGGGGGCTCTTGGGCGAGAACTGAGAAATAACAAAAAAATGCTCAAACGTAGTCAGACATGATCAAACAAATCGTCCCCAGGCTATGTTTTGGCTATCGTTGAATACTCCTCCTGTGGAGGGGCACGCCCGACGCAAGTCCAAGGGGTGCTTGGCGTGCCGACTCTTCAAAACAGTCTCTGCAGCCCCACAGGATCCCCACAGGCCATCAGTCCCCAAGTCGGAAAGCTTGCCCCCAAGATGGCCCCGTGATCCACGATGGTTCACAAGACGGCCCCAGACGGTGCCAAATGGGCCCAGCTGGCGTCTAAGATTCAAGATGGCCTAAGAGGCCTCCAAATTTGCCCCGCATGTCCCCAAGACGGCTCAAGATGGCCCCAGCATGCATCCCGGAGGACTCCCAGGATGGCCCGAAAATGATATTGAGAAGGACTCTCTATGTTTTGACATAGTTTGGCGTGATCACCCTATCGAACATCCGACAGACCACGACGGCCCAAGAGGCACCCCGAACCACCCCATGACGGCCCAAAACTGCCCCAAGAGGAACCTGTGACGGCCCGAGCGTGCAGACTGCCGACGATGGCGCCACAACTCTATGAAAAGGGGCCCCATGAAAGCCCAGGGAGGCCCCCAAGGCACGGCTTCCGGCGGCGCCAGACGGTCCAGGAGCGCCCTGAGGCAGCCCCCGAGAAGGGACCCAGGTGGCTCAAGCAGCCCCCAAAGGCTCCCAGGAAGGCTCAAAAGGCTCGAACAGAGCCCCAAGACAACCCCGAGACGGCCCCACAGGGCCCCTCCCCGGTGCTCCCAGTCAGTCCACTATGGCGCGGCCGCACGTCCGCTCGCCCTTCCACGACGCAGGTGTCTCCACAAGGCAGGGGGCCGGCGACGACTCGCAGCATGCGTTTTCGACCACTCACTGGTCGCAAGATCATCACTGTGAGGAGGGCTGAGCCTGTCTGGGCCGAAAATCACACGCGTGTAAGGCCACCCCGCGGTGGGCAGTGACGCACCGAGCCCAAGATGGGCTCACGTGTTTGAGCAAGCCCTGCGCTGAGTGCCTTCGATGCAGAAAGTTGCCCCCACGCCAAGAGGTGCGGGTGCAATAACACTTTCCGTGGCGCGCACCCCCGCGGGAACCCCATCCCGGGAGGAGGCGGGAGGAGGAGAAAGGAGGAGGACGCGCCGAAGGAAGATCATAGAATTGGGGAAACCAAGAGGTACCCATACTGCTACCCCCAGGCCTCTCTCAGAGTGCATTCTGACGAGAATTTCGAGGCGAATCCATAGGTGGCGACGGGGGCCGAGAAGCCCCCAGAAAGGCGAAAGCAGGGCGAGGGCAGCGGTATGGGTACCTTTTCCTCCTATGAATAATCACTGCGATGCCTTTTCTTCTGTCCAGCGGAACCGGACTTTGTCAATCGCGGCCTACCTACCCCAGCGCCTAGCCATGGGTGGTGCTCGCCCGTATACGCTGTCGCCGCGCTCGCAGCGGGCTGTGTGTGTCTCGGGGCCCATACTACCTTCTATAATTTCGTCTCCTGCGAATCAGTAGCTGTAAGACGAAACCAGGACGAGGAGAACGTCGGGCGACAATAAAACGGGAATCTGTAAGATCTGGCGGCTCTGCAAGATGTCTCGGGCGCCGCGGCCTTCTCAGAGCATTCCAGAACGATTTAAAAAAAAAAACATGCCGGAACGCTTTGCAACTGATGTATCCTCTTCCCGGTCCCGTCCGAAGCGAGGGCGCCGACGCATCGTGCGTGCGCTGTTTGACTCGGTCACTGCTTTTTTGCGCCGTCCGAGCAAGCAGAAAGCGTGATCTCACACAGGCCGTCCCACACGCCGGCCCTGCCCTGGACCCTACGCCACATGGGCCTCCACCTCCTGTGCCTGCTCCCCCTTGCCCTCGCTGGTGGATGACACAGCCTCGCGCGCACCCTCCCAGAAACCACTCGGCAAACCCATTCGCGCTCTCTTGAAAACACTGCCAAATCTCCCCCGTGCCCGCAGCACGACGCACTAAGGAACCCTCGGAAACACCATTTCGTGTAAAAAACCGTGCCGGCACTGACCAATGTTTGAACCTCTTGGCCGAATGATTCCGTGACCGAGGTTCTGAGCGAAAATCTAAAAGGCCTTTGCGAATTTACTGTCGGCCTCCGCCTATTTGCTCCTCCTCCGCCTCGTCCTCGGGCCTCCTTCATGCCCCTGGAAAAAGACTTGAGCAACGGGCCATGGAATGGACGGCAGTAGCGACGATGTCAGGAGATTCAAAAACGTGTGGGGCACTAAACTCGTATATGGAACGGCTTCACTTATGACAGAATCCTAGCAGGGATGGAACCACCTGCTATATAATCATATCTAGGATGAAGACACATCGAATGTAATCCGATTACGGAAGGCCCATCTCGCATCTAATCCTATGAGAAGTGGGTCCACCCCTGGCAGAATTTCACGAGTGCTAACGCAATCCGTACAAGCAAATACGATCGATGAAATACTCACATGTATTCGAATCCTATCAGCGGTGGGCCCACCTCGAAAGGAATCCTGTTGAGGAGGGAACCACGTTTACAGGCAAACATCCATTAAAAGTGGGTTTACCCTTACTGGTATCCTATTGGAAGCGGGCCCACCTCCAATAGAAACCGTCTAAAGATGAAACCTACTGGCATAAAATAGTGTTACAGGAGGACCCAGTTCAATTTGAATCTTCTTGGCAATTGAATCACCTCGCGTAGAATCCAGGATCCTTGGGGCCACCTGTGACTAGCCACTGCGATGCCGCGCAAAGACCTGGTGAGCCCTGCTAAGCCCTGCTAAGCGTAGCCGAAGCCTGCTAGGCACTGCTAAGCACTGTGGCCCTCTGCTAAGCCCTGATAAGTCTTGCTAGCCACCTGCCAAGCCCAGCTAAGTCCTGAGAAGCGCGATCAAGCCCTGCTAGCCACTGATATGCCCTGCGGAGACCCGCCGATATTTGCTGACACCTGCTAGCCTTGCCAAGTTCTGCCAGCACCTCGATAACCTGCTAAACCATGTGACGCCTGCTAAGCCATTCGGGGCGACAGCAAATGGAATCTCAGCAAGGATGAACCCGTTGCGACTGAAATCCTATTGGGGGTAGATTCACCTTTAACGGAATATTATAACGGATGATCAGCATGTAATAACATCCAAACGAGAAAGGACTCAGCTCTAATAGATACCCATGACAGGTGGACCCGCCTCTACTGGGATCTTTTTTTATGGACGGGGCCACGGGCAATTGAATTGCACGCAGCGTGGCTTCACCTCTAATGGAATCCCATCCGGATGTGGATCCAGTGCCCATAGAGACCCCTGAAGGATGGAAGCAAATCCAATACAATCGCATTAGATTTGGATGACCTTCGACTTGATTCCTAGGAGTGAACTGAGCCACCTCTATCCGAATCGTTCCGATGCCCTGCTCCGCCCCTGCTAATCGCTGCAACGCTTTGCCCCTCTGAGCCTTGCCGGCCACTGCGATGCAGAGCTATGCCCTGCTGACCCACGCTACGCTCTGCTAGGTCTAGCCGCGCCCTGCCAAGAACTGCCAAGCGCGGGAAGCCCTGCTTGCCCTCTGCTCAGACTTGATAAGTTCTGCGAGCCAATTACCCAACCCATCAAAGCCTTGATAAGCCCGACCGAGCCCTTCGACGCTATACTGGCCCTAGACATGCCCTGCTGAGACTTGCCAATACTTGCTAACACCTGCCAGCCGTGCTAAGCTCAGCCAGTACCTTGTAACCTGCTAAACCATGCGGAACCATAGCTAGTCTTATCACGGATGGACCAATTGCTAATGGAATCCGACTGGAGGTGGATCTACCTCTAACAGAATCCTAAAAGGACACTATATGTAATACAATCCGATCAAGGGAGGGCTCATATCGAATAGAAACCCATGAGAGGTGGATCCACCTCTGCTGGGATCATGTTATGGACGGGGTCACGGGCAAATGAATTGTATGCAGTGTGGATTCACCTCAAATAGGATCCCATTGGAGGTGGATCCACCTCCAATAGAATTGCATGAAGGATTGAAGCACCTGGGATATATAGTCATACTAGAGGTAGATTCATACCGTTGGGAACGGAGCCACCTTTGGGGGTGGACCCACTGCTCATGGGATTTCGATTGGAGGTGGATGAGATCTACCTCCTGAAAACATCCGACTAATAAAAGCCAAGCCGCCTGTAGCCAGTTCTTTTCTGGGATGGGCATATTTCCACACAGTTGAATTCAATCCGCAGGCCTTCTTGCGGGGCCATCAGGCTGCGTGGCGGAGATGTCGTGTTCCCTGCACCAGTTGCAGGTTCAGTTGCAGGCCCCAGTTCGCAATGAGATCGTTCTACGCTCTGCTTCCTACTGTAAACTGTTGAAGTCCGCACGGGGGGGGGGGAAAGGGAGTCAGTTACCACGCCCAGATCGCGTGTTCTGACTTCCTGCGGGCCTGTGGGACACGTGAGGATACTTGAAATTCGCGCCCCCGAAGCCATACGCCCTCGTAAATCCCACCAGCCCTCTGGGCGCAGGCGGTCTAGAGCGCTTCCTTTTGGAACCTCTTTCCTTTTCCTGCTCGGGAGGTTTACCTCCCCCCCTCATTGGGTCTGGACGGGCTCCCCCGCGAGGGGTTAGCGCATCCACTATCGCCCAAGATACCTCAAGACGGTTCAAGATAGCCTCCAACGCGCATCCAAGAAGCCTCAAGACGGCCCCAAGATGGTTTCAAGTGCCCTCCGAGCCCTCCAAGGACCCCCCCAAGAGGCCGAAATGGGTTCAAAACCTAAGGAAAATCTCGGTTGTTTGCCTTTTCGCTCTTTCGCTTCCGATGGGCTCGTGAGGCGTCAAAATGGCCCTACACAGCCCTAACAAGCCCAAAAGGGCCCCAAGACAGCTACGAAAGCGCCCAAAAGCGCCACAAGAGCGGTCCAAGAGGGCCCCAAGACGCCCCTTTTGGGCCTCCGATGGGGGGACCTACATGCATGACCCCCTCTTTTTTGAGGGTCCATCCAAGACGGCCCCGAGAGGCCCCCCAGACCCCCAAAAGAGCCCCAACAGGGCTCCAAAACTGCCCAAATGAGCCCCATGTGAGCCTCAAGAGAGCCCCAAGAGACCCCCAAGAGAGCCCCTAGAGGGTCCAAGAATAGAAATTCCGATTCTACAACGGGGTCCGCTGCGCCAGAGACGCTTACCACAGGGAATACCCCGGCGCACCTTGCACTGGTTTCCATGTTAAGTTCGTTGCGGGAAGCTACGTGTGGTCTTTGTTTCTCATGGCCCAGGGTGGATGCAGCCACCTGCCTCAGAGACGTTCACCACGGGGAACACCACGTCGTACTTGCACCGGCTTCCATCTTAAACTTCAATGCGGGAAGCTTTTTGTGATCCTTGCTTTTCTGAAAAGGGCCGCGCAACTGCATGTTTCCAGCCGTCCCTGATTTACCAACTCCCCTGCTGATCGTTTCTGGATGAGCTGGTGGGAATACTTTTTGGTCAACGGCCTCGTGAAGCGGGTCAAAAGGCGTCTAGCCGGGCCACGACTAGGCAGCGGAAAGCGGAAAAGCGGAAAAGCAAGACAGGCGCAGCTAACGGGCGGCAGCTCAGAAGGCTGGTGGGGATACGCGAATCATACAATGTTCGCACATACGAGGCAATGAACCCGCGTAAAGTATGCTATTGTCGCGATCCCGAAACCATTAACCCTTGTAAATTATATAAAGATTGCGCCCACAAGGCCACAAGCCTTCGTAAATGACGCGATATCTGCGTCCCCGAAGCGACAACATCTCGTAAATTGGTGAAAATTGCGTCCCCGAGGCCATACAACTTCATAAATTTCGCGATAGTTGCGCCCCCGAAGCCATAACACCTTGTAGATAGCTAAATATTTGCGTCCCCGAGGCCGTAAACCCTCGCGAAGGGCGCAAGATTTGCGACCCCGAGCCCACACACCCTAGTAAATTATGCAATATTCGCGCCCCCGTGGCCCCCTGCAAGAGATTCGCGAGCTGAGCGGACGTAGCGGGGGCGGCTATCACACAACAGCTTGCGTATCTCCGACGCTGACGCTCGCCCATATCCCCTCCCCGAGCGTCGCGGGTGGAACGGACGTACCGCGAAGCGGCCATCGCTGAACAACCCGTTTCGCTCCCACCTGCCAACCGCCCCCCTCCGCCCCTGCCGCGACGATGCTCAGCCTTCACGCACGCGCTGGACGACTGCTTTGAAGACCGGTCTGCACTGAACGTGCCGCTTCACGGTGGCGATACTCCCCCAAAACTTCAAACCGCGACGCCACGCGCACGGAGCGCAAAAAAAGACGCGCCAATCCTGGGCCCCAGAAGTCAAAGAAAGCCCCACACGTTGCATTAAGGCCGAAGTCTGATCAATTGTACGCAGCACCATCATGCACTGTGGGATAGCAACGTTTAGATCGCAAGGTCCTCACAAATAACGATCCCTCTCAGGTTTGCAGTGCAAGCCGTACCGTACGACATTGGCCATCGCTCGGGGTTCCGACGCTGCTTCACGACGGTGCCCAGGCCTCCCCACACAGCTCTTGCATGTACCATGATTTGACATATGGGGACCGGCGGCAGGGGGCAAAGCCCTTACGGAGAGGTGAATCTCCTACGAGAAACCGCACTGGAAAGTCGCACAAAAGGGATTTGATTTGGAATTCACGCAATAGAAATCAATGTGTAAATCCCGCACGCAAGGAATCCGATTGTATAGTCGCACGAAAAGGATTCTACTTGTAATCCACACCATAGAAATCGAATTACAAACCGCCCACAAAAATAATACGATTGAAAAGCCGCACAAAAAAAGGATTCGAAGGCAATGCGCACCATAGAAATCAATGTGTAAATCGCCCACAATAGGAATCCGACCGAAAAGCCGCAAAGAAGGACTTTGTTTGTAATCCACACAATAGGAATATTTCTGTACATCGCCCACATTAGGATTACCTTTGATATGGAGCCCCCAAAAAATAGACCTTCCAGGAAAAAAAAGAATACGTAACAACAAAAAACACGAAAAAACGTCGCCCCCACCTTTTTTTTTCGAGTCCGCCCCTCCCTCGGACAAAAAAACAAAATGAACGGGGGGATAGCTTTATGTGTTGTCTGCCTTCATTTAAAGAAATTCCTTTTGCGGGCGATTTGCACATTGATTTCTATGCGGTAGATTACACTTAGAATCCTTTTGCCGCTTTGCAATAGGAATTCATATGTGAACGGATTACAAACCAAAATTCGATGGTGCGAATTACACATGAAATACTGATGTGCGGTTTTTCAATACGATTTCTGGTGCGAGCGATTTGTGTATATTAATGTTTGGAAACAGAAAACCATTGCCCTTTCCATTGTTTTGTTTCCCCCACCCCAGCCCCCGAAAAAAGAAGAAGAGGAAAACGGAGAGGGCGATGGTTTTCTGTTTTTTTGTATGTTTGTTTTCCCGGCGATCCAAGACTTTTTCTGACCTTCAGTTGAAGAAATTCCTCGTGTAGATTTCAGTGGTAACGCTGTTGCGCCGCTTCTCAACATTACAGGATTGGGTGCGACGAAGAAGATGAAAGGGAAACGAGACATGAAGAAATGAAAATACACAAACCGAATATCCAAACAACTTCCGTCATAATAACATACACCACGAAAATGGTTCCCATATAGTCCCATATTTCCCCTTTTACCCCCCCCCCCCAGGAGGAGGAGGAGGAGGAGGAGGAGGAGGAGGAGGAGGAGGAGGAGGAGGGGGAGGGGTATCATCTGAAGGACAATTCTACAGGACGCAGCTCAGAAACTCCTCCAGCGGCGTGGTCATGGGCCACCGCCGCGATTTTCCAGCCTCGCGCCTCAGAGGATCCGTATTCCAGACTCATGCTGCGGGCACAGGTGCCTACAAAAAACAGATCTGCCAAAAGCGATGCGGGCGCCAAATTTGCCGCTTTTGCAAAACAAAACTGCGCGAGTACGTTTGGCACCCGAAGCCCCTCGCATCCGCAGCTTGTCAACTGTCTCATAAGGGGGGCATCCTGTATGTATCTCATGGCGAGAAGAGCCAAGACAGGAAACAGGAGCGTATAACTGCAGCGCCTGTGATGTGCTGGGTTCGCTCGCACCTCCTCCCCTCCTTCTTCTCCTCCTCCTCCTCCTCCGCCTCCGCCTGTTTCAACTCCTCCTGTTCCTCGTCTTCCATTCCTGTTCCTTGTGAATAACTTTTCCCTGTCGCACCCCGAGGCCAGTTTTGAGGGCGGGCCGGGCGATTCGCCTGTGATTCCCTCACCATTCGCGACTCTGAAAATTAGTTTTCAAAATGTTGCTCTCGCCGTAGCGCGGCGCACATTCGTCTTAAACATGTGCAAGAGTTTCACGGATTCAGGGCGGGTCGTTTTCAAAATGTGGCTTTCGCCTTAACGCGGCGCACACACGTTTCTAACATTTACGATGGTTTCACACGGATTCAGGGCGGAAGGTTTTCAAACTGTGGCTCTCGCCATAGCGCGGCGCATATTCGTTTAAAAACTGTCAAAACTTCACTGGTTGAGGGCGGGTCGTTTTCAAAATGTGGTTATCGCCCCAGCGCGGCGCGCATTCGTGTAACAAATTTCAGGAGCTGCACGGAATGAGGGCTGGTCGTTTTCAAAATGTGGCTCTCGCTATAGCGCGGCGCACACTAGTTTTTAAAGCATTGCCACAGCTTCACTGGTTGAGGGCGGGTCGTTTTCAAAATGTAGCTCCCGCCTTCGCGCGGCGCACATTCGTTTTAAACATTTACGAGAGCTTCACGGATTCAGGGCGGGTGGCTTTCAAAAGGTGATTCTCGCTTTAGCGCGGCGCACATTCGTTTTACAAATACAAGAGGTTCACGGATTGAGGGCGGGTCGTTTCCAAACTGTAGTTCTCGCCTTAGCGCAGCGCACATTCGTTTCAAACATTTTCAAGAATTTCACGGGTTCCTATCATCAACGTACCAGAACTGGTGTCGTGGAGGGATTCAGGACTACGCGGGTGCAACAATTACATCGGTTTTTTTTCTTGGGATCCTAAAACTGGCGTTCTGGCACGATTATGGATCGTTTCGTTTCGTTTCGTCCTTCGGCCTGAAGTCCACCTAGACTAGCCAGACACTTCGCTGTGGGTGCTCATCATGCATGTGCCAAACGTTCAGCCAGTCTACGCACTACTGTCGTGCATTCCGCTAATGCTGCTGCCTCTGCAGAGAAAGAGTCTGTCCAGGTCTCGAGAAATGTGCCTCCCATGGCAAGCTTGTGCAAATCGCCATTTCCGAAGACTACTTCTATGATCCATGCAGAAGCCGCGAAATCTCTGCCTCGCGCCCCGCCATCTGTATGAGCAATCAAGTTACAATCATTGAATGCTCTGCTCGGGTGTGGCCAATCGAACTCTAAAGACCATGTTTGCCGGGCGTCCATGGTGTAGTTGACGAGGTGGTCCGCTATGACGTTGTAGTTGCGTCGTCGCCGTGTCACTGGATCCCGCCACCGTTCTGGGGGCAACCATCCAGACATCACCAAAGTCGCCAAATTGTCGCACGCACGGTCGATTAGATGCAGGGCCCCCGGGTTGAGGCAAGGGGCGTGGCCACAGACAATGCGTTGTAGTGGTTGGCAGTCTACCACAAATAGCACCTGCATCAGCGCATCCCCCCAAGAACAATCCATATCTCGTCCGTCCTCAGCATGTGATTGTGGAAGTTCGTCCAGGACGTGTCCTTGGAGTCGTCGTCGCTTGCTCGGTTGGTCTGGTATTTGCACTGGTCGGTTTTGCGACGGTGGCAGTGGCAACCCCCACTGCGTGCAGACCGTATTTGCGAAGAAATCGAAGTTGGCCATCCACTCCCGCTCATGGCCGAATTGGTCCCTGAATGATCTCCAGCCCAACCCGTAAACCAGCACGAAAGCATCCTCCCAATCATTGGACCCCCCAGGTGTCGCATGCATCAGGCCCAGGTCACGACGACTGCGCCATGGAATCTGCCGGGTCCCTGACCACCACTGTCGGCTGCGGAAGCGCCGTGTGTTCCGGAGGTGATTGACGTTCGCTGGATAGTTTTGGTGTTCTTCTCTCCATGCCTGCCGAAATACTTCATGTAGAATTCGGTGGTGCAAAAGCTTGCAATTGAATCGCGCCGCCCATGCTTCGACGGTCCTCGCTGTGCGCTGATTGTAATCCATGTTGCTCTCACCAGGTCGGCGACAGAGACGGAGGATTCTGCGAAGAAACTTGAATTCCCAACGTTTTGCCACAAGCAATATGCTGGCCGTGAGGTGCCAACAATTGAGCCCGTACGCGACCGAGGCGGAAGGTCCAGAACACCATGCCCGAAATTTGTCTAAAGCGGTACCTGAGCCAAGGAATTCCGCCGAATGTGCCCAGAAACACGCTTCACCTTTCTCCAACCTGTGATCCAGACTATGGGATGTCGAACCTTCGTCACGACGCGACAGTCACGACGCGACAGTCACGACGCGACAGTCACGGCGACGCGACAGTCACGCTGATCCGTGGCGTTGGAATCCCGAAAACAATGTTTTGGCATGATTCAAGGTCTTTAAACGGGTGTCTTACAACGAGGCAGTTCCATCAATGAAAATGAACCGTAATAAGAGCTTATGAATTGGGAGCTTGGAGGGAAGGTTTACTCCAACATCGTTGATGATTATTGGGCGCACACTGGTCCTCATCGTCCTCCTCCTTGTCGTCCTCCTCGTCCTCCTCCTCCGCCCGCCTCCTCCTGTTCCGCCTGTTCCTCCACCTCCTCCTTCTAAACCGGCTTATCCTCCTCCTTGAAAGACGTCGCCACGTCACTGTTGCGATCGATGGCGTGCTCGAACTGTTGTAAGTGCTGCTCAGTAACCGTACTCCTGTGTAGGATGCGCCCGCCCGACAGCCCAAGGTTCTGCCTCGGAGGCTGGGCCTTGACTGTGGTGACCTGGGTTTCCCAACCTTTCTTCACCTACTCTGTCCTGGTTCGATACCAGGGATCGGTGCAGTGGAGGTGGTTGTTTTTTGCAGCGGACGTTCGCCTCTCTGTTTTCATTCCTGGGGCAGTGACTGTCAGTGTCATTGCCGCCCCTTTGCGCCCACTGCATGGCGCATGTTCCTCTCAGCGTACCCCATTAGTGCTGAGATAGGTCGCCCTTGTCGCTTTGGTGGAGAGGCCGCCCTAATCAAAAAAACCTGTTTCTCCTCATCTTGTTCCTCCTCCTTCTGCTCCTCCTGTTGCTCCTCCTCCTCTCCTCCTCCTCCTCCTCCTCCCCGTCCTCATCCTCCTCTTCTCCTTCCTCTTCCTCCTCCTTGTTCCTCCTCCTCCTCCTCCCCCTCCTCCTCCTCCTCTTTTCCTTCCTCTTCCTCCCCCTTGCTCCTCCACGCGTCCCTGCCGCTCTCCCTCGCCCCTCCGCCCTGCCCTCCCTCGCCCCCGCGGCCGAAGCGCGGACCTATACCCCGTGGGAGGCCAGGCTCTCACCCCGGCTGCTCGCGCGCTCGCCGAGCGCGCCCCCTGGGCACGCCGGCCGGGGAGGCCACGGGCGGGCAACGGAGCGAGGGGGGAGGAGAGAGGAGGGGGGAGGACTATAATTGAAGGGGAACTGGGACACACAAATAAATACACACAAATAAAATTAGTCCCCATATTTTCACATATTTTCTGGGTTTTTGTCTCCCCCCCCCACTTCCCATATTTTCCCATATTTTCCTGGGAATCGTCGATTAATTGTGTCTGTGTGTTTTTTCCCCTCCTGATATAATGGCGGGTGGCAATGATGAGAAGTAAAACGTGGCGGCAGTGCTAACGTGAGAGATAGCAGAGCGGCGGTCCTGTTCCCTTTCAACATTGTACAGAATGCGGGCCCGCTGTGACCCAATCGGCAGCGGACCTCCCTTACTCGAGTCGGGGCTACTGGGCAATGGAGAATGTCCCTCCGCAGCTCCGCAACAGATCGGCTACAGAAGGCCACCCGCAATGAGGTGTTAGAGCATTCACCGCGAAGGCTCAGCAGCGGACGCTCGGCGCAATTCACCCATGGTTCAGGAGCCTCAGCCCGAACAGAATACAATGAACCCTGGGAGCCTTGCCGGCTCGCGTGTGGTCAGCCCGCGCGCGAGATCAGCGGAACTGACCCTGGCCAGGGTTGTGGATCGTAACGAACCTCCACCGCCGGGAGAGCCCAGGGACAGGCTCTTTTCCCAGCGCGACCAGAACATGTCGCCTCACGGCCAGGAGCGCTTGCTCGTGGGAGTTCGGCACACATCTTGGCGGGCGCGCGCTCGAGCCGCAGCACCCATCGCGCCTTCCAGCCAAGATCGCTCCCTGGCTCTATTCCTGGCACTCTGCTGGCATGGCCGCTCGCCTTCGGCGCTCTTTTGAGAGTAGGTGCCAGCGGGCGCAGCTGGCCGTTGCGTCGCACGCGCGACTGCGATGCTGAGGAGCACCCGCGCGCCTTGTTTCGCGTGCGCGCCCATGCAGCTCGTCCAGCCATTTGCGGCTGTGCGTCTCCAGTTGCTAACGCTTACCAGATCACAGCTGTTGACTAGTCCTTGCGTTGGACTAGCGACTGGCGCGCGGCACCGACGCGGCGCGTGCTCTGGGCGCGGCCACTAGCAGCGCAGCGTCGCAGGAGCCCCACTTGGCTGTTCGCAGCTGCCCGATTGCCGACAGCACGGCGTGGCCAACGCGCTGGGCCACCGCGAAACGCGCCAGCTAGTCTGCAAGGAAGCGCGGCCAGCGATGCAACACCGACATATGCGGCGCGCTGTCGCGCTGGCACCTCGCGGCGCCGGCTCGGGCGCGCGCGCGCGACGCCTGTCGAGCGCCTGGCGCGTCGCGCCCGCCTGGGCTTCGCGACGAAGACGTTCATGCTGTTGTCCGCGAGCAGCCTTGCGAGTGGGGCTGGCTCGGCTAGCTGCCCTTGACCAAGGCGCGGGGTCAACCGTGGCGACCGCGCGCTTATGCGCGTCACTGCCCGCGAGCTCATGGCGGCGAGCCTAGCGGCTGATGCCGCATGTCCGGCGACTCTGGCAGCGGCCTCGCCGGCAGCGCCGCCCCCGATAAGCGGCGATAGCACCGGGCCGGCGTCGGCGATGGCCTATAGGCCGGGCGCTGCTGCGCAATGGAGCTGCACTGGAGCCCCAGACAATTTCTCGGCAGGGTCGCAGATCTCCGAATTCAGCTTCGCGCCGGCGTCCGCGACGCGACCCGTCCTCCAAGGAAGGGCCCTCGCCGTCCTTCGTTGACCACGACCTCGTCCGCGGCCACCAGGGGGCTGGCAACCTGGGAGGTCGCCATCGGCATGGAGTTCTTAGCTGCCATGAACACGACGGGCGTCGCGGGGGTAGATCTGCTCACATCGCGCAGGATCCGCGTAGAAGTCTGCCAGATGTCTTGCATTCAGGAACGCTTGTTGTTTAGCGTGTTGTTATAGTTTCTGATAATCCCCACGAAACTGAACATCCGGATGCAAGCGTCGGCGGCGGTCGCCTCAGCGAGACTGGAGGCGCCCATCCTCAGCGGGAGCGCCTGGGCGCGCGTGCCATTGAAGGTTGGCCAGAAGGCTCGCCCCAGCTCCCCGGGAATCGCGACGTTGAGATCCCCGGCAATCTTCTCCCCGCCCGACTGCAATCCCTTGGCGCGGCAGGAGGCGCGGTGGAAATAATGCGCCAGAGGAAACGAGGGCTCCGCGACGGGGGGGGCCCTGGAGTCCGCCAGCCCCAACTCTGAAGTCTTGCGGCGCGTGACGCTGCGGAAATCCTCGGCGGCGGTCATCGCGCCGCCCATGTCCCTGTTCAGGCGCCCCAGGCAGGGCCGCGGGCGCGTTGGCCGCGGCGCCCAACGCGGCATCCCTCAGCGCGGCGTTCTCCAGCTGGCCCTTGACACCCATGAGGGCATGCGCCTTCTTGATCATCGCCTCCGTGGCGATGCGATCGGCGCCGCCCTCCTTGGCAAAATGGCAGTGCGCGGTGCGTCGCGCTGCCCGCGGCCCCCGCCCCGCCGGGTGGCCTCGACGCGCCCGAGGCAGCTGGCCGCGGAAGCGCCGCCGCTGCAGAAGACCTCCTCGAAAGCGCCGGGCTGGCTGGACTCGACATCCATCGCGGACGCCGCGCGGTCGGACAGCTCCGCGCCGCGGGCGGCCGCGCTGCCCGGCACCCTGCCCAGCGCAGACGTGCGCGCGGCAGCGCGCAGTACGAGGGCCGCGGCGAGGGCGGCGCTCGCGGCGTCTACACTTCGGCATCCACGGCGAGGTGCGCAGGGGCCCCCTGCGCTGAAAATGCGGCGCCGCTCGCTGGAGGTCGCCCGAGTCGCCCGCGACGTTCTTCGCTCGACACAAGAGCCGCCCGCCTACCCTGCACGGCGGGGGCGCCCCGGCGGCCCAGACCATCGAGCAGACTCCAATGAGCAGACGGACGTGGATTCTCGGACGTTGTCTCTGCACGCGCGCACCCCGGTTTGCCGGCGGGGAGGGGGGGGGGAAGGGGGGCTCGAACCGGCAATGACCCTCCCGGTTTTCCGGGCGGGGGGGGGGTCGAACCGGAAGTGGCCCCCCCCCGGTTTTCCGGAAGGGGGTGGGGGGGGCGGGGGTTAGGGGGGGTGTTTTGCCGGGGGAAGGGGGGGGGGGGGGAGCGGGAAGGGGGGGCAGCAGGGGGGGGGGGGGATTTTCGATGGGGGGGGGGGGGCGGGTTACGGAAGGAGAGGGCGGGAATTTTCCGCTGTGAAGCGGCGGTGGATCACGCTCTCTCTAAGAGAAGCATCGATGGCGGATGGACCGGCCCCCCGCGCCCCCCGCGGGAAATCCAATAACGGTGGCGCACGCATTCCTGACGACGCCGCAGTCCCACATCCGCGCACTGGCGGCTGCCGCGCACTAGGCTGAGCGCGCACGGGGATCGTCGCGCAAGTCGCGCCTCGCGCGCGCGCTTTCGCGCGCCGCCCGGTTGCGCGCGAGCGCGGCGCGGCGCGCTGAACAGCGCAGAAGCCGCGGCCGCACTGTCGCCAGAATGGCCGCGCGAGTTGGCGGCGCACAGGCGGGCGCCGCCGAGCTCGGTGAAATTGCGGTTCGCAGACGGCGCCTGGGAGACCGCGCAGGCGCCGTAGCCGGTGTACCTGGGCCCCAGCAGCACCAAGAAGGGGGCGCAGGGGCATGGAGCGGCGCGCCCGACACCCGGCGCCGAGAAACTCCATTTGGCGCTGGCCAGTGCTCGGACTCACTGAATTGAAGCCCCTCTACCCTTGGCTTGCCTGGGTCGCCGCGCGTGCCGACGCGACATCCCCGATGAGATGCGTCGCTCGAATTTAAGTTTGACTTATTCTCGGTTTCGCCCCAATCAATTGATCCAATCTGACCTGGCTCCGCGGCCATAGCCACGGCCCGCTGCCGGCTTCTCTCCAGGCGCGCGCGCGCGCGTGGACAGCCGCGCGCGCGCGCATGTCTGCGCGCCCGGCTGTTCAGGCTGAGCGCGCCGCGCGCGCGGGATGCACTGGCCTGTGAGACTGCGCGCCGGTGCTCGTCGGCAAGCAGGACGCCTGCGCGTGGGCCGGGATTAGCGCTGTCTGCCGGTGCATACGTGAAAATCGAATCGTTTCAATTTTCCCGGCCGCGTGGTTGGCGATCCTTGGGGATGGCGCTGCTTCGGACTCGTCTAGAAGTGAAGCGGAACGCCCCCGTGCTGACGATTGCGCCAGCGTCGACGATCACGTAGATCACGTTGCCCGATGTCTACAAGACGGTGGTGTGAACCGCTGTGGTCGGCGTATACGCCGACCATGGCGTCGGCTCCGACTATAGTCGGAGCCGACGCCATGGTTGTAGTGGTGGTCTGTCGTGGTCGAAGATGTTCTCGTCGTCGTTGTGGTATCAGCTGTGGTCGGCGGCGCTGTCGTCGCAAATGCTGTTGACCGAGTTCCACGGCTCGTGCGCAGACATAACGGCGTTTGGTGCGGGTACAGTTTGCTGCGTGATGCCGCGCGTAGGCAATGCGCTGGCGCGGCTTGACCTGGCAGGCTGTCGCGGTGACGCGCGTTGCTGGCCTGGCAATGGCGCCGGCGCGCCTTCGACGGCCGCGCGCCCGGCGCAAGCGCGCGCGCCCCGCCGTCGCAGCGTCGCGCGCCCGCGCACTACGCAGCGCCATGCATGGCGAGGCGCGGCGCCGCGCAGGCGCGCGCCCACCACGCTTCGGCGCGCGCGTGGTCATGCCGCGACGGCGCGGCCCAGCAGATCGCGTTTTGCGGCCGCTCTGTTTCTTGCACGACGCGGCGCCGATGCGCGGCGCGCCCGCGCAGCGGCCGCGCAGCGGCGCAGTGGCGTCGCGGCGTGCGCGGGCGCGCGGGCGCGCGCCGCATGCGCGCGCCGCCGCCGCGCGGCAGTCACGCGGCGTCGCCGCGCGCGCAGGAACGCCCCGCAAACGCGCTGCACAGCCACGCGCCCCCTTCCGGGTCATGCTGCTCGGAGGGGCGCTGGCGAGACCCACCGGCACTTTGCCCGCGGACGTATAGGGTTCGTTGGTCGGCGCACGCCGTGGCCGACGCTTCCTAGCGGCAGCGCGGCGCGCGCGCTAGCCGCCATGGCGGCCGACGGGCGCGCGGGCTCCAGTTCGAGAACTGGTACAAAACGTCGTGGTTGCGGTTGTCGAGCGGATGGTGGTCGGCGGCGCGCAAAAAGGGGTCGGCCTCTCCCTCTCTTTCCGCTGTGGACGCCGACCGGGCGCGCGACGTCGAAGGAGTCGCGCCCTGACTGGCGACCACTCGCACGTGTACTCCCAAACTTTCTGCCATGATGCGATTGGGCGAACCATCGCTGCGCGCCAAGACAGCCCTGCCCACCGGCCATCAGCGTTTGGCCTGGTCGCCCAACGTTGGCTGCTCACACAGTTGAGGCCGATGATGCTCAGCCCCGCGCGCAGAAGGCGCAGTTGGGCCAACGCGCTCAAGGTTGCGTGGAGCGCCAGGTCTAGTTGGCCACGCGTGCTCAGGTGCGCGCGCGCACCGGCGCCGAGCAAACGCGATCGCGCGGTCGCGCGTCAACTGCATGAGCAATCGCGCGTCTGGGGCGCTGGCTGGGTCGCGAAGGACTGGCCAGCGCACCGAGGGTTCACGCAGCGCGGCGTCGGCGGGTGCGCAGTCGCGCCGGCGGCCAGGCGCGAGCACGCGCGCTGTGAAAGCGATTCGGTTGGTGGTTATGGCCCAACCGTGAACGTCCCGCGCGACGTGCGAGTGCTCGTCGAGGTGCATCCCGTAATGCTGCAGGTTGTAACGCAGATTGCCCGTGTCCTTGCTGCACCCGTTGCCGCGGCAGCTGCCGGGGTGCTCGCGCGCGTCGTCGACGCGCCGTCGACGCGCGCGTCGCGATGGCATGTCGCGCGGTGCCAGTAGTCATTGTGGGGCTCTTCAAAAAAGTCCCCCTCCAGACTGGGCGACGTCTGCCGGGGCCGCGCAGCACGATGGCACAGACCCCCCTGGTGGAGTAGCCAGCGACGGCCGCTCTCGCGCGGGGCGCGTCGGGGGCCTGCGCCGAGCGGCAGCGCGGGCCCACATTTTGCGCGGTCGACGACAGCGGCCCCTGGAGAAAGCCCGCCAAAGGCTTGAGAGGATGGGGGGCGCAAGCCATGCGGCGGCGCGGCCGCTGGCGACGGCTCCCAGGCAGGACGCGCCAGTGGCCCGCGCCCGACGACGGCGCGGGCCCTGTTATGGCGGAGCCACCAGACGAAGCGCGCCAGAAACCCGGCGAGCACCCCGGGACCTGGCATGACTCGCGCGAGCCAGGAGCGCCTGGCGCGCCAACGAGGGCACAACTGGTAGGGTCGGCGCCGCGGGCCTGCAAAAGACCGCACCCAGGGCCGGCGCGAAACATGCTGCGCGCACAGGGCCAAGATGTGCAATGTGCTTTCGTCGAGGACGTCGAAGAAGCGCGGCGATAGAGAGCGGTCGTCATGCGCGAGCTTGTAAACTTGCACTCCGCACCGCCACAGCAACTGCACGTGCGTCATGCGCGGGCGCCCAACTGCGAGCCGTCGTGGACGTTCCAAAATTACCCCAGTCGCGAATTTGTCAAATTTCGTTGTTGGCCCAAGGTGCGTAGTTGTCCCATTGTTAACAAAATTAGAGTAACTGCCCAAGCTCCGCCCCACGATAATGGCATTGCCTCGCTGGAGCTGATGGACCTGCAGACTCGGGCGAGGCGGGTCGGCGCTGCTTCGAGCGCGGCGGGCGTCGCGCACTGATGCGGCAGAGTTCCCTTTTCCAACGCGGCGCAGAACAACCCCTCGACAGCAGGGGCCGCGTCGCTCGGGGTCAACTGCCGCGACGCACGGCAGCGCGAGCTGCCCGCTGAGTCGAGGCGGCGCGCGGCGTTTTGGCCGGGAGATCCGCGCTCCGCGACTGGCATCTGAGGCCCGTGGCAAGTCGAAGCGCGATCGCCCTGGCGGCCCCTTGCTTCGTTCGCCCCGCAGTCGGCGCTGGGCCCACTGGCCGGCGCGGGCGAACGAGCCGCTGTTCCAGGAAGCTCTGGGCAGCCATCTGACGCGTCGCCTTTCTTCCCGGGGGCCGGCTGCAAGAAGCAGCGCGTTCATCTTTCATCTTCGCACTGGCGATGCGCTTGATTTTCGAGGCGCTGAACTCGCTGGGCCGTCGCCCTCTCGCCGCCGACGTGGCGGGGGGGAAGGGGGGGGATTTTGCGGTCGCGCCCCCAGCGAGAACGAGCCGCTTCGCCAGCGCGCGCGCGTAGCAGACGCGCCCCGAAATTCCCGCGGCCGCAAGATTGAGCGGGCCGCAAGACGGCGGCGCGCGCGCGACGCCCTCGGCGCGCCAGCTGCGGCGCCGCCTAGAACGCCAACCGTCGCGAGTTCCACGGCGCGCGGCCCGGCGTGCAATTGGCCGCGCTGCTGCGTGCGCTTTCGCGGCAAATAGCGGATGCCGCGCGTCGGCGCGGCTTGCCAGACGCGCGTGCCAAGGCGGCCCCGGTCGACGGTAGAGGGCGCAACTCGCTGCTGCAGATGCGTTCACGTTCGGCTGGCGCTCGATCTCAATCCTGCGACGCTGTCGCAGCGGCGGCGCCGGTCTGCCCCGCGAGTGGCCCGGCATGGCGCCTGGGCGCGCGGGCTGGCGCGAGGGCCGCAGACGCGCGCTCTTGCGGCCGTTGGCCGGGAGGCGCCCTCAGCCGCGGCGCGCGCCGGCAGGCGCGTCGGGCCGCGCGGGGCTCGCGCTGAAAACTGCGGACGGTTGTTGTCGCTCAGCGGCCGGCGCGCTGCGCTCGAGCGGGGGCCCAGGCAGCGGCTGCGAAGCGCGTCTGCGTCGCGACTACACGTGGAAGTCGCAGCTGCCGGCGGGCGTCGGTCGCGGCGGAATGAGCACCCAGCAGGCAGCCGTAGGATGGTGGTAATGGTTGAGGAGTTCGAACAGGGGGGGCTGAGCTGAGGCAGAAATGGGCGGATCTGGGAACTGCGCGGCGGCGCGGCCTCGCTCTTCCATCGCTCTGTGGTTGCCTTCGCGCACCTTCCCCCGTTCGTCCTCCTGGTCCAGACCGTGCCCCTAGTGCTCTGCCTGGCGTCGTCCTCTTCGCCCTCGTTCTTGTCGCGTCGCGCGCGGCCTCGGACCCCCTGCGCCCTCCTCGCCCCCTAGCCTATCCAGCGGCGGCTGGCGCCCCGCAGTCTGCGGCGCGGCGGGCGCGAGGACCGATTGAGAAGCGAGCCCTTGGACGGGATGGGCGCCGCGCGCGGCGCGCGGCCGCGGGCGCAGAGGCGCCGGCGCGCGCGCGCGATTCTTGCCAACTGCGCGCAAACGCCCGCGTCATAGCTCGGCGCACGGCCCCCTCCGCGCGCCTGCCCGCCAACCCAGGGCGCGGCCGAGAACGGGCAGCGAGGGCGGAGAAGACGGCCCAGTAGGACACGACGCACTGCCCGCCGACAAAGATGTCCAAGAAGAAGCAGGAAACAAAGGACACACGCAGGGCAATATGGATATGGACACGCAAATTGAAGACGACGCTGTCGGCGCAGCGAGCAAACGTGCACCATGTCAGCGAGGACAGAGGATAGACCTGGCAAAGCACTCCACGTGGTATTGAATTACGTAAAATGAATGCGCGCGTTGAGGAACATCTCGGCGAAGAGCCCGGCGTGGACTCGGCGACCCAGCATGCGATTGCGCGGCCCGTCGGGAATGAGGCGGAGAGCTTCGGGAGCTCGACCCAGTGGAACGTCGGGCGCCGACCCAGCTGCGGGCGCGGACCGCAATCGGCGCGGGCCGACAGGGCGCGCCCTTGACGAGTGGGCGCCACGCCGTTGAGACGGCCAGCGAAACCTCAATGGAGGCGCTCCTCCAACAGACGGCGGCCCAGGAAGTGGCGGCGTGCTGGCAGATCGCGCGGGGCGGCGCGCGCGCAACTGAGGGGCGACGCGCAGCGCGGTAGCCCTGCCCGCGCCAGCTGGCACGCGTCTCAACTGCTCCTATTCAGGCGGTGATGCGGCAGAGTTGGTAGATTGAAGTAGAGATAGAATGGAAGAGTTACAATCAGACAGACGCGCGCGCGGGCTGAAATCGCACGCCGGCTGGCCAGGCCCGCGCAAGGTCTCTCTGCGAGCTGCATCCCGCGTGACGTAGCCAAATGTAGCCTGAGCGCGCTACGCCACAGAGCGCACTGATGCCCAGCGTGCGCTGTGGGGCGCGCGCGCGCGCGGGCGCAGCGCGTCGCGCGCGCCGGCGCCGCCGGGCGCCGGCCGTGCCCGCGCGTGCGATGCGCGACGCCTAGGAGTGCCAAGGCATAGCACACCGAGCTTGCGCAGTTGCATCGCCGGGCGCGGACAATGCCCCAGGCGCGCTGAGCAGCGCGCGAGCGCGCAAAGGTAACTTGCGCCGCGAAACCTGCACCGCCGCGCACTGGCAACGCGCGGGCGCGCCCCAGGCCAGCGAGTCCTGAGTGCAAGGGCAGTTGCCACTGCAGAGAAAAACGCGAACCCCTCTCTGCCCGAAGCTGCTGTGGCAGAGGGCGCACAGAATGCCGCGTGGCCGCGGCGCCTAGACCGAACGGCGCAGCGTAAGGCGCGGGCGCAGCTTTGCGGCCGAAGGCGCAACAAACGCGTCGGCGCGCCTGAGGCTACATAAAATTTGCATCGTGCGTCCGAACGCCAGGGCGCACCGCGTGCAGTAGAACGTGGGACAACAGGCCTTGCGTCACACCCACCCTTGACTGAGTGGCACAGCTCTGCCCTGATTGCCTGTCAGTTGGACTCACCACTTTCTAACATGTTGAGCCAGTGAACGGGCGACGCGCGTGAAGTGCGCTGAGCAAGTAGTCGTGGCCAAGGCCACGCGGTGTATAGCACGTGGACTGGGCCACTTCCCTGTTCCCCAAGGTGCGCGACAAGGCTTCCAGGCAGCACGCGGCGCGACAACAATAGGTGCCAGCGACATGCCTGGACGCCTCATCCTGGGAAACCGCTGGCGGTGGTAGCGAAGTCCCGTTCGAAGCCCGCGTCGAAGAAAAAACCGAAACAAGACGATGCACGGCAGCGCGGAATTGTTGAAATGGTCGACGGGGCGGATGAGACAAATAACCCGACAACGGTCGTGGCGTAGCCCGCATGCTGGCTGCATCTGGAAGTAATGTCTACAGACTTCGCCGGATGCGTTTGGCCGGCTGCGGTCCACAGCCGGGACAAGAACATGAATCGGCGTCATCAATTTGGTGATAATAAGCGCGCTGTCCCGGAACGCCAATATAGGGGTCCTCCACGACAAGATTCTACCACGATGTGAGCTGCGGAAGCGCCTTGGGGCTCAGGCGTGTGTAGGGACGAACACCACGTTAAAGCAGGTGGCAGCCGTGGTAGTATTGTTGCCTTCGACTGGTGCCAAGGGTGGTGAGATAGAGATAGGTACAACATTCAGTTATCCACTCGCGTGGTCCGGCGTACTCGCACAGAAAACAACCAACATGATCGCCCACATCACGAGGCACGGCGCTAACCCAAGGAAGAGCTTCGCAGTCATGCCCGGCGCGAAGCTGCGGCCAGTGCCTGTGGGGCGCGATGGGTCGGGGAACGTCGTGGCGCTCCCATGGGCGAGTCGCTCCACATCGCGGTATAGCCTGCCAGCTGCCGATGCCCTGCGCAGCTGGACTCTCGCACGTCTCACACGGTCCGGCGTTTGTCTCATCGTAGCCCGTGAGCGTCCAGGGCGAATTGCCGGCCGGCTTGCAGAACAGTCATAAGCACAAGCTGTTCGGGATCCGGAGGGTGTCGACATTGAAGAGGTGGGGTAAAGTGCAAATGTGCGTCCACATATCACCATGCGCAGCTCCGTGAACCGCGAGGATTGACCCCAATTCCGCTACCAACTAAAATCGCGGGGTGTAGTGCTGAAGCATGAGAAACATGGCGACAATGGTAGCATGAGAGACAGCAAAACGGCGGCCCTTTGTCCCTTTCACCATGATACAGAAGAAGGTAGGCCCGCTGTGGGCCAAACGGCAGCGGACCTCTCCTATCCGAGTGGAGGAGGGGGAGAAAGATGAGGAACAGGAGGAGGCGGAAGAGGAGGAGGAGGAGGAGGAGGAGGAGGAGGGAGGAGGGGGAAGGAGGAGGTGGAAGAATGAGGAGGGAGGAGGGGGAGGAGGGATGGAGGCACGAGGAAGGGATGGAAGGAGAGGGGTGCATATACAGAATTTATACGTGGTGAGGCCGTGACACTGTTGGGTTTATGGATAATGGAATGCCATCTCGTGGCAGGGGGGTCTACCAACGCACAACCAACACCAACCGACGTACGAGTAATTACGACGACGACGACGAGCAGGAGGGCGAGGTGAGCGCGGGACCACCGCGCTCTTCGCCCCGAGTCGGTGATCTTCCGAACGTGTGCCAGCGCCTGGTACGCTTGCCCACCGATGCCCTCCGATGCGACGCAGGCAACGTACTGGGGGCTGTCGGTGTCGGCCGGCTGGTCCAAGACACCGATCGATTAGCGAACCCGCTAATCGGAATTACCCACAAAAGCTGTCGATGGGGGGCGCTAGCCAGGTGCGAAAAAGGTAACGCGCACGACCATGCAGCACCAACCAGCAGAGGCGCAAGAAGAGAGAGACCGTACGATGCGGTGGCAGAGAGGAGGCCGACACAGACACAGACACAACACACAGACACAGTCACAGACACAGACGCAGACACAGACACAGACACACACACACACACACACATACACACACACACACACATTTTTTGCTTCGGCGGCTGTGCAGAAGGCGACTGCTTTGGCGGATTGGCAATTGTGGACACGCTGTAGGCAAGGGCCGCCAACACACACACACACACACCACACACACACACACACACGCACACACACGCACACACACACACACACACACACACTTTTTCTGCCGCGGCCTCGCCGGCAGCGACAATGCGTGGAAAGCCCAGAGGCTAGAGAACAGAGCGCAGCCAGGCCCTCCACACGCACACACACACAAGCACACAAACATACACACACACACACACACACACACACACACACACACACACGCGCGCGCGCACGCGCACACGCACACGCACGCGCACACGCGCACACGCACACGCACACGCACACGCACACGCACATGCACACGCACACGCGCACGCGCACGCACACGCACACACACATACTCACTCAAACACACAAACACACACATACACATGCACAAACACACACACACACACACAAATACACACACACACATACACACTTGTTGGCGTCGCGGCCACGCGCGCGGCGGCGACGCGCAGTGCAAGGCCGAATGGAAGTCTGGCGCGCTGGCCAGGTCAGTCCACGCAGCGTTTCGAGAATAACACACACACACACACGCACGCACGCACGCACCACACGCACAATGGGCAAACACACGTCTTAGGATCCTCGCCCATACAATAAGGGGCAACGATCGGGGGGGGACTGGCTCAGGGGGGGGGGGGCATCGACCTGGAACCGGCTGTACGTCGCCAATAGAACGGCGATAGGCCCCCGATGAAGAATCCGCATGTTCCTGAGCGGAGTGGGGCTGTCAGGCCCCTACTGGCGATCAATGGGCGATTGGGGGTCGATGCGTTCCCCCCTGGGCCTATCCTCCTCTATTGTTGACCACCGGCTTTCGGGCCATAACTCGGCTGTCAGGCGGCCGCTCGGGACGGTCTAGGCACCCCTGAAACGCTCTCGGTGAGGCGCAGCTGCTGTAGAGCACCCCGTGGCTGAAAACGGCCGAGGACCCACGAACACGACCGAAAACCTCGAGCCTCGAATCCGAAACGCCGCCCATGATGCCACCACTCCCTCTCGGAGGCGACGATGGGGGGCGAAGAGTCCCAGGGCGGGCATTGCACGCATTCGCCGGGGAGCCTCTCGCTGAAGACATGGACCATCGACGCCCTTGAATACATGGATTGCTCCCCCTCCTTGCTATTCGCCTCTATCGACGCCTCGGGCCCCAAGGGTGGCCCAAGGCGACCGAGCCTTGTGAGGAGGAGGAGGAGGAGGAGGCGGAGGAGGCGGGGGAAACGGGGTAGGAGGAGGAGGAGGAGGAGGCGGGGGAGGCGGAGGAGGAGGAGGAGGAGGAGGAGGAGGAGGAGGAGGAGGAGGAGGCCCCCCCTTGGGGCTCGGAGCGCCAACCTTCGTCTTCTGGACCTCCGGCTGCCGAAGAGGCCCCGCGCCCGCCCAGGGTCGACACCTCGCTACCGCCGCCGCGGCCGCTCCGACCCCGCTGGCCGCCCCTCAGCTGCCCTCGCGGCGCACGAGGGCTGGCCGGGCGTGCACGCGCGGGCCCCGCGCAGGGCGCGGCCGGCGCACGGTGTGATTGCAGTCTATTCTTGAGCATCGTTTAAGCGATCCCTAGCATCATCAGTATCATCATCATCATCATCATCATCATCATCATCATCATCATCATCATCATCATCATCAACAGCAGCAGCATCATCAGCAGCAGCATCATCATCATCAGCATCATCATCAGCGACATCAGCAGCATCAGCATCAGCATCAGCATCAGCATCAGCATCAGCATCATCATCATCATCAGCGACATCAGCAGCATCAGCATCAGCATCAGCATCAGCATCAGCATCAGCATCAGCATCAGCATCAGCATCATCATCATCATCATCATCATCATCGTCATCAGCATCATCATCACCACCGCCATCGTCGTCATCATCATCAACATCAGCATCAGCATCAGCATCAGCAGATTCATCATCATAATCATCATCATCATCACCATCATCATCAGTATTATCATCGTCGTCATCATCAGCAGCAGCATCAGCATCAGCATCATCATCATCATCAGCATCATCATAATAAGCATCAGCATCAGCATCAACATCATCATCAGCAGCAGCATCATCAGCATCATCATCCCAACCGGCGTGGCCTGGGCCCCGAGGGCCGATCTAACCCCCCTTGGGTGGGGGAACAGGCTGTTCTCTCTTCGAGCTCCGAGGGGCCTATCCCCGACCGGGGTGGTGGGATGGCGGGGCTCGGGATGGGGATGGAGGGAGATCGGTGAAACGATACTAAACTTTTACGGGAACAGACAATGGCATAAACATAAACGTCATCTTCCGGAGCTCCGCGCGGATCTCTCGGATCCGCGCTGGACCCGCACCCTGGGGCTCCAGCGCCGATCCACTAGATCCGCGTGGACCTCCGACAATTTGTGTTTATGTCATTGCTCGTTCCCTGCATTCTGGCGTGTCCTGTCAGACCGCGGACGAGGCGTTGGCGCAACGCAGGCGGATGAAGATGGAAAAGTGTACCATCTCCGGTCTCCGGTGGTGGTGCGCTTCTTCTCCGCGCCGAGTTGAGGCCGGCCACGGCGGGGGCAAGGTCACGTTAAGTCGGGCGTGTCCCACTACAGGCGGATTTTAGACGAAATATCAAAAATAGTCCAAACAATGCCCCCCAAATGCCCCAAAATACGTAACAAAAAAACGTCCCCGTCCTATATTCGTGAATATGTTTGAATATTCCTCCTGCAGAGGGACAGGCCCGACCCAGAGGTCGCGCGTGGCCGCCCCTCAGTTGCTCTCCGTGCCCGAGCTGGCCGAGAAGTGCATGTGCGACCGCCGGTGGTGGTGCTTCTTCTCCGCGCCCGTCGCCGCCGTCCACGACAGGGTACGGTCGCGGGTGACCACAGCCATGGAGCGGATGGTCGGAGGGGGGCAAGCTGAGACACGACGGCGGCTCTCCCGCCCGACCCAATTCCGCTCAGCGCTCAGGCTCGGAGCCTGGACACCTCCTGCGACGAGCAGCAAAAGTACCCCCTGGCCCTCTGGGAGGGGACCCGAGTGACGAGGGCCAAGAACATCAGGGGTGGGTGGTCTTTTTTCTCCAAATGTGCTGGTCGAGGCCACCGACATGTTCAGGGATACCCCTAAAAGCAGTGGACCTCAGTTGGGCCACGAATTCGTCTGGACCCCGTCATGACCCGTCTTTCGGAACGGATCCAGACCTGGCGTTAGGTCGGGCACGTCCCCCTACATGCGGATTTTGGGCGAATACTTAGAAGTATTCAAAAAAAACTCAAAGATGTTCACAAATACTCGAACGTCCCCAGACTATTTGTTCACCATTTTTGAATATTCCTCCTGTGGAGGGACACGCCCGATTTCAGGTTAGGGGCTGCATCTCAATGATCCTGGACCCCTCTTCGTGACCCGTCTTTCGGAACGGATCTGGATCTGGCGACGAGAAGCCTCCCAGAGGCCCAGGCAGTGACTACCTACCAGACCACCCCAACCCAACCCGAAGACCCGAATTTGACCCGAATTTCAGGTTGGGGGGGTACGGGTTCCATGTTGATGGGCCTGTTTTCCACCACCACCACCACCACCACCACCACCACCACCACCACCATAAGTTGGAGGGGGGAAGGAGGTCGAGGACGAGGAGGAGGAGGAGGAGGACGAAGAGGAGGAGGAGAGGAGGAGGACCCAACTTATGGTGGCGATGGTGGAAAACAGGCCCATCACATGTATTTTGTTCACTGTTCCCCGACTCCCCCCAGCTGGAAATGGAGGGCAAATGGAGGCCTTCGGGTTGGGCTGGGGTGGCTTGGCGGCTGGCGAGGCAGGACGGCAGCCGCAACCGGGGAGGGCCGCCGCCGCCGCCTCGACTGGGGGCCCCCTCCGCGCTGAAGCGGCAGCCCTTGCGGAAGGAGCGCACAGTGTCCTCGGTCAGCAGCGGGCAGCCCCGCAGCTCCACGGTCTGGGCGTCGTGCAGCAGCTCGGCGAGGGCGTCGGCGGCGCGGTCGGTGAGGCCATCGGCGCCGCCCAGGGAGAAGGCCGTGACGCCGCGCAGAGCCTGCGCCGCGGGGCAGCGCGGCTGCTGGCGGCGGCGGCGCGCCCTCGGCGGCTCCGGCTCCGGCGCAGGCAGCAGCGCCGGGCTCAGGGGCCCCGCCGCGGCGCCGAAGCCGAAGCCGAAGCCAGCCGAGAGGATCGCCTGGTCCAGCTCCTCCTCCGCCTCCGCCGCGTAGTCGTCGCGCTCCCTGCGGTTGCACCACCTCGGGAAGAGCCCCTCGGAGAGTCCCTCGCAGTTCCGCAGGGCCAGGGCCTGCAGAGACGTCCGCCCGCTCAGCATGGCCTCCAGCTCCGAGTCCGTCAGTCCAGCGTCCCTCGCGGAGCAGACGAGCGTGAGGTCCTGGAGCTGCGGGAACGAGGGCAGCGCGAGGGCGGCGGCCACGCGCTTGTGAGGTCGCATGGAGCAGTCCAGCCTCAGCAGGCTCAGGTGGCAGCAGTTGGCGCCGATCGCGCGCAGGCCCCGGTCGAGCAGTACGTCGTCGTCGTCGTGGCCGCCAGGCGCTGCTGCTGCCAGCGCAGCTTCGCGAGCCTTCGGGAGCGCGAGCGCCAACTGGCACAGGTCGGGGCACATGCTCGCGATGGCCTCCAGGGCGGCGCCGTGGGCGATCTCGCGCATCCCGTCGAGCATCAGGTGCCGCATCGAACCCGCGTAGGCGCCAACCAGCACCTTCAGCGACGCGGGCGGCGCCGCTGGCGGCAGCCCGCGCTCCATGCTGGCCGCTGGCCAAGCTGGCGGCAGCAGCACCTCCGTCGAGCCGGAGTCTGGGCCGCCCAGGGCTGCCGCAGCGGCGGCAGCTGTAGAGCTGAGTCCAGAGCCACTGGCTGCGCCCGCCGGCAGCGCGGTCAGGCCGCCGCCCGCCAAGCGCTGCGCCGGCGGCGGCAGTGCGAGCGACGGGGGCTCGACGGCGAAGCGGAACCAGGGCGACGTGGACGCGCAGGCGCTCTTGGCCGGCAGGGCCCGGGGCCCCGCGGGTGACGAGCGCGAGCGGAGCAGCTGCGGCGAGGCGGCGGCCGCGGGCGGCGGCAGGAGCGGGGAGGCGGCGGGAGGCAGGAGCCCCAGGCAGTCCGCGCTGAAGCCGCTGAGGCCGAGCTCCAGCGCCCCCAGGTGGTCGAGCACCAGCTCGCGCAGGGGCGGGCGCGCTTCTGCGGTGGCCAGGTGGTCCAGTGCTGCCGGCGTGGCGCGCAGGCACCAGGAGGCGTCGAGGCGCTCGAGGTGGCAGCACCTGGGCGAGAAGGAGAAACGTGCCTTGCACAGGATGACATAGCGACCTTGCGCCGCGGCTCACGCGGGCCGCCAGCGCGGCACGCCACTTTGGAAACGAGGGCGCTCACGCGCGACCTGCCGCGGGCAACTTGCTCGCCAATGTCCGCACAGACGACCCCAGTTTTCTGTGTCGCTCACCTGGCAATGGCGCGGAAGGCCTCGTCCGTGATCTGCGTGTTGCAGACGCACAGGGAGCGCAGCTTCGCACAAGACTCCGCCAGTGCAACGACGCTGCTGTCCGTCAGCTTCATCACCCAGCCAGCATCGACGACCTCCAGCTGCGCCGCGCGGCGAGTTATGCCCTCGATCGCCACGTCGGATATGAGGGTGCTCGCCACGCGGAGCTCCCTCAGTGCGGATGGCTGCTGGACCTGGAAGGACGCGTCGGTCACTTGCGTGCAGAACGACACGTCCAAGACCTCCATCCCAAAGCTCCAAAGCAGCTCCGCGGCAACCTCGTCCGTGATGCAGATCTTGCAGTATGCGACCCCGAGCGCCCTCAGACAGGGCGCGCCCTTGATCACGTATCCCATCAAACCCTCAGCCGTGATCTGTCCACACTTCCCGACCGAGAGCTCGCGGAGGCCCAGGAGGCCAGCGAGCGGGGGCTTCCACAAAGCTGGGGCAAAGGCGCTGTCGGAAATCTTGAGGCAGCCATCGAGTCGCAGCGCCTCCAGCCTCTCACAGTACTGGAGAACTTCACGAACGATTCGATTGTCTACCTGATGGCACGATCGCACGTCCAAGACCTGCAGCTGTGGGCAAGAGCGCCCGACGGTGTTCAGCACGCAGCGGCGCAGCTGAGAGGCACCCTCTAGGCCGAGCCGCTGCGTCTGGCGCGTCAGGACGTGCGGCAGCACGTTGTCGTTTAAGGCGTTCCTGGCGACGAGTATGTCGAGCAGAGCCTCCAGCGCGCGGCCTGGCAGCTTGGAAAGCCGCGCAAAGCGGACCCTCTTCGGCCCATACTTGATGAGGCTCGCGGCCAGCTTCTGGGCGCACAGCAGCAACAACGAGGGAGGCTGATTCATGGCGACCCCGCGAGAGCGGGGCGCCCTCGGTGGGCCTCAGCGTCTCGCGTGGGCGCCCGGTTGGCCCTCGCTACCCCATGCGCTACAACACCGGCGCCATGGCCGGGACAGGGGGGCGCCAACTATACACCTGCACCGATCTTATGTGGCACCTGCGCGGGACATCGTCTGTCCCGTCGCGCCCTTTTCCGCGTCGAACTCGTGTCGAATCCGTGTCGGGCCCGTGGAATCCGCGTCGGATCCGCGTCGAATCAGCTTTGAATCCAAGCCAAATCCGCGTCGAGTCCGCATCCAGCCCGCGTCGGGCACAAGAGAGGACACCAATTTGGGGACAGACGAGATCCCCCGAAGATCCACCGTAGCCGATCCATGCCAAGCCTATCCTCCAGAGGCGGGCAAACGGTGCGGATCCCGCGACGGCGTGGTGCGACACGACGCTGTGCTGCGGGGTCGGTCCGTGAGTCCGAGTGTGCCTTTTTCAAGTGCACGTCGGTCGGAAGTAGGTAAAAACATGACGTAGGACGGCGGATCAAGCAGATGGGGTCCAGGCCCTCCCAGAGAGTAACAGCACACAGCAGAAGCAGATCCATCCTTGAAGTAGGAAGGCGCCTGAAGTCGATTTTGCGAGCTGGAAATCCGCAAATACATACTTTCAACGACCGACGGGTAGGGCAACAAGGTCTATACCTATCCACTGCCCCGGGCCTGGCCCTCCTGGGCCCATGAGCTGCGTATGTGCCTCCCCGGCCATGCCAGGGGGGCGTATACACCGCCGCTGGGCCCAAGATGGGCCAGGTATGGGGCAGTGGATATGGATAAATACATATTGTCGCCCGATCGAAAAGAACCACTCTTCGCAGCCATCGCCGGCATCGGATGTGGCCCGCCGCGGAGACCATAGACCGTAGAGAACGAACGAACGAGCGGACAGCCCACAAAGGGGCGACCGGCGTGCGTGAGCACCGTGGCCTTTCGGAAAGGACCAAACAACTACATAGTAAACTTGTTTTTATTCGGCGTTTCGACAGTGGGTGGAACGGGGGCAGAGGGGTGGACCTCTGCATAGTGCGGCTGTTTGGGACAGTGCGTCCATTATGGGGGAGGCTCCACCTGCTCGAAACAGGCAGCCCCAAAACAGCCAAGATCTATTACTCTAAAGGGGGAGGGATGGGGGGCCAGGACCCGCGCCGATCGGCACAACAATGAATAAACGAAAACTATCGCATAAGCATCAATTGTCGGAGCCCCGCGCGGATTTCTTGGAACGGTGCTGGGCCCCCCGCTGGGAGAGGCTCCACCTCCTCGGAACAGGCGCAAAAAACAGCCAAGATCTACTCCGTGGGGGGAGGGGGTGTCCGAGGGCCCGCGCCGATCGGCAAAACCACGAATACAGAAACGATCACCATTAATTGTCGGAGCCCCGCGCGGATTTCTTGGAACGGCGCTGGGCCCCCCCTGGTCGAGCCTCCAGCGCCGCCCCTTGCGACGCTCCGCACGCCAGGGAAGGGGACCCAGAGCGCCGGCCCAAGAGATCCACGCGGAGCTCGGAAAAGTTCATGCCTGTGCTGCCGTCCAGGACTCAGGGCCCGCCATCCCTCCTCCACATCCTCCTCCGCCTCCTCCTCCTCGTTCCTCCTCCTCCTCCTCGTTCCTCCTCCTCCTCCTCCTCCTCCTCCTCCTCCTCCTCCTCCTCCTCCTCCTCCTCCCTCCCGTCTCCTCCTCCTCCTCCTCCTACTCCTCTCTTCGATCCTCCTCCTCATCCTCCTTGTTCCTCCTCCTCCTCCCTCTCCGCCTCCCTCTTTCGCCACGTCGACTGGCCACACCGTTCGCCCGGCCTTGGATCCCCGGGTGCGCCAGGGCCAGAAGAGAGGGATTCTAGGGGCTATCATGGGCCCGCGGCACGTGCAATGACGTTTGGGGGGCGCCAGGAGACGCACGGAAGGAAAAGGAGGGGGAGGGGGATCATCCCCCCTCCTCCTCCTCCTCTCTCCTCCTCCTCTCCTCCTCCTCCTCCTCCTCCTCTCCTCCTCCTCCTGCTCCTGTTCCTCCTCCTCCTCCTCCGCCTCCGCCTCCGCCTCCTCCTCCTCTCCTCCTCCTCCTCCTCCTCCTCCTCCTCCTCCTCTCTCCTCTCCGCCTCCGCCTCGCCTTCTCCCCTCCGCTCCCGCCTCCTCCTCCGCCTCCTCCTCCTCCACCTCCTCCTCCTCCTTATCCTCCTCCTCTCCCTCCTCTCCCTCCTCTCCCTGCTCTCACTCCTCTCCCTCCTCCGCCTCCTCTTTTGCCCCGCTCCCCCCCCCCCCCCACCCCCATCCCAGCCATCACTCCCCTATTGGACGCCCGCCTCGAGATCCTCGCCCTGGGATCGGCCTGGCCGGGACCCGGATCTCGGAGAAGGGCGAGCTGAGAAGCGAACGCCGGAGTGGTGCGCGCTCAGTTGGGGAGCCCGCCCGTGACCATCAGGGCATGGCGTGGAAGCTCTGGTCTCAGAAATGTGATCTGTAGGCGGACTCACGTCGCAACCATCAGTCAGTAAACGAGCGCGTTCCACTACTCGCAGAGTAACTGTTCGCAAATGGCCCGGATCCGCCGCGGGGAATCCACGATCCGGTGCATCGAGGCAAACGAGGAGGACAAGGAGGAGGAGGAGGACAAGGAGGACAAGGAAGACAAGGAGGAGGAGGAAGAGGAGGAGGACCAGGAAGAGGAGGAGGAGGAGGAGGAGGAGGACAAGGATGAGGATGAGGATGAGGAGGAGGAGGAGGAGGAGGAGGAGGAGCACATGAAGGAGGAGGAGGGGGAGGAGGACAAGGAGGACAAGGAGGACAAGGAGGAAGAAAAGGAGAAGGAGGAGGAGGAGGACAAGGAGGAAGAGGAGGAGAACCAGAGGACCAGGAGGACAAGGAGGAGGGCAATGAGGAGGACAAGGAGGAGGAGGAAGAAGAAAAGGACAAGGAGGAGGAGGACGAGTAGGACAAGGGGAACAAGGAGGGCAATGAGGACAAGGAGGGCAAGGAGGACGAAGACGAGGAGGAGGAGGAAGAGGAGTACCTTCCGGACGCTTGCGCGAGGGCACTCTGCGAACAATGGACCGCGCTCACTGACGCCTCTGACATTGGTGCCCGCGTGCGCTTGGCGCCCTCCCGTGGGAGGCCTCGCCGGCCTGCGGCGGCGGGCCTGGGCGTGCGCTATCTGCCCATGCGGCGGGCCGCGGCCGCTGCGGGCACCGCCGCTGCGAGCACGCGCGTGCCGCGGGCGCCCCGCCCTGCGCGCTCGCTCGGGCCCAGGGGGCGGCCTGAGCCGGCATGCCAGCGGGCGCCGCGCAAGCGCGCTCGGCCACGCGCACACGACAAGGTCGGTCAGCATCGAGTCCGGAGACCGGATCGTCATCGTCGTAACCATCGCCATCGTCGTCATCATCGCCATCAGCATCAGCATCATCCGCATCGTCATCACCATCATCATCATCATCACCAGCATCAGCATCATCATCATCATCATCATCGTCATCCTCGTCATCAGCAGCATCCACACCGACAGCATCGTCATCCTCATCAACATCATTAGCATCACCATCATTATCAACATTATCATCATCGTCATCATCACCCTCGTCAGCAGCAGTAGCGTCATCATCATAAGCACCATCAGCACCATCATCATTATCATCAACACAACCATAACCAGAGTCACTGTCGCAATCGCAACCAGAATCGCGATCACCATCAGCATCACCACCACCACCATCACAACCACCATCATCGAAAATCTGCAATATCCTTATCATCGCTATGCTACCTCAGCCTCGCTGGCCCTCCTCTGATCATGTTCCGATTGCGACTTTCATCCTGCTATTCCCTATCCGCCTCGGGTCATCGCGCCCTCCTCATCCTTCTCTTCGTCCTCCTCTCCTTAGGCGTGCAAAATCAGAGCCATAATTTACTCATTGTTGTGTGCGTGTGTGGTTTTTGTGTTTCTTCGTGTTTTTCTTTATGTTCCGTCCCACCAGCCCTTTGGGCGTGAGTGGTTTAGGGAGCTCTCTCTGTTCTCAACCCCCCTTCTTCCCCTTCGGGGAGGGGTTTACCCCTCCCCCTACCCCCTCCCCCTGGACCTGGAGAGGGGGTTTCGCGGGTGGTTGGGGGGGTCTTTTTCGACTCCTGGGAGGGCTAAAAAACGACGACCCTCACGAGGATTCTGGCCCCGACGGGAGGGCGGAGAAAAAACCCTCTCCTCTTCTTTGAAGCCAAAATCATTGATTTTACTGCGGTTTTGGCCCCATTTTGGCCTCCTGAAAGGGGGCCGCGCTCATCTTCCTTCATAGCAAAATCATTGATTTTACAACGGTTTTGGGCTCATGTTGTCCTTCTCAGGGGGCAGCGCTCACTTGCGCTTCTGCGGAGGTCGCAAGAGGCCCCAAGATGGCCCCAAGAGGCCCCCAGGAGCCTCCCAAGAGGCCTCCAAGAGGCCCCCAAGAGGCCCCCAAGAGGCCCCAAGAGGCCCCCAAGAGGCCCCCAAGAGGCCCCCAAGAGGCCCCAAGAGGCCCCAAGAGGCCCAAGAGGCCCCAAGAGGCCCCCAAGAGGCCCCCAGAGGCCCCCAAGAGGCTCAAGAGGCTCCAAGAGGCCCCCACGAAGAGCCCGAACGACTCACACCACAAGGAGGGGCCCGAACGACTCACACCAGGACGAGGCGCCCGAACGACTCACACCACGAGGAGCCCGAACGACTCACACCACGACGCGGGCCCCGAACGACTCACACCACGAGGAGCCCGAACGAGTCACACCAGGAGGAGGGGCCCGAACGACTCACACCAGGATGAGGGGCCCGAACAACTCACACCACGAGAAGCCCGAACGACTCACACCAGGACGAAGAGCCCGAACGACTCACACCACGAAGAGCCCGAACGACTCACACCAGGAAGAAGGGCCCGAACGACTCACACCAGGACGAGAAACCCCAAACGACTCAAATCACGAGGAGCGCTTTCTCTCCCTCCTCCTCCGCCTCGTCCTTCTCCCGCTCCCCCCACAAGGAGGATGTACAAGGAGGCGGGAGGAAGGAGGAACAGGGGAGATATGCGGGGCCAAGCGGACACACGCCTGAAAAACACGACTGTCGGCATGCTTCGCAAGAGTTGTTGCTGTGAGATGGGCTGGTGGGGATACGCGAAGCGTAAAGAATTTACTCATTGCTGTGTGCGTGTGTGGTTTTTGTGTTTCTTCGTGTTTTTGTTTATGTTCCGTCCGGTATTTTGTTGGTTTTGACTTGTTGTGTGTGTGCGTGTGTGCGTGTGCGTGTGTGTTTGTGTTTGTGTTTTTGTTGTGTGTTGTGTTGTGATGTTTTGTATTTTTAGGGGGGTCGATCGCGGTCGATCGCCCGGGGGGGTTCGACTGCCGCCCCGGCGCGGATCGCCCCCGCCAAAGTTCCCTCAAAAGGGGGAGCTTAAGCGGAGTTTTTCCTCGTAGGCGGCCCCGCTCGCCTGGGAGGGTGCGGGGGGTCCTGGATCGCCCGGGGGGGCCCCAGGACGGGCCGACTCGCCCGGGGAGGGGTCGGTCCGAGCGGCGGAGTCGCCCGGGGAGGTCTCCGCCGCTCAGTTCCTGCACGAGTCGCCCGGGGCGGTCTCGCGCGGGAACAGCCCTCGCGAATCGCCCAGAAGGGGGTTTCACGGGGGCGAAGTAGCCCGGGGGGCGTCTCAGAGGACAGCGCACGGCGCGAAGGATTCACGCGAATCTTTCGCGGGACTCTCGCGAATTTTTCGCGGGGGGGCCGGGCTCTCGCGAATTTTTCGCGGGGGGCGCAACGGTCTGGAAAGTCGCGCAGGAGGGGGGGGCGAAGAAGAGAGGGGAGGTCCGATGCCACAGCCTCGAGGGCCACCTCCGGGGCCAAGCGAATGACGGACAATTGGAGCAGGGAGCGGCGAAGGATAGAGAAGGAGGGCGAAGGATAAGAGCCAGAGGGGAGCGCGAGCGGCGCACCGAGGAGCAGAAGCGGAGAGAAAGGGAGTTCCCCGGTTGATCACACCAAGAAGAGGGCGAGGTTGATGACTAAATGAAGGCTCTGACTTTACACGCACAACTCTCCCCCTTCTCCTCGTCCTTCTCCAGACGGGTCCAACCGAACTGCGCCGCTGAGCTATGGCTAGGGTTACGATAAGCATAGAAGGCCCGGCCGGCGGGCGCGCGGGCGCGCGGCGGGCCTGGCGGTCTTTTCCTCGCGACCGAAGCCGAGACAGCTTCGGTTAGTGATCGATGTCCGGCGGCGGCGGGACAGCGATGCCGAGGCAACGCAGGGGGCGTGACTGAATCCATTTTTTCGTCCTCCTCCCCCCTCTCCTCGTCCTTCTCAAGACGGGTCCAACACCGACCTGCGACAAGGGGCCGGCACACTCCTCCGCCCGACCCTCCTCTCCGGCGAGACCCCCTTGATTTCCGCCCGGCCCAGACTGCGCCACGCGGGGGCCGCCAGAGGGGCACCAACTGAGGAGGTAAAGAATCCGTCGCAGCCCCCCCCCCTCCCTTCCAACCTCGGCCTCCACATCCCCATGCACTTTCCACATCATCGCCCTCCCCCTCCTGCTGCTGCCCACTGAAAAAATAGTCAAAATTAGTCCGAAATCGTCCCCTGACTATTTTTGGACTATTTTTGAATATTCCCCCTGTAGAGGGACAGGCCCGACTTAGAGCTAGAGGGGCACCAACTGAGGTAAAGAATTAGTCGCAGACTCTTGGGAATACAAGTCCCATGGAGAACGTAACGTGTTTACTTCGTGTCCCACTCCACTTCCATCGATGGCACAACACCCGACATCACAAGGCGCGGGGACACTGAGAAAGAGGAAGTGAGAGAGTGAGTGAGAGAGTGAGGAATTTGAGAGAGAAAGAGAGTGTGAAAGAGAGAGAGAGAGAGAGACAGACAGACAGACAGACAGACAGATAGACAGACAGACAGACAGACGGACGGACGGACGGACGGACGGACGGGCAGACAGACAGACAGACAAACAGAGAGAGAGAGAGAGAAAGAGCCTAGAGCGGGCGGCATTTTACTCGACGAGGCGGGTGCAAACACGACCTCTCCGATTGAAAAACGGGTGAGTGAATCCGGCCGGCCCCAGCCGCAGAGGCGGTGAGAGATTCACCTACACGGGGCGGGAGGGAAAAGAGGAGAGGTCCGCCTACCCCCACCTGCCGGGCGGTGCAGCAGCTTGCGAGAGCTGGCTGCCCCCTTTCCCCCTTTCCCCTCTACCAGGGCCCTGCTGTGGAAGCCCATGCCAAGAAACACCCTGCTTGCCTCCAGGGTGCCCTGGGTTTCCTGGATTTCGATGGTCTTGCGATGGAGAGCGCGACGCTCCCACACCAAAAATCAGACGCCCTGGGGTCTCAGGGTTGGGCTTCTTGTGGAAGCTTTCCTGTGGTCGAGCTCCTACTGTAACTCTGCTTTTCTTGAGGGGGGGAGGGGGGAAGGGATGGGGGTGGGGGGTAGGAACTTCCCCGCGCACCTCGGGGCAGGAACTTCCCCGCGCACCTTCGGGGTCCACCACCCGCGCGCCTCCGCGGCCCCAGTGCGCCTTCCAAGACTGCCCACGCAGGGAGCCAGCACGCCTGGACGGCCTCGAGAGAACACCCGAGGTGGTCCCCGCGCGGCCCCCGAGGCCCCCAAGAGGGCCCCAAGGGAACACCCAAGAGGGCCCCACGAGGCAAAAGCCATTGATTATCATGTGGTTTCGGATGTGTCCGCGCTCTCGCCCTGCTGGGCGCCTGCAAGCCCCAGGCGGCCCGCGAGGCCCCACCACGGCCCAAGAAGTCCCCAAGAGGGCCCAGGGACAGCCCAAGAGGGCCCCACGTTGGCCCAATGGGTCCCCAAGACGACCAGCAATGCCCTCAATGGGGGCTCAAAGATGGCCCAAGAGAAGCCCACGACAGGGAACTCGAAGTGACCCTCCACACACACACACACACACACACACACACACACACACACACACACACACACACACACACACACACACGCGCACACACACACACACACGCACACGCACACGCACACGCACACGCACACGCACACGCACACGCACACACACACACACACACTCTTGAAGTCAGCGGCGCAGAGGGTCTTCAAGCGCGAGCAGCAGATGAAGTGCGAATTGCGGTCGAGCGCTGTCGAAAGCGTAGCGCACGAAGCGTCGCACACTGCAAACGCACCCCCTCGCTCCCCACATACACACACATACACATACACACATACACATATACACAAACAAACACAAACACACACACACACTAAAGGCAGCCCCAAGACATCCAACATGGTCCCAAGAGGCCCTGAAAAAAGGGGCCCCCACATCCCCCAGGACCCATAACAAAGGCTCCAAGAGGCCGCCCCCATGTCTCCAAGAGGCCCCTTGGAAGCCTCGCAATAGAGGTGGAGAAAGGGGGCAAGTCACCAACAATTACATGCAAACAACACAACAGAAATTGCGACGGCAACAACATGTACGACATCGGAAGCCGCACGTTTTCTTCTGTCGGTCCTCGGAATGGCGTCAACCTCTTGGATCATTGGGGGGCAAACCTCTTGCATCATGGGGAAGATCGGATCGGAACGGGCTCGCGGTGTTGTGAGTCTCCGCACGGGCACAACTGCATGGCGGGGCAGGGGAACGTGAGGTTGAGGACGAGGTAGGAGGAGGAGGAGGAGGAGGAGGAGGAGGAGGAGGTAGCAGGAGAGGGAGGGGGAAAGCAAGAAGCAAGGAAGAGGAGGAATCGGAAGAAGGATGAGAGAGGAGGAAGAGGAGGAGGAGGAGGAGGAGAGGAGGAGGAGGAGGAGGAGGGAGAAGAGGAAGGGGAGGAGCAGGAGGAGGAGGAGGCGGCGGCGGCGGGGGAGGAGGAGGGAAAGGAGAAGGAGGAGGAGGAGGAGGAGGGAGGAGGAGGAGGAGGAGGAGGGAGGAGGAGGAGAGGAGGAGGAGGGAGGAGGGCGGCGGGGGAGGAGGAGGAGGAGGAAGAGGAGGAGGAGGAGGAGGAGGAGGGGGGGAGGAAGGATTCTGCTGGATTCTGCTGCCTTGCCCACGCACGTGGCCGAACTGCCATCAATCAGTCCCCGCTGCTGTCAGCATACGTGCACACAACCTGCTGCTGCTGTTGCCGCCGCTGCCGCAGCGCGAGGGGGGTAGGCGGGCAGGGAGGACGGAGGGCAGGAGGGGGAGGGAGGGAGGGAGGGAGGAGCGAGGGCGATGGATGAGCCAGGTGCGCGCGCACCATACCAGACATCCGACTCCTGACACTGCGTGGCATTGCTTCTCATTGTGCGGCACTGCTTGGCGTTGCGTGGCAATGCTTTGCATTGCTTGGCATTGGTTGGCATTGTTTGGCATTGTTTGGCATGCGTGGCGAGGCAGCAAAGAACGAGTACCAAGGAACCAGGGAAGCCAAAAACCAAGAAACCAGGGAACCATGGAACCAAGGAGCCCAGGAACCAAGGAACCCAGGATTCAAGGGAGCCAAGGAATCAAGACCACGGAACCTAGAAACCCAGACCAGGGAGCCAGAGGAAGGCAGCCAGGAAACAAGACCAGGGAACCCTGCGGAACGCTGGCCGGCGCCGGCCCAGCACCCACCGGCTCTTGGGCCCCGCTCGGACAGGATCAGGGGAGAGAGGAGAGCAGTGTTCAGGTTGAGCAGTTGCGAACAGGGGCAGCAGGGGGGGGAGAGGGGGGAGGGGAGGGAGGGAGGGAAGAGGGAAGTGGGAAGAGGAAGGGGAAGGAGAGAGGGGGGAGGGGGCGGCGAGAGGGGAGGAGTCGGAGGGAGGGAGGGGGGAGAAGGGAGGGAGGGAAGGCGGGATGAGGGAGCAGGAGGAAGGAGAGAACCAAGATGGGGGCACATTCCAAGAGATCTGGCAAGCAGACCAGCAGCGTGGTCACGGGACTCATCTCAGCTGCACAGGTTGCCAAGAGTTAGATGTGCTGGTTGAGGGCGCCGTCGACTACACGTCACAGGGTGTAAGCGGTACGTTGACAACATCATTGCGCTTCCCGTTGGCAGCTCCAGGAACTGCTGGACACCATCATCATCACCACCGAAGCAGGCGAGCGTTACGATATTGCTGCTGCCTCTCTCGACGATGGCAAGGTGCAGTACGCGGTGAGGAACGCTTGCTGACCGTGTCGCGGCGGTGGCCCCTGCACCACGCTGTGCCTTGCAAACCGAACACGGGTTGCTCTGCGTCGTGGGACGAGGGAGGCCCAGCGCCGACCCAAGAAGCCCGCGCGGACCTTGGAAATTGTGCGTGGGCGCTTCTGTGCCAATGCTTGTGCTTCGACGACAGGCTCTGGGGGCAGGAGGGAGAGGGGAGGAGGAAGGAGGAGGCTGGGCGGGCGAGAGGAAGTGTGGATTGCAGTGTATTGTCAGATGCTCTGGGGGTGAAGGAGGCAAGGTGCCACCGCCAGCCCGTGCCCTTTCGCTCGCCGCCGCCGCTTGCCCCAGGCCCATCGTAAAGGCTCATCAGGGAGGCTCGCGCCGGGGGCCCGAGGGAGCAGAAGGAGATAGCCGTAGGGACGGGATCGGTCAAGAGACGGTCGAGCACCGGGGACGTGCTCAAGGTTCAGTGGTCGCAGGAGGAGGGGGAGGGGGAGGAGGGAGAAGGGAGCAGGAAGGCGAAGAGGGAGGCGGGAGGAGAAGGGGCAGGAGGGAGGCGGGGGCGGAGAAGGAGGACGAGGAGAAGCGAGGGATGACGGAGAGGAGGAGGAGGGGGAGGAGAAGGAGGAGGAGGAGGAGGAGGAGGAGGAGGAGGAGGAGGAGGGCTGCATTCGTGTTCGGCCCATGATTATGGTCTCCAGCGGCCGTGCTGGACAGTCCGGGCACCCCGGGAACGCTCTCGGCGAGGCGCGGCTGCTGGCGAGGATCCCGAGGCTGGAAAACCGCCGAGATCCGACGAGAGCGCCCCAAAACCTCGAGCCTCGAGCCGATCCCCCCCCCCACCTCGGACCCTGATCAAAAGTCAAGAATCGAGCCCTGGACCTCTCCTCGGGAGGGGTCAGTGGCGAGCCCGTAGGCGACGTGAGAGGGGGCAGGCCTTCTCAGAAGGCGGCGGGGCTTCTCAGAAGCCCCCCAGTCTTCGGAGAAGCCGTCTCTGTCTTCGGAGAAGGCCCAGAAAGCTGCTCAGAAGGCCAGAGGGCTTCTGAGAAGCCCCGACGCCTTCTCAGAAGGCTTGCCCCCTCTTGCGTCCCCCTTGGGCTCGCCGCCGAAGAATGGATCCTAGGACCTCTCCTCGGAGGGAAGATCGAGGCCTCCCATGGGGGTTCCGAGCAGATGGGGTGGGAGGATCGCGCCGCATCGCCGGTGTATCGCCGATGCAGCATCGGCATCGACACCGTCGCGTGGCGAAAATCGGGCTCCACATCGAGCAGCATCGCCGATGCATCGGCGATGCGGCGCGATCCTCCGACCCAGTCTGCTCGGACCCCATCTGGGAGGCCCAGAGAAGAAGGAACAGCCCGCAGGGAGCGCTCACTCCTCGGGCGCCAGGCCGATCTTGGAGTTCCCCCCGCCCACGCCCTCGCCGATGCGGGCGCCCTGGCGGAAGGCCACGCGCCAGACGTTGAAGAGGGCCCACGAGGCGGCCAAGAGCGGCAGCGCCTGCGGAAAGGAGGAAGATCAAGGAGGACCCAGTAGGATCCACTAGGATCCAGGATGAGGATGCAGAAGGAGGATGCAGGAGGAGGATGCAGGAGGAGGATGCAGGAGCAGGAGGAGGAGGAGATCGAAGCGGCAGCGCCAGCACGGCGATGATGCGTACGTCGAAGCCGTCGTCGTCCTCGGAGGCGATCGCCAGCGCCGGCGCGGGCACGGCGGAGGCGGCCGCCAGCGCCGCCGCGTACGCAGCGCTGCTCACCTCGACGACGGACGACGACGACGACGACGACGACGACGACGACGACGACGACGACGACGACGACGACGGACGACGACGACGACGACGACGACGACGACGACGACGACGACGACGACGACGACGACGACGACGACGAGGACGACGACGACGACGGCAACGGCAACGACGACGACGACGACGTCGGCGGCGACGGCGGGGCGGCGGCGGCAGAGGCGGAGGCGGAGGCGGCAGTGGCAGGCGCGGCAGAGGCAGCGGCGGCCGTCAGCGCACGCGGCGGCGCTCGGGCGCCCGCGGCGGCGCTCGGGCGGCGGCGGCGGCGGCTCGCGGCGCCGCTCGCCTCGAGGGTCTGGCGGGGCGCCGCCGCCGGGGAGGGGACGAAGGACGTCGGCCGGCACGCGGCGAGGGCCAGGGCGGCCAGCGCCAGGGCGGGGAGGGCCGAGCGGGAGCGCATGGCGGCCATCCTGCAGAGGGCGTGCGACAGCGGAGGGCGGCGTGAGCTCGATCAAAAACCTCGAGCCAAAACGGCTCTGGAGCGAGCGAGCGGAGGAGGGGGGGAGGAGGCTCGGGGGCGGGAGAGGAGGAGGCTGGGAGGAGAGGCGCGCGATGAGAAGGAGGAAGAGGGAAAGGAGGAGGAGGACGACGACGACGAAATGGAGGGAGGGAGGGAGGGAGCGAGGGATGATGATGATGATGATGATGATGATGATGATGATGATGATGATGATGATGATGATGATGATGATGATGATGATGATGATGATGATGATGATTATGATGATGATGAGGAGAGGAGGAGGAGGAGGAGGAGGAGGAGGAGGAGGAGAGGCGCGCGATGACAAGGAGGAGAGGAAAAGGAGGAGGAGGATGACGACGACGACGACGAAATGGAGGGAGGGAGCGAGGGAGGCAGGGAGGGAGCGAGGGATGATGATGATGATGATGATGATGATGATGATGATGATGATGATGATGATGACGAGGAGGAGGAGGAGGAGAGGAGGAGGAGGAGGAGAAGGAGGAGGAGGAGGAGGAGAGGAGGGGAGAGGAGAATGAGGAGGACGACGACGGCGAGAAGGAGGGAGGGAGGATGGAGGGAGGGAGCGAGCGAGGGAGCGAGGGACGGAGGGACGGAGGGGGGAGGAGGAGGAGGAGGAGGAGGAGGAGGAGGAGGAGGAGACGGAGGGAGGTGGAAGAGGAGGAGGAGGAGGAGCAGAAGGAGGAGGATGAGAAGGATGATGATGATGCTGATGCTAATGCTGATGCTGATGCTGATGATGAAGATGAAGATGAAGATGAAGATGAAGATGAAGATGAAGATGAAGATGAAGATGAAGATGAAGATGAAGATGAAGATGAAGATGAAGATGAAGATGAAGATGATGATGATGATGATGATGATGATGATGATGATGATGATGGTGATGATGATTATGATGATGATGATGATCATGACGACGACGATGATGATGACGATGACGATGACGATGGCGATGGCGATGGCGATGACGATGATGTTGCTGCTGATGATGATGTTGCTGATGATGATGGTGCTGATGCTGATGCTGATGCTGATGCTGATGTTGATGCTGCTGCTGCTGCTGCTGATGATGATGATGATGATGATGATGGTGGCAAGCATGCTGATCATGCTGATCCTGATTATGATAATGATGATGGTGCTGATGGTGATGCGTGATGCTGATGATGCTGATCATGATGATGAGTAGGAGGAGGAGATTGAGGAGGAGGAGGAAGAAGAGGAGGAGGAAGAGGAGGACGAGGAGGAGGAAGAGGAAGAGGAATATAAGGAAGACGAGGAAGAGGAGGAGGAAGAGGAGGATGAGGAGCAGGAAAAACGGCGGGGGGGCGACCCACCTGTCGATGCGCTGCCCGCTCGCAGGCATTCTGTAGGACGCGCGAAGGGGCTGCGCAGGGTGCGAGAGAAAGAGAGCGAGAGAGAGAGAGAGAGAAAGAGAGAGAGAGAGAGAACAAACAAAAAACAAAGACGGATGGCGTGCGCGAGGTTTCCACCTGAGACGCTTCATGAATCCCTCCCTCCCCTCCCTCCCTCCATTCCTCCCTCCCTCCCTCCCACCCTCACCTCTCATCTCTCGCTTCACTGCCTTCCCTCCCGTCTCATTCCCTCCCCTTCGCTCCTCCCCTCCCCACCTCCCCCCGCCTTCCCTGAACTTCGCTCCCCTTCTATCCTCTTCACTCCCCTCCCCTTCCCTCCCTTTTACTCCCCCCCGCTCCCATCCGCATCCCTCCCCTTCAATCTCCATCTCCTCCTCTCCCCGTCGCCCCCTAAACCTTTCCCAATCCATCCGCCCCAGAAGGGTGGGAGGGGGGGACGGTGAGCTTGGAAGGCGAGGGGACTGGGGCGAAAGAGGGAGGGGGGAAAGCGGCAGGAGAGGGAGGGGAGGAAGCAGCATGACGAAGACGATGCCGAGACCGAGGCCGAGGAGGGGCGGCGCCTACGAGGACAGGAAGGTGAATGCGCAGGCGAAGGAAGTTCGGGAGTGTGGGGGGGGGGGGCGGGCAGGGAGAGGGGGGGGGGAGTTGGAGAAGGGTGGGCTGGAGGGGGAGGGAAGTGGGCAGAGCAGAGCAGAGAGCAGAGCAGAGCGCGCCTGTGCCCGCCGGCGGCGGGGCGCCGAAGGCAGGCGCGGGCGGGAGAGTCCTCCGTCGCAGAGGTGGAAGACGTGATGCATGCCGCGTGGTGTTCGAACGTGTACTGCTCCACTGCGTGATGCCGTGTGCAGGTTGCAGGCCAGCGTCCACTGTTTGGTTGGAGAGGCCCGCCTGCTGCCAGAGATTCCGTGATATCGTCTCTCAACCGCTTTCTCCGACCCCAAGGCCTGCGGAGAGCTTGTCGGTGGTCGTGGATGTCCAGCTCCCACGTTGCAGCAAGTCGGCGCGCATCTGTTGCACGGTTGATTGGCGATTCGCCCCGCCCGCCGCCATGTCGATTCGTCCTGCCCAGATGTCGGTGGTCGCGATGAGTCGGAGCATCCGTCGTTGAGTGCGCCTCAGCGATTGGAGCATGTCCTTGGTCAACGCCCAGGACACGCAGCTGCGCCTGACACAATTGGCGACAATGTTCCGTTTAACAGACGGAATATTCTCAATAGTGGGTACCGCTTGCTCCGCTTATTAGTGAGCCCGCCACAGGAGTTGACTATGCGGTATCCAAGCGCGTGTATGTTGGTGAGTTCCGTCTGATGGTAGTCGTCATCGTGAAGCGTGAGCTTCCAGCCAATGTATTTACTAGTCTGGTCTCGCTGAGAATTCAAATGTTGTCGCCGTCGGCTCTGGTGCGTGCAATGGTCCGCCTCTGTTGTCGGGCGACGCTGGTAAAACATTTGCTGCTGTCGGGATATAGCGCAACCCGCACTTTGCAGCTTCTCGCTTGATACCTTGGCGAACCACATAAAATTGTCGTAAGGTCAGTGCGAGGAGAAACACGTCGTCGGCAAATCGTGAATACGCGAGTTCCGGAAACCCGGCACGCCCCAACGTGATTTCAAATCCTTTGCGTTTCCAGGAAGGCAGGATCTGCTAGAAAGCACTCTTGAGCATTGCGTTGACCATGTGAGAGCTGCGTGGGTCACCGCGTTCGACCCCGCGTGGCGTGCTGGATCGTCTGCTGTTGACGTCGGCCCCCGCTGTGGCGGTCTGGTCGTAGTATAAGGTCCTGCAGAAAGGAGGCGCACGAGTCTGGCACGTGCTGCTGTCGAAGTGCTTCCCAGAGGTGTTGGTGGCCAGCGCGGCTGGACGCCTTCTCTGAGTCAATTGCGGCGGTCCACAGAGGGAGTTGCCATTCATAAAAAGCACTTCGTGCAATCAGGTCGCCGTGAAGAGGTGGTCTTCTGTGCAGAACCTCGTGCGACAATCACCCTGGTCAGTGATTGCTCAGACTCGAAGGTCGCATCAAGTCGGTAGCATAGCAATCGAGACATCAGTTTGTATAGTTGTGGGATGATGGCTATTGGTCGGTAGTTTTGCGGTACTTGTCGGTCGCCTGAGTTGTAAATCACACTGATTGTGGTGCGTCTCCACTGCTCAGGGGGCTCTTGTCTACTTGGTAGAATGCCGCTGCAAAGCCCCAACAAGCGTAGCTCGATGAAGTGTCCTCCGCTCCGGCCTGCAGCAGCCCTGCGGCGAGGCCAGCAGTGTCTCTGCATTTGCCGCTTTGGAGTTGCATCGCTGCGTGGTGCATTTGTCATTTGGTGATATGTGGAATCCCATGGCGGGCATGATGTTGTGCATGGTCACGCGCCTCGGACAACTGAGCGTCTGCAGGTTCGTTGGTTTCCGTGCGACCCAGGTACAGCTCTTTGAAAATTCGTCGAAAATGTCTAAAATGCCTTGGCGGTCCGTCTCGCTGTCAGCCTCTTTCGTGGCAGTGACCAACATCAACATCGTGGCTCATTTCGGACTTTATGCCAGCTGTTCTCGAGGTCTCGGAAGCTACGTCTCATATCATCCAACTCTGCGCGCAGATGAACTCGCTGGACGACCCTGCGTTGTCGCATGATGCGTTTGCTAGGGGATTTTCTGGCGGATGCGTCAAACTGTGGCGCGTTCCTGCGCTGCTTCAAGAGTGCTCTTGGGACACGAGCGGCTTCGTCGTCGTCTTCGTCGCTGTGGTGTGTCCGCTGGCTCTTGTGTTGCTGCTGTTCCTCGAATTGTTTTGTGTGTTGCTGTTATCGCATGCTCGGTGTGTGCGGAAGTGTCACTTGGGTCGCACGGTGAATGGTCGTTTGTCAACTGGTGTCGCAAGTAAAGCTGGAAATCCGAGTCGCCATGTCGAGGTGGATGCTGGCGCGTTTGCTTGCGCGGTCGTCTGTTTCGTCGCCAGTCGGCGTTTCGCGCTGTCCAAAATAAGTCGATGGCGCGCGGCTTGGTGAACACAATCGAGGTCGGGGCTTGATGATGCAAACGCGTCGAGGACCAATGCCAGGCTCATTGGCCCACAAGAATGTAGTCGAACTGTGTTTGTGTGCTTCGAGCCTGAATGAGCACGCGCACATGTCCTCCAGGCGTTTGCAGAACATAGTGTTTGCGATGATGAGCTTGTGCATGAACGCCCGTGATCGTAGCCAAGCGCCGCGTTGATTACACCCGCTCAAACGGGAGTTGACGATCGTTAATTTCTCCGCGCCGCATGCGTTTCAGTCGTCGTCGCTATTGTCGCTCCGCCTTCCCACTTGCGCGTTCAAATTACCCGTCAGTGCGAACGTTCGATGTAGGTTCGGTGCATCGGTGTGGATTGCTGAAATTAGATCGTACATGCCTTGGACGTGTTGGTCTCCATACCCACCATGTGAGAAGTACGCCGTGGCGATCCGCAGTTGGCACTGCGGTGAGACGATGTCGATGCGGGCGAGCCGCTCGTTCACAGCTGTGGAGCTCTTGATATGTTGGGCGCGACGTGAGTGCATCAGGAAAGCGATGCCTCGTGTCGGATGTTCACGTCCAGCAGCTGCGAACACATGTGAACCAAGTTTGGTGATCCACAGCTCTCGTGTCGTAGTGCGCCATGTTTCGTTGAGAGCCAGAACGTCCCAATAAGTATATGTCAGCTCACTTGTCAGCAGATCGATCGCTGCGTCGTTGGTGAGGCTCTGGGCGCTTTTGTGGATGATCGTCGCTCCTTTAGCGAGTTGGTTGGTCACGGGAGCTGTAGTTTCCTGCTTCCCGTCTCTGGTCGTCAGCGTTCGCACGAACCACCATCGACGCAGGTGGTGTCGCATGGTGCTGTGTGATTGCGATTGGCTGTTGTTATGCAGAGTGCTTGATTCGTAACATGTCGGTAGGCCCCCTCGGCATTGCTGTAACGTCCTCGCCCTCCGCCGGTGCTCCGATGGAACCGACGCCCCTGCCGAGGATGCGCATGCGGTTGGCCGGGAAGGTCAGTCGGTGGAGGCGTAAGTGGGAAGTCGAATGCTGGAAGCTGGACATCCGAGTTCTGAGCTGGTGGAGGCTGCAAGTCGACAGGTGGAGGCAGAACTGGGAGGTCCATTTTGGGACGCTGGAGATCGGTGTGTCGAGTTGGTGGACATTGAAGGTCGATGAGTGGGGGTGGAGGTGGAGAGTCGTGCGCTCGAGGTCACAGGTCGGTGCGCTCAGCTGGTGGAGGTTGGGAGTCGACTGGTGGGGGTGACGGAGGCTGGTAGTCGACAGGTGGAGGTGAAAAGGGGAAGTCGGTGGCTGGGGGTAGCAGGTCTGTGTGCTGGGCTGGTAGGAGGCTGGAAATCGATACGGCAGGTTCGCGCGGCGTCGGCGCGCGCAAAGGTTTCTAGCACCGCGTCGATCGTTCAACCTTGAACCGATCGCGGCCCCGATCATTCAAGGTGGAATTCCGTCAGGTCCTGTGGCGTTACTGGCGCCCCTCGGTGCTTCCGCGTCGCTCAAGCATGCGAAGTTCAACCTTGAACGCCTTCGTCGGCGTCGCCGGCGCGCCATCGCCGCATGAACCTACCCTACGCGGAAGCGGGAGCGGGAAACGGGTGCTGGAGGGTGGAGGTCGGAGTGCCGGAGCGGAAGTCGGACGCTCGAGGATCGAGGTCGGAGTGCTGAACTGGTGGAGGCTGGGTGATCTCCACACTCAAACAGTATGTGTAGAGCTGGAGGTCGCGAGGTGGAAGTCGAAACGTGGACGCGAAAGATTGGGAATCGATAGCTGGAGGTGGAAACTGGGAGTCGGAATTACTCCGATGAATCTGGGATGGTGTAGGCTGGAGGTCGCGGGTTGGAGGCCGAAGACTGCGTGCGAAAGATTGGGGGTCCCAGCGTGGAAATCAAAATTGAAAGTCGGAATCGGATGACTGCAGCTTGACCGGAGTAGGCTGGAAGGCCCGAAGTGGAGGTGGGGGAGCAGTGGGGGATCAAAAAGTCGGAGGTGGGAGCTGGGAGTCGGAGCCTGTCGGCTGGAACATGGTTGGGTGGAGCGGAGGTCGAAAGCTGGGTGTGTCAGTCAGGTCGGAGGTCGGGATGCTGGGGGTGGGAGCCGAGTCAAAATCTGGAGGTGGACGCTGGGGGATCGGCAGCTGGAGAATGGGATCCGGATGCAGGACGGCAGGTTGGAGCCGGAGTCGGACTGCCCTCGGTAATGGTAGCCTGACCCACGTCCGCAGCCTTTCCAAAACGCAGATGTTGAGATGCACTGGTAATCCTCGGAGAGCCTAGTGTCGAAGAGGAACGTGATGGTGTGATGCTACTCCCATTACTAGGAATACTGGTCGACTGGCGTAGTGGTGGGTTCGCTAGGCTGTGCACGAGGGTAGATGTTTTGCCCAAGCTCGTGTCAGCAATGACGGTTCCAAAATTGGAGGATAAGCGAGCACCGAAGTCTGACCATACATCCATCCTATTTGCAGGGTTGCCCTCGGCTCTTCATTTTGCAGCGCCTTTTCATGCCAGTAGGAGCACGATCTAAGAGGTCACTGTTCTTCTTGATCAGATCCTTGAACTTGGCATGGTTTGGCGATCTTCGCCGGCCTCACACGACGTGGGCCTGTTGAGCACCAACTTATTGTTCGGCGTGATTGCAGTCACGGCAATGTGTCCTCCAATTCTTACGATCGATTCCGATAAGCTCTGCAATCCAAAATAAAAGTGTCGTACAGCACGCAAGGTCAGATGCCTGTCCTGATGCCCCACACCTTCGTACCTGCACGTTTGATTCCAGAACTGCGGAGCAATCCCATTGCTAATTACGGTTCTTCTTGTCTCTGAATTTAGCTAAAAGCATGCCGCGGAACTGCCTCTTGAAATAACTGCCTCGGGCAATTGGGGCGTTGAGCTCACGAATTTGATAGGAAAACCATGCTGTCGCGGCGTCGCCAAATGCGGGGCCGACCAACTTGCCGATAACTGCAGTGAAGTCCCGTTCCGAATCATGTCCACCAGCGATTGCGCGTTGACCCAGTGTGTGTATACCCTATGCTTTCACTTGCTGTGCAAGGTCTTGTACTTTTGTTTCCGGCCATGAAGAGTCGGAGGTATCCGCAGCTGAACGTGCCGATGGTGGTTGTGAGTATTGCGATTTCAGGAGTTCCACTCGAGCTTTCATGCTGTCAATCTCCGTCTTGATAGGTCAATAGGCATTGTACAAGTCCTGTTGAGAGGCCCCGTGCTTTCTGATCCAAGCGATGTCGCGTTAGACCAGGGCCAGCTCGGTCTTGATTAGCTTGCCGATCACCGTAGACTCGTTCAGGTCTGTGTCGAAACGTTCTTGGCGACGTGTGGTGGTGCTGTCGCCGTCGTCTGTTGTGTCCAATGGGCGCTTTGCAAGGCTGCGGATTCTTGAAACTTTTGCCTCCGGCGAACTTATTTTGCGTCTATGGCATTCCGATGCAGAATGAGAAGAAAGATGCAACTCGATATGTAGTAAATGAGTAATGAGTAGTGGGTGTAATGATAAGAGTACAGAGTAATAAGTAGAGTAAGGGATGTAAGAGAATTTGATCATACAGGATATGGTAATGGTATTGAGATGATGGGGAATTGGGCAGAGAGGAGGAGGGACGTAATAGCATAGGATATAGCTCCATGACAACAAGGTTGGAGGAGGAGGATGATGAGGAGGATGTGGGAGGAGGAGGGAGAAGGGAGAGGAACATGCAGCAGGACGACGATGCCGAGGCCAAGGCGGGGCGGCGCTGGAGAGTGAGGCGGAGGCAGAGGGAGTCTTTGCTCCGCGCCGCCCCCGTCGAGGAGGACGCGAGGCTGGCGAAGGTCTCCTGCAGAGCCCCCTCCACATTCGCCTCCACCAGCTGCAGGGAGCGCAAGTGCTCCCGCGTGTACTCCAGCAACACCCTCCTCTCGGAGAGTACTCCAAATTTCGTAACCAAAGGGCGAGGGGGGTCACGCCCCTCCCGGACGAGCAGCCTTAGACCCCCCCAGAACCGGCCATGGAAAGGGCGGCCTCTTGCCCGGACCCGACTGAAACCCTTCAAGTCGGCTCAAATCAGAGCCCCCCCAGTGTGACCCCCCCCACTCCATTACGAAATCAGGAATAATCATCTGCAAGCAATAAACAAGGGCTCCCAACTTCGCGCTGCGCGAAGCGCGAAGTGCGAATAACTTCGCGCTCTCGCGCCGCCTCCCAGGGGAGAAGGGGAGGAAGAGGAGGAAGAGGAGCCGAACCGCGAAGCGCGAATAACTTCGCGCCCTCGAGGGCGCCCTTGATAATCATGTGCAAACAATAGACGTGCAGAGTCCGTGCGGATCTCGTGGACCCGCGCTGGACCCCACGGCGGCGCCTCTGGCGCCGCCCCTGCCGCGTCCCGCGCGCCAGGGCGGGGGGTCCAGCGCCGACTCAAGAGATCGGCGCGAAGCTTCAAACATGTAAAGTCATCGCGCTATCAGAAGGGGAGAAGGGGAGGAGGGGGGAGGAGGAGGAGGAGGAGGAGGAGGAGGAGGAGGAGGGGAGAGGAGGAGGAGGGGGGAGGAGGAGGAGGAGGAGAGGGAGGAGGAGGAGGGGGGAGGCGGATGGAGGAGGAGGAGGAGGAGGAGGAGGAGGGGGGGAGGAGGAGGAGGAGGAGGAGGAGGAGGAGGAGGAGGAGGAGGGGGGGGGGGGGGGGGGAGGAGGAGGAGGAGGAGGAGGAGGAGGAGGAGGAGGAGGAGGAGGAGGGAGGAGGAGGAGGAGGGAGGAGGAGGAGGAGGAGGAGGAGGGAGGAGGAGGAGGAGGAGGTGGAGGAGGAGGAGGAGGAGGAGGAGGAGGAGGAGGAGGAGGAGGAGGAGGAGGAGGAGGAGGAGGAGGGGAGGAGGGGAGGAGGAGGAGGAGGAGGAGGAGAGGGGAGGAGGGAGGAGGAGGAGGAGGAGGAGGAGAGGAAGGGGAGGAGGAGACAGGAGGAGGAGGAGGAGGAGAAAGGGGAGGAGGAGGAGGAGGAGGAGGAGGAGGAGGAGGACCAGAAAGAAGGCGAGGAGGAAGAGGAGGAGGAGGGGAGGAGGAGGAGGAGGAGAGCCCCTGCCGAGCCCTCCAGTGTGCTGGCTGTATGTCTGTGCAGCCTTATGCCTCCTCCAATTTGGCTGCGCATGCAAGCGTGACCCCAGGCCGGGCGGGAGGCGCGCGAGGGGGCCAAAGCCAGGCGCGCGAGCCGCTGCCACCGCAGCTCGCCTGGCGATCGGGGAGTCCCCAGGGACTCGCGCACCGCAAGACACTGCGGTGAAGTGTCTATGGGGGGAGCAAACGGTAGCAATACGGCAGGTGCGTGCGGCGTCAGCGCGTGCAAAGGTTGTTGTCACCGCGTCACTCAGCCTTGAGCCGATCGCGGCCCCGATCGTTCAGGGTTGAATTCCGTCGGGTCCCATGGCGTTACCGTGCCCCATCGGTGCTTCCGCGTCGCAGAACTCAACCATAAGCGCCTTCGCCAGCGTCGCCGGCGCGCCAACGCCGCAGGAACCTATCGTACTGCTATTCCACGGACCTCTCCCAGGGTGCGTTCTGACCGGGATGACGAGGAGAATCCAGCCGGGGCGACGAGGGCTCTCGGGGACGAGCAGCAGGATCGCTGCCTGTCCCTCCTCTGGTCTTGCGTGTCGTGGACCCGCGTCCTCTCGGAGCGGTGCTGCAGCAGGTGCGACACCACGTCCGCACGCTGCCCGCTCTGCCACCACACGTTGAAGGTCGGCGGCGAGCAAAGGAGAGAATGCAGAGGGGCTAAGCCTTTCTCAGATGGCTTGAAGGCCCGAGGCTCCTTCTGAGAAGTGTTCTGAGCCTTGTCAGAAGACACGGGCAGTTTCTCAGAAGACCAGAGGGCTTCCGCGAAGCCCCGCCGCCTTCTGAGAAAGCCTGCCCCCATGGTTGCGTCATCATCGACCCCTGGCCAACAAAAAACTCATGGCCCATGTTGAGCAGAAAGTTGACAACTCTCTGCCGACTGCAGTCATGAGCCACGTCTGCATCCCAGAGCGGGAGGGGGGCTGGGAAAGGACACGCCGCTCCCCAACAAAAACCTTGCCCCGGTTTGTAGCCGCCGCGATCGTCCTGGCGACCTCCAACACCGACCCGGATATCACGCAACGACCCGTCTGTTCGGGACGATCCAGGCACCCCTGGAATCAGGTCGGGCATGTCCTCCTATAAGGGGATCTTGGACGACAAACAAAATTCGTCAAAAAATACCCCACAAGGGTCAAAAAGATCACAAAATACCCCCCCCCCAAAAAAAAGTCGTCCCTGGACGCGATTTCTGGACCACTTCTCAATCTTCCCCCTGTAGGGGGCAGGCCCGACTTACAACCCCGGAGCGCGCTCGGCGAGGCGCCGCCGCCGGAGAACGCACCCCGAGGACTGACCGCCGCCGAGAGGCGACGAAGACGCCCCGAGACCTCGAACCTTGAGCCCGAAACTCCCCCAGAGACACTTGGCGGCGAGCGAAGGCTCGAGGCTTCCGGACGTTTTCGTCGGCTCTCGGCGGCTTTCCAGCCGCAGGGGGGGCCTGCCAGCCACTGCGCCTCGCCGAGGGCGTTCCGGGGGTGCCCAGATCGCCCCGAAGGGTCGCGCGGAGACCCGAGCTGTGACCCCCAAAGCTCGGCGGCGAGCGAGAGGGGGGAAGTGAGAAGGCGGCGGCCTCCTCCGAAGGCGGCGGGGCTCCTCAAGAAGCCCTCGCGCCCTAAGGCTAGGGCGGCGAGATCTATGCATATCCACTGCTCCTGGCCAGGCCCATCCTGGGCCCGGGAGCGGTGTATATGCCTCCCTGGCCAAGCCAGGAGGGCGTATACACAGCTCTTGGGCCCAGGATTGGCCTGGCCGGGAGCAGTGAATATGTATAGATATCGTCGCCCTATAAGGGAAACTCTCTCCTCCGCCTTCGGGGAGGCCCGGGAGCACTTCTCGGAGGGCCGCGGGGACGCCCGGGCCCTCCGAGGAGGCCCGCCCCTTCGCGCTTCCCCCCTCCGCTCCAGTCGGGCCTGTCCCCCTGCAGGGGTATTTTGGACGAAAAATAAAAAGGACTCCAAAAATGCTCCAAAAATTGAAGAAACAAAAAAAAACGTCAAAACATAGTCCCCAGACTATGTTGTGACTATTTTTTGAATATTCCCCCTGTAGAGGGACAGGCCCGACTTAACGCCAGGGAGGCCCAGCGCCGATCCAGGAAGTCCGCGCGCAGCTCCCAAAGCTCATGTCTGCGACGCCTGTGGTTCTTCGATCGCCCCCCAGGCTCGCTGCCGAGAAGGGCATCGACGACCACACCATCTCCTGGGCAGGCAGCAAGGTACTGACACCGCTGCTCCCCAGACCTCTCCTAGGGTGCGTTCCGACCTGGAGTTCGAGGCCAATCCAGCGGTGGCGACGAGGGCCTCCCAGGAGTCCCCAAACAGGGGGAAACGAGGCAGGAATAGCGGTATGCCCAGACCCCCGACGTCATGATTTTAAACGACGTCGACCCCCCAGAGGTCTCGACCGATTCCCCAGCACCGGCTTTTCGCCCTGCATCGTTCCTTGACGGCCCCGAGGCCCCGCAAGGGCCCTCGGAGGCCGAAAGCAGCGCAAAACTCCCCGCCGTGATTTTTTGTCACCTCCTCCTCCTCCTCCTCCTCCTCCTCCTCCTCCTCCTCCTCCTCTTCTTCTTCTTCTTCTTCTTCTTCTTCCTCTTCTTCTTCCTCTTCTTCCTCCTCCTCCTCCTCCTCCTCCTCCTCCTCCTCCTCCTCCTCCTCCCCCTTCCT
>CAUYUJ010019334.1:69875-81575 GCA_963575745.1 Prorocentrum cordatum | reverse complement strand
CACCCTCTCCACCCCTCGTCTTCTCACTGACATGTTCCACCTCGCCCCCTCCCCCCCCCCCCCTGGAGGATCTGGATGATGGCTTCCCAGAAGAGGAGGCCCGTCCACTTGCCCGACGGGACTCGACGCACGCGAGCGCGCGCTCACGCGACGGCAGCGCCCACACGACGGGGGGGCGATGAACAGCAATCGCTGCCGCCGCCCGCTCCTCGTCCTCCTCCTCCTCCTCCTCTTCCTCCTCCTCCTCCTCCACCTCCTTGGGCACTCTTTCGTTGAGAGTCCGTAAGGGTCGACCTCTGACAATTAAGTGGTTGTCGAGGCCCGTACCCATGCGGTCGCACGGCAGCCAGGCGTGGCCACAATGCCCTTCACAGGAAAGGCGTTGGACCCCCCTCCCCGTTGTGATGCAGTGTGGCTTATCCTCCTCCTCCTCCTCCTCCTGCTCCTTGGGCACCGCCCCTGACTTGGGGGTGGAGCACAGTCGGCGAACAGAAAAGGCATCGCTTCGGGTGCTCCCCCCCAGAAAAAGGTACTTTCCTGGGTCTGAGTCCCCTTCTTGCCCCCTTTTCTCTGTCCCGACCTCCCTTCCCTTCCATCCGCTTTGCTGTAAGTCGTAGAACTCTTCGGATACCTGCGCCTCGGAGACATGTTGCTCATACTCATCATCCGCCCAGTCCTCCCTCCCCACCCCCGCTCCCTCGCACTCCGCGTCCACCTCATCTCCCGCATAGTTCCATTCCACCTCATCTCACACTCTCTCCGCCTCCCCCTCGCCACCAACATGATCCTCCTCCTCTTCCTCCTCCTCCTCCTCCTCCTCCCCGTCCTCGTCCTCGTTCTTCCTCCCTCCTCATCCTCCTATCGGCATTCCTTCTCCCATCTCATCCTACCGTTCCTCCTCCTCTTCCTCATCCTCATCCTCATCATCCTCATCCTCATCCTCATCGTCCTCATCCTAATCCTCCTTCTCGTCGTCCTCCTCCTCCTCCTCCTCCTCCTCCTCCTTCCCCTCGTTCGCGCCTCTCTCGCCCCAGTTAGTGCGGACTCGCCTGCGCCACCACCGTTCACGGCCAGGACTGTTGGGGACATGTGTGTCAATGTCCGCATTGACATGCTGGAGATGTTTGATCTCATTCATGAGGTCGTTCTTGCTCACGTTGATGCTGCTACAGATCGCATCGCGTCGAATCTTGCACAACCGAAGGCAGTATTCCAGGCCGCGGGCTCGCAGCGGCAGTGAGTGACTGCGCCAGCAGCTCTTCATATGGATGTCTTTCATCAGTGATTGCCAGCTCGTGCCGATATTGCTGCAACGTGGTTTGCTTCCTCGGCGCCTACCCGTGAAGTACTTCTCGTGGCCAGTTTAGAGGATACTTGGGGGAGGTCGCGTCCCTTCCACTCGACGCAGGCATGTGTCCGGAGCGGTTTCGACGTTCACTTCTGGATCAAAGCCTTCTTCACCCCTTCGCTATGACTTTTCCAGCTCTCACAGCATCAGAGGTTGACGACCAGGACGTCGTGTTAACAACATCCAGCCTTTCAGAGTTGATGGGATTGCTGTCCTTGCGGACGTGCTTGTCTTTTGGTGGAGCATGCCCGTTGTTCTTGAGTGGGGCAAGGGCACCCTTGCCAGACCTGATCAATTCCATTCATACTCCCTGGCGTCCCACCGCCTGTGACTTGGACTTGTTTGTTCAGCCGTACGAGTCTGATCGCGCTTCTCTCAGCGATTGACCTCTCCTGCGCGGCGTGCGCCCTCCCAGAGGTTCTCGAGATGGGGCCCAACGCCCCGCTGCATCCCATCGTTTTGGCCAGCGGACCGTGACGCCAACTACTTGAACGGATGGCACGCGGGCTCTGGGCTGGACGCCGTGCCTCGGAGCAGATGGCGAGGGCAAGTCACTGCTGCCGACGCGGCCTGGGCCCCGCGGTGACGCGCAGAAGCACCTGGCACTCCCTCGCGTGAAGCGTCGGCCCTCGCACCGGGAGAGAGGGACGCCGCAGGCTGCGGATCTCTTCTCGGCGGCCCGTGCGGCCAGCAGGGCGGGCGGGGCACGCCTCGCCCACGCGCTTTTTGCTCGCCGGCTGCGAGGCAGCGGAGCTGCTCCAGCGGGTGGCGACTGGGGGCAGCCGCAGGGCAGGCTGGACGGCGTGCAGGAGAAGGGAAGCGAACACCTCGCACACGTGCAGCTCCGCCGAGGAGGAAGCCGAGTGGCCGCTGCAGGAGGAACGCCGCCGCATGCGCCACCGGCGCCCCCGTCCCGAACGCGTTCGCCCTCGGCCCGAGACTGCTGCTGACGCTGTGTCGTTCGTGGCGATGCGTCGACCCGCGGGCCACGGCGGCCTCGTCGGAAAGTGTGCCCGCGGGCTGCCCGGCGCCGCCTCCTCTGCGGAGAGGCTTGCTGGGTGAATGGTGTTCTTGTCTCACGACGAGGGGCGCTGGACTGACAGTCGCTTGCCCGATTCGGGACGCTGTCGCGCTCACTCCCGCAATGCTCAAGCGTGATTGGCGGTGGTCAGGTGTTTCATCCTCAGCCCAGCGGCCACAGGAAAGTCTACGCTCGCGCCCTCCCATGGATTGGCCCTAGGCCTCACAGGGAGGGTGGCAATGTACAGATTATCACTGCGAGCCAGCGATAATTTACACACCCACCCTCCCTTGAAGGCGCAGGCAAAGACCGTCGGCAGGTGTCTCTGTGTATATGTTCTTGGCGTATCTCGGCGGCACCCGAACTATCGAAGATGGTGTTGTGCGTTGTGCTCGGAGCTTTCCCCTACCACCGCTGTCCTCCTTGTCTTTTTCTTGTCAGAAAATCAGAGTCACCAGCGCCATCGATGTGCTCGCTTGTTTGTGGCGCAACATACATCTGCTTACTCGGTGATATCCGCTTTAGTCTTAAGGCGGGCCTGTCCTTCTACAGGAGGAATATTCAAAAATAATCCAAAAATAGTATGGGGACGATGTTTTGGACTATTTTTGACTATTCCGGTGTATGTTTTGATTGTTTCGGCCAAAACCCGTCTGTAGGAGGACATGCCCGACCTAACTTTAGTCGTGGTGCCGTCGCAACGCTGACGGTGAGCACAATTGGGTGATGATCCGATCGTGCAAGGGGTAGGGCGATGAAGGAGGAATCTACAGGAGGAGCGGCAGCGGTGCCCGTGCGGCCAGCATCGCTGCGCGAGCACGGCGCGGATTTAGACGATTGCATCTGATATTGCGTGTGGGCGCAGGCGGGCGGGCGAGCGTGCCTTCTGGGCCACATCTCGGCAGGCATGTTTCAAATCGTGGGGCATACCTCAAACTGAATATGCCGAGTAGGCCGGGTGTTTAATCCCTCCGTCTTCCCTCTTCCCTTTCGTTCTCGTCCGCCGTGTAAGCACGCTTCGCAGCCAGTGTTGCACGGGCCAGGGACTCGTGCGCGGCCTCACCTACTGCATGCTGGCCTTCGCATGGCTCCAGGCTGCGGTGCATTTCCTGGGCACCGTCCTTCGCAGGGGACCGTCGTTCCCTGGATGGAAGAGCTGAGTCAGCGGAGCGTCGATTTGGGGCCTTCGGCCGCCGTGTGGCCATACGCACATCGGGGAAGCGTGCACGAGCATGGATACAGTCAACCCGCATAGCAAGGATGGGCAGCCTCCCCAAGGATACCTTTGCATCCTTGCCCCCTCGGTCCACCCTTGCCCACTTTCGTCGGCCGCGCCCGTCTCGAGAAGCTTCGGCATGGGCGTCCGAGGCCCTTGCATCCTTATTGCGCATCCTTGTGATACGGGCCGGCTATACGTACGGAAGTTTGCTTGACGGGCGCAGTGGTATAGCACGCCTGTTTGCCAACGCGCCCCGAGGTTTTCGATCAAGCTTGCTGCTCCCCGCTGCGATAGCTGCCGCCCCTGAGCCTCGACGTTGCCGAAGACATGCAACACAGCACAACGGAGCCCCGAACCCGCTCTTCCTGCGCCATGTCTCGAGCCGTGATTCGATCCGCGAGGGTCCCCGGGCCCGACGCTGGGCGAAAACGCCCGTTGTGGAAAAACTGCAACGCCAGGCCCAAGCCCCCCACGCCATGATTCTTCATGGCGCGACCCCCAAGGAGGTCTGGGCTCCTTTGTCCCGGGACCGGCCTTTCATCCCGAGTCGTGTCTTGACGGTCCCGAGGCCTGGTGAGGGCCCCCCGAGAGGCCGATGAGTAGCGATAGGCCTCCCGTGTGGTTTCCTTCGCAGCGCGAGGGGGCTTAGCTGCTCCGATACGCACGTTTTTAACACGTGACACGTGCTGTGTTCAAAACGTTCGTGTTCCAAACGTACGTGTTCAGCCTACATGTTGAGCTCCGTATCAATATGACGAACCAACAACACACCCATACCCATAGGGGGGTCGGAGAGGGCTATGGGTGCGTGTTGTCGGATGGGGGTCCCTGCTCGAACGGGAGCGTTCCCCAGGGTCCGACAACCCGCGCCCATACCCATAGCCAGGCCTCCTCTCAACGACCCCCCTATGGGTATGGTTGTGTGTGTTGCTCGTTCGTCATCAGTACGCTGCGTCTTGCGTGTTGCGCAGCGGGGCAGCTAACCCAGACATCCGAAGTCTCGATTTTTTCGAGACGCGGGCCCCCGACCTCCCGACCACTTCCCTGGGACCGGTTTTTCATCCCGAGTCGTTTTTTTACGGTCCCGAGGCCCGGCGAGGGCCCCGAAAGGCCCAAAACTGTGAAAAACCTCTGTCTCGATTTTTTCGAGACGCCCGATGTCTGGGAAGTCAGGGGGTCTGGGGGGGCCTCAGGGGCGGCCACGCCCCCTGCGCACCATGGCCGCGATGCGCTCTCGGTCCGCGCTGCCGGCCCTGGTGCTCGCCGCCGTCGCCCTCGCCGCCTGCCGGCGGGCGGCCTTCGTGCCCGCTCCGGCCGCAGCGCCCCTGAGGACGCCGATGTTCCCACCGACTTCGGCCTTGCTCATCAGCAAGGGCTCCCACGAGGGTGCGAAGTTATTCGCGCTTCGCGCTTCGCGGTCCTCGTTCCTTCTCCTCCTCCTCCTCCTTGTCCTCCTTTTCTCCCTTTGGGGGGGTGGCGCGAGAGCGCGAAGTTATTCGCACTTCGCGCTTCGCGCAGCGCGAAGCGCGAAGTTGGGAGCCCTTGCATCAGAGAGAGTTTCGAGCGCCAGCCTTGAGCACCAGAAAGAATTTCGAGCTCCAGGGACGTGCCGAAACGGGAGGGATCTCGCGCGGCAAAAACCCTGTAGGAGGCGATGCTTCTTCGACACTTCGCCAGCGTGTCGGGCAGGCGCCGTTTCGATGCTTCTCTGGGTGCTCGAAAGTAGTTCTGGGATGCGGCCCTTCGGTACGATGGGAACAACATAACCTGAGGAGCAGCGATGCGAGCAGCGCCGCGTATGCTGCGGCGCTGACTGCCGCCGCCGCCGTGCCTGGGTCGGCTCTGGCGATCGCCTCCGAGGACGATCGGGGGCCCCCAAATGGGGCGGTGACCCCTCGAGGTGGTGAGTCGGTGGGGACTCGGGGCCACCGCACGGTTTCGGGACTTGGGTCGTTCTCCGAGGATGTCTCGGGCGACTGGGGGCTCCAGGGCCCCAAACCGTGTGTTGACGGACTCTGCGGTGAGATCTTCGCGGACTCCGAGGTCGCCGCTGGGCCTGTCACCACACGGTCTTCGGACCCCCGAGAGGACGACGACGGTTTCGACGTGCGCATCCTCGCCGTCCTGGCGCTGCCGCTCCTGGCCGCCTCGTGGGCCCTCTTCAACGTCTGGCGCGTGGCCTTCCGCCAGGGCGCCCGCATCGGCGAGGGCGTGGGCGGCGGGAACTCCAAGATCGGCTTGGCCCCGGAGGATTGCGGCCGCGCGCGGAGGGGGGTAGGGGGGAAGGGGGGAGGGCTCCTCGGAGGCACCCCCCTGCTTCTCAGAGGGCGTGGGCCTCGAGCCTGTAGCTGCGAGGCAGGGCGCCTTTCTAAGAAGTGGCCTCTCTCTATAGGATGCCTTCCCCCCCCCCCCCTACCCCCATCTGCGCGCCGCCAAGGAGTGATCGCGGCCGAGGCGGCGCTTCGTCCACGAGGTCGCGCTGCCGGGCGCCCGGGGAGTGATCGCGGGCGGTGCGGCGCGCGCGGGCACGGCGGGGGTGCCCCCCACTTGGGGGGTTGTCAGAGGCGCTCCTGGCCTTAAGCCGGGCATGTCCCTGTACAGGGGGGAGATTCATAAGTAGTCGAAACATAGACTGGGAACGACGTTTTAATTATTGCTGACTATTCTTTGTCATGTGTTTGACCATTTCCATTCTTCTTCCACAATCCGCCTGTGGGAGGACATGCCCGACCTAATCCTGGCCCCCGAGATGCTCCCCCAGCTCTTCGCTCCACTCTGGTGGCCGCCCCTCGGGGCCTCGTGAGGAGTGCCCTGGGGGGCTGCGGAGGCTTCCTTGGGATTCCAGAGGGGGTGGGGGACCCTCGGCCAGGGGCACCTGTAACAACACCCGACTATCCCTCCTTCCTCTCTGATCCGCCCTCTCCATTTCAGGAGGAGGGGGGGAGGGGGGGCTACACAGGCCAGAGAGAAAGGGATGCTCTAGACCTCGCGGGAAGGGGAGGGGTCGATATGTATATATATATATATACATATATATGTATATGTATATATATATACATATATATATATGTGTGTGTGATACCAGAGAAAACCCAATCAGGGCTTTAGGGCTAGGGGGTTATAGGGCTATTGAGCTAGGGCTATAGAGCTATAGAGCTATAGAGTTGTAGGGCTAGAGGGCTATTGGGCTATAGGGCTATAGAGCTGTAGGGCTATAGGGCACCCCCGGGCACCCCTGGGCACGCCCGGGCACCCGGGCACCCGGGCACCCCCGGGCACCCCCCGGGCACCCGGGCCCTGGGCACCCCCGAGCACCAGGGCACCCGGGCGTGCAGCGAAAATCTGCGACAAACCTAACCTAACCATATGCATCCGCCAGGACCGCCACAGAGGCAAGCTCTGATTGGGGAACATTCATACGTACAAGACTGCATTGGCGCTTCGCGCCATGCGCCTTGTTCCGGACGCTTCTCGGAAAAGCAATATTTATAAGTCATCGTGTGTTTCAGCAGAGGGGGCGTCGAGGTCTGGACGTTCGATTGGCTCATTTTTCTGCTATCCCTTGACCTTGCTAACATCGCGTGCGCCCGATGGGCTTGCACGCCTGTGCGAAGAAGTGGGGAGGGAAGAGCGATTTAGTTCACGCGCGAATGTGCTGGCACACGACGCAGCATCAAACGGTTGCGATGGCACCTGTCTGCGAACGGGGAACGGGAAGGGAACAGGGGGAGGGGGGCTCAAGGGGCGGAAGGGGGGAAAGAGGGGGGAGAAACGGGGAGAAGGTCCAGGAAAAGGAGCGGGCGAATGAGGATGGCCATCCGATGCCAAGGACGTGGAGGTCGACAAAGAAGGCAGAAAAGGGGGACGGGAGAGAGAGAGGAGAGAGAGAGAGAGAGAGAGAGGAGAAGGGCACTGTCAGAGTGAGAAATATGCCAAGGGCGGTGGTGGCACGGGAAGGATAGGCGGGCCTGCGGGAGCGCAACGAGCGCACCCTGGAGGGGTCCTAGACGCTTGTGGGGCTTCTAGAGTCCGTTCGAACCACCGTCCTGCGAACTACGGCATCGTGGAGCGTAAGAGAATTGAGAACAGCTATATTAAAACAGTGTGGGTTCGCATTTGAGTTCCTCTCCAGACCAGAGGATTCCTTTTGGGGCTGTTTTGGGACGTCTTGGGGCCCTCTTTGGCCGTCCCGGAACCCTCTTTTGGCCGGTTTGGGAGGCCGGGCCGGCCAGGGGCTTTCCGGGGGCCCTCTTGGGACACTCTTGGGGGCCTCTTGGGAGTTCTCGGGTCCCTTTGGGGCCCCTCTTGGGCCGCCTTGGGCTTCTCTTGATCCGTCTTGGAGCTCTTTTGGGCCGCATTGGGCCGCTCATAGAGGCCTCGGAGGCCGTCCTGGGGCGATCTTGAGAGTCTCTGGGGATGCCGTGGACGCTGTGAAAGTGGAAAAAGCTAATATCTTCAAAAGCGCACGTTTCTTCAGGGAATGGGACGATGTTTGGCTCTAGGGGGTCCTTTTCGTTGCCTTTTGGGCCGTCTTGGGGGCCTCGTGGGCCGTCTTGAAACCATTTTGGGTATTCTTTGAGCGCTGATGGGCCGTCTTGGGGTCCGTTTTGGGCCCGTGGGCTCCGATCGGCAGGGGCGTCCAACTGCCCGGAGGGCCGCCGGGACTCCGAAAGGGCGCCCAGGGCATTTGTTGGGTGGAGGGCAGGGGCGTTTGGGGTGTCCTGGGGGGGGGTCCGGTTTAGGAGTGGGGGTGGTGGGGGGGACCGTCCGGGTAATACGAATATAAGAATTGGTATATATATATATATGTGTACATACGTATATATACACATACATCACATACATATATACAAGACTGCATTGGCGCTTCGCGCCGTGCGCCTTGTTCCGGGCGCTGCTCGGAAAAGCAATAAGTCATCGCGTGTTTCAGCAGAGGGGGCGTCGAGGTCTGGACGTTCGGCTGGCTCATTTTTTTGCTATCCCTGGACCTTGCTAACATCGCGTGCGCCCGATGGGCTTGCACGCTTGTGCGCAGAAGTGGGGAGGGAAGAGTGATTTTTTCACGCGCGAATGTGCTGGCACACGACGAAGCATCAAACGGTTGCGATGGCACCTGTCTGCGAACGGGGAACGGGAAGGGAACAGGGGGAGGGAAGGCTCAAGGGGCGGAAGGGGGGAAAGAGGGGGGAGAAACGGGGAGAAGGTCTTGAGGAAGGAGCGGGCGAATGAGGATGGCCATCCGATGCCAAGGACGTGGAGGTCGACAAAGAAGGCAGAAAAGGGGGAAGGGAGAGAAAGAGAGAGAGAGAGAGGAGAAGGGCACAGTCAGAGTGATAAATATGCCAAGGGCGATGCGATGGTGGCACGGGAAGGATACGCGGGCCTGCGGGAGCGCAACGAGCGCACCCTGGAGGGGTCCTAGACGCTTGTGGGGCTTCTGAAGTCCTTTCGAACCACCGTCCTGCGAACTACGGCATCGTCGTGGAGTGTAAGAGAAGTGATGGAAGCTGTATTGGAGCGGTGTGGGCTCGCGTTTGAGCTCCTGGTGACTCCAGACCTGAGGACTCTTTTTGGAGCTGTTTTGGACCGTCTTGGGGCCCTCTTTGGGGGCCTCCTGTGGCTCTCTTGGGAGTTCTCGGGGCCCTTTGGGGCCCCTCTTGGGCCGCCTTGGGCTTCTCTTGATCCGTCTTGGAGCTCTTTTGCCGCCTTGGGCCGCTCATAGAGGCCTCGGAGGCCGTCCTGGGGCGATCTTGAGAGTCTCTGGGGATGCCGTGGACGCTGTGACAGCGGAAAAAGCTAATATCTTCAAAAGCGCACGTTTCTTCAGGGAATGGGACGATGTTTGGCTCTAGGGGGTCCCTTTTGGGGCCTTTTGGGCCGTCTTGGGGGCCTCGTGGGCCGTCTTGAAACCATTTTGGGTCCTCTCTGAGCGCTGATGGGCCGTCTTGGGGCTCGTTTTGAGCCCGTGGGCTCCGATCGGCAGGGGCGTCCAATTGCCTGGAGGGCCGCCGGGACTCCGAAAGGGCGCCCAGGGCATTTGTTGGGTGGAGGGCAGGGGCGTTTGGGGTGTCCTGGGGGGGGGGGTTCGGTTTAGGGGTGCTATTCGCGCCACGCACCTTGGTCCTTGAAGTTCGGCATGCAGGCGGAATAGAAGGAAGGTCAAGCCGACAATTCAGCGATGACTTCTTGTTGCTTTTTCCGGCATCGCCGCTATAATAATGTTTTTCGTTATCCTTCCTCCATGCTTCTTGTTCCTCATTTTTGCCATACCCTGCGCATCCTCCACATCCTCCTCAGCTCTTTTTTGCAGAGGCTCCTTCCTGGAGAGCCTCTGGGGGCCTCACAAAAGTTGTTTCTGGAGGCCTCCAAGGCGCATTCTGGGGGCCTCTGGGGGCTTCCTCGGGCCACCCTGCCTGTAACCGCGGTCTCCCTGAACGACCGGGTCACGATTTGCAATGCTTCGGAGGGTGTCTTGGGGCCATCTTGGGTCGCCATGGGGCTCTCTGAGGGCCATCTTGGACCCGTGTTGTGCCGTTTTGGGGCTCTCTTGGACTGCCTGGAAGCCCTTTCGGATGGTTGTGGGGCGAATTGGGAGCCTCCCAGGCGGCTTCGGACGCCCAGAAGACCGCCATCTTGGAGCGTCGGGAAGCCGAAAAGAGGAGAACCCCAAAATTCACCAAAAACTGCAAGAACATCAATGATTGTTGCCTCTTGGGGCCTTATTGGGAATGCTCTTGGAAGCCTCTTTGGGGCCGTCCCGGACTCCCGGGATCTGGGGCTTTGGGACCCTCCGGACGGGCCTCGAAGCGGCCCCCCGGGCCTCGCAGGGCGTTTTGCCAAGCCTTCCCAGCACACCCAGGGCGATCAGGGGGGTCATCGGAGACGTCCCAGAGACCCTCAAGACAGCACAAGAGCGCTCCAAGAGTGACCGACGTGACCTCAAGATGGCCCAAGGGGCTTCCAGGACGGCCCCAAAGAGGCCTCCAAGAGCATTCCCAAGAAGGCCCCAAGAGGCATCAATCATTGATTTTCTTGCGGTTTGGTGAATTTTGGGGTTCTCCTCTTTTCGGCTTCCCGACGCGTCCGAAGCCGCCTGGGAGGCTCCAAAATCGCCCCACAACCATCCGAAAGAGCCCCGAAACGGCACGACACGGGTCCAAGATGGCCCTCAGAGAGCCCCATGGCGGCCCGAGATGGCCCCAAGACACCCTCCGAAGCATTGCAAATCGTGACCCGGTCGTTCAGGGAGACCGCGGTTGGAGGCAGGGTGGCCCGAGGAAGCTCCCAGAGGCCCCCAGAATACGCCAAGGAGGCCTCCAGAAGGCCTTCAGACAGCCTGAAACAACTTTTGTGAGGCCCCCAGAGGCTCTCCCAGGAGGAGCCTCCGCAAAAAAGAGCTGAGGAGGATGTGGAGGATGTGCAGGGTATGGCGAAAATGAGGAAAAGAGGCATGGAGGAAGGATAACGAAAAACATGATTATAGCGGCGATGCCGGAAAAAGACAGCAAGGAGTTATCGCCAAATTGTCGGCTTGACTTTCCTGCTATTCCGCCTGCACACCAAACTCAAAGGACCAAGGTGCATGGCGCGAAGCGCCACTGCAGTCTTGTATACATTTCTGCGTGGGTCTATCCATCATACTAAAATGAAACAGTACGACTGATAAGAGCAGTATGAATAACGATGGTCCTATTGATAAGGCGAATGATTAGACGACTACTACTACTACTACTACTACTACTACTACTACTACTACTACTACTACTACTACTACTACTACTACTACTACTACTACTAACTACTACTACTACTACTACTACTACTACTACTACTACTACTACTACTACTACTACTACTACTACTACTACCTACTACTACTACTACTACTACTACTACTACTACTACCACTACTCTTACTACTACTACGAAAACTACTACTACTACTACTACTACTACTACTACTACTACTACTGCTACTACTACTACTACTACTACTACTACTAACTCTTTATTAACTTCTACCTTTTCAATGTTTCCTGCCTTCTTCTTCAACTACTACTGCTGCTACTACTACTACTGCTACTACTACTGCTACTACTACTACTACTACTA
>CAUYUJ010019334.1:64875-67375 GCA_963575745.1 Prorocentrum cordatum | reverse complement strand
TCTTATATAACCGATCCCCAACAGTATTCCGATACACTCGGTTGCCAATGGCATTCCTATATTATCGGTTTCCAATTGGACTCCTACACAACAAATTTCGAATACGTGGGTTTCCAAAAAGAAACCGTTACAATCAGTTTCCAAAAAGATTCCTGAACAAACGATTGCCAGTAGGATCCCAAAACATTCGATTCCGAATCGGTTTCCTGTACAATCGTTTTCCAATCGGACTCCTTTTTTTACATTCGGTTTCCACTAGGATCGTAATTTTTTCTATGTTCGATCGAGTTCCTACGCAACTAATTCCCACAAGGAGTCCCAAACGACCCGTTGTCAACTGGATTTATTTACAGTCGGTTTCCAATGGGATTTTTTTCGCAAACGATTTCCCATTGAATTCCTTCACTATCGGTTTCCAATACGAATTCCTACACAGTGGGTTTCCAATCGGATTCCTTTACAATCGGTTTCTAGTAAGAACTCATTTGCATTCGGTTTCCAATGGGATTCCTTGGCGGTCGGTCTCCAATAGGAATACTACAGAATCGGTTTCCAATGGGATTCCTTTGCAATCGGTTTCTAATAAACTTTCCTACACAATAAGTTTCCCATTGGATTCCTCGACACTGGATTTCCAATTTCCAATCGGTTTCCGATAGAAATTCCTATAGAATCGATTCCTAATACATACCGGGTTCCTTTTGCAATCGGTTTCCCACAGGATTCCTACGCTTCGATTTCCCATCGAGTTCCTATACAATCGGTTGCCGAAAAGGGTTCCTGTACAGCCCGTTTTCAATAGGACTCTTTTTTTACAATCGGTTTCCAATCGCATTCCTTTATAATTTGTTCCCAACAGTAAGATTCCTGTAAAATCAGTTGCCACCAGGACTTCCTACACTCGGTTTCCAATATGGCCCCTTTACACTCGGCTGTCAAGAAGAATTCCCTCGTAATCGGCTTCCAATAAGAGTTCCTATACAATCGGCTTCCAACTAAGACTCCTTTTACAGTCGGACTATAATAAAATTATTGTGTAGTCGGCTTCCAAAAAGAATTCCTATACAATCGGTTTCCAAACTAGGAATTCCTATACAATCTGTTGTCAATAGAACTCCTATACAAGCGGCATGCGAGATGAATTCCTTCACAATCGAAGTCCAATAAAATTCCTGTACAATCATTTTCCAATGGGGATTCCTTTACACTTGGTTTCCAAAAAAAAATCCTGCACAATGAATTTCCAATACGCTTTCCTCAACAGTCGGTTTCCAATAATGCTCCTATACAACCGGTTTTCAACAGTATTCCTACACACTCAGTTTCCAATGGCATTCCTATGTAATCGGTTTGCAACTGGACTCCTACACAACACGTTTCGAACACGATTTGCTCCAATGTCGGTTTCCAATATGATCGCTATGTAATCGGTTTCCAAAATGATTCCTAAACAATCGGTTTCCAATAGGCAATCGGTTTCCTATAGGATTCCAATACATGATTCCCTCACAATCGGCTTCCTGTAGGAATTCTTTTACAATCGGTTTCCCATTGGACTTCCTGCACAATCGATTTCCCATAAATAGGAATCCTGTACAGACAGCTTCCAGAAGGAATTCCTCTGCGACCGGTTTCCAACAGGATTCCGAAACAATCATTTTCCAATTGGGATTCCTGTACAATCGGTTCCCCCTAAGACTTCTGCACAATCGATTTTCAATCGGAATTCCTTTACAATCGGTTTTCAATAGGACTCCTTGACGATCGGTTTCCGATTCGATTCATTCACACTCGGTTTCCACTAGGACTCCTGTACAATCAGTTTCCAATCGGATTCCTTCACAATCGGTTTCAGACAGGAACTCCTTTAAATTTGGTGTCCGACAGAACTCCCTCGCAATAGGCTTCCAATGAAAATTCCTAAGCAATCGGTTTCCATGAGGATTCCGATACAATCTGTTTCCAACAAATGCTCGCCTCGCATTACCCTCGCGAAAACGAGAGCCGCCCTCTCTCGCAGCGACGTCGGCGAGGGAGAGCTTCGGGGGCAGACTAAAGGGGGAGGGCGTACAACTACTATTACGACGACTACTACTACTACTACTACTACTACTACTACGACGACGACGACGACGACTACTACTACTACTACTACTACTACTACTTATACTTCTACTACGAACACTACTACTTCTAGTATTACTACTACTACTACTTCTTCTACTACTACTAATAATACGACTACTAGTACTACTACTACCACTACGGCTACTACTACTACTACTACTACTGCTACTACGACTACTACTACTACCACTGCTGCTGCTATTATTATAAGTAGTACTACTACTAATTTAAATATGACTACTACTACTACTCCTAGTACAGCGACTACTACTACTACTACTACTACTACTACTACTACTACTACTACTACTACTACTACTACTACTACTACTACTACTACTACTACTACTACTACTACTACTACTACTACTAC